>JASFAT010001037.1:9440-485618 GCA_031353405.1 Baronia brevicornis
AACTGAAAAACGGCCAATTACTGGATCGCCCTTGGTTGTGCTATTCATCCAGTCTTCGAATTATATTTTGTTTGACTTGCAAACTTTTTTGTAAAACGCCTTCTTAATACACAACCAGATTTTCTAATTGGAAACACTTCGGAACGTGTTTAGAAAATCGCGAAAATTCTAATGAACATAAAATTTCTATGTTAGCGTGGTTGACACGAAAAGAAAATAAGTCTGTTGTAGACAAGCAGCTCCAGGATCAATTAAAGAAAGAAAGAGAATATTATCATAATGTCCTAAAACGGGTTATTGCAGTGATAACGTTTTTGAGTATAAGAGGCTTAGCATTCAACTGTATAGGGTCAACTGCTGTCAACTATTCACCTTAAGGTGCCGACGAGATCCATGCGCACTCCACAAATCTTTAATTTGCCCGACTCCAACAATAACGTCACACAAAATAGTCCGATAAGCAGAATGTGTAGAAGCTATAATTGTATATGTGCTCACACAGATATTTTTAATATTAGTTTAAATTCTTTTAAAACTTGTCTTTATGGTCTTACATATTTATCTTAATTTTTGTTTCTTTTTTAATTTGTGTTTGTCTACCTAGTTATACATATGAATGAAATCACAAGTCCCTCATATTGTTATCGTTAAATATTTATTGTAATTGTTGTGTATAGTTGTAACTGGACTTCAGGTTTACCTTAAATTCTTTTGCATGTTTGTTATCTTATATTTTATTTAATCTGTAGTCTGTAACTGTATCTTTTGTAATAAAATAAAATAAATTTAGAGGTCCTGAAGATGTATTTGGTTCATCACATAATGGTAATAAACTGACGAAACTCTCAACTGCAATTTTGATCACATTTTGGGAAGAAATTTTAGGGAGATTTCATGTAGTAAATAAAAAAATACAGACCAGACAAACCGGGGCGGTTTAGATATTTGTGAAGGCAACAAGTTAATTGTTTCATTAAAAGAATTCGTGTACAACATACGACAGCATTCAGATCAGAAGCTAAAAGAAAGCTAAAAAATTAAGTACTAATGTGGCAACAGATTACAGTGACGTTAACAAGAGACAAATTACTTCCAAATTTACAGATGAGTCTACAGCTAAAGTCTCAGTGCACGGCGCAGAAAATTTTAAAAGAGACACGCTAAACGTTGCGTTGGATAAGCTGACATATCGTCACGCCTGTCCCCCGTAGGGGTAGGCAGAGAGAAAATGAGACATTAGATAGCATGATAAAGGAATACTTCAGCAACGAATCATTGGGAATAGCACCAAGGCGCAGCTACAATGACGAAGAAAATAGAGCACTACTAATTTTAGAAGAAAAAACGAAAGCCATACCGGCGGGAGGTTATGAGACAGGTCTACTATGGCGCAGTGACGTCATAAGCCCACCAAATAATTACGGAACAGCGCTCAGAAGGTTGGAGCTTTTGGAAAGAAAACTCGATCGCAACGAAGAGATGAAGAAGCGATATGAAGCCCAACTGAACACTTTAATAGAAAACGGTTGCGCCGAACGCGCGCCATCTCATAAGAGCGAGAAGATTTGGTATCTGCCACACTTCACAGTCATCAATCCCCAGAAGCAGGAGAAGCTAAGAGTAGTGCATGACGCTGCAGCCTAGATCAAAGGAGTCAGTCTCAACATGTTGTTGCCAGGATCGGACCTACTTCAGTCACTACCTGATGTGATCATGAGGTTCCGACAACACCCTATAGCAGTCACGGCGGACATAAAGGATATATTCATGAGGATGTCGATAATAGAGGAAGACAGAGACATACAACGCTTCCTATGTAGGAGAAATATTAGAAGTAACACACCCATAGAATATCGCATGAAGAGTGTGATCTTCGGTGCGACCTCATCACCTTGTACGGCGATATACGTCAAGAACAAAAACGCTGAACGTTTTCGAACCCAGTACCCGGAAGCAGTGGTGGCGGTGATACACAACCATCGGCGACGACTACTTAATGAGTTTCGACACAGAGGAAAGAGCAATAGAAATATATAGCCACGCTAACTATCCATTACAACGATGGGCTTCCAATTCAAAAAATGTCCTAGCAACATTATCGCCTGGAACCAAGAGTGACGTATTGCAATTAGACGAAACAAAGGTGTTGGACATGGTGTGGCGCCCCGACAAAGATGATTTAATATTTTTATATATATTCACGCCTATCCCCCGCAGGGGTTGCAGAGACCACAGAGCTCCATCCGCTGCCATTCATCGCAGCGAAACGGCTCGTCATTGGTCGCTTTTCGCCCTCGTGAGAATCAGGACGTGACGGGTGGCGAACCACGTCGCCGTCATTTTCGACAAATTAGGTATATTAAATTCGTCTTTAGTGAATCCTACGAGCCGCAAGGGAGGATGGAGGTCAGCCCCAGCAGAGCCCTGCATGCTGAGGTAAGGCACCATAGTCTAATAAATATTTATTCCGATGCGGGAATCGAACCCGCGACCATTGACTCCGTGGGCGGAGGGCCGCGCCACTGAGCCAATCGGTCGTCTTAATCGTCGTCGATCTCTTCGTCGTCGTCTCGATCGTCGATTTAATCTCAACAAGAACAAAATAGCGGAGGACGTTGTCAACGGTGAGAAATAGCCCACAAAAAGAGAAGCTCTTCGCACAGCGATGTCCACTTTCGACCCATTGGGTATGGGTACTCCGATCAGCATACAAGCCAAGCGTATACTTCAAAACACATGGCACTGACTTAGAGCCGCAGGAAGCCATAGCATGGTCATCGTGGATGAAGGAAGTGCAAAGGTTGGCACACCTGGTAATACCACGCTGCTATCCAGAACTATCATACGCACGAACAGTGCAGTTGCATACGTTTGTTGATGCAAGTTCGTCCGCATATGCCGCAGTAACATACTGGAGGATAGAAGACGAAGGAAGGCAATATTCATATATGGGAAAAGGAAAAGTAGCCCCACTCAAGACGATTTCAATACCGCGGCTGGAGCTGCAAGCAGCTGTATTAGGATGTCGACTCGCGCAAACGGCGATAGAAGAACATGAAGTTAAACCATCAAGTCGCCACTTCTGGACGGATTCGCGCACGGTATTGACCTGGGTGCGAAAAGGTCCCCGCGCCTATAAACCATTCGTTGCGCATCGAGTAGCTGAAATCGCCGAACACACTAATACCAGTGAATGGAAATAAGTGCCTACGAGAATGAATACAGCCGACTGCGCCACTCGTGAAGTACCACACGACTTCGACTCGAACCATGCGTGGTACAGGGGACCAGAGTTCTTGCGTCATCACGCAGAAAACTGGCCGCAAGAACGAAAAATAGACATAAAAATTATAAAAGTGGAACGCGTCAACCTCACCATAGTAAACTCAATAGGAGAAGCCAGGAGAAGCACTGCGGAATATGGAACGTCTTCGTCGTCTTCTCAAGTTGGATACGCCTGATACGCACATCAGAAAACCAAAGAAAATTGCGCCATCGTGAATAAAAGAAATAGAAAAAATAAAGAAGCGGATTGCACTAATCATAGCCATGAATAGATCACAGCGAAAATTCCTACCCATCGACGTGGAATATCTAAAACGCGCAGAAACGCTTTGGGTAGGAAAAATTCAACACGAATTACTTTCCGAAGAAATATCAGCACTCGAAAAGGGTAATTGAATACCGACATCTAGTCGATTATCAAAATTATCTGTAATATTGATAGATGGCGTTATACGACTAAAATCGAGAATATCAGCCACCTCTGACATCACGGAACAACAGCGGTCACCTGCCATAATAGACGGAGACCACCCGTGGGAGCGATTGTACATCAAATGGGTGCACAAACAGGTGCATCATGGAGGTTTCGCAGTCACCACCAACGAAGTCCGACAAACCTACTGGTTGTTGAAATTGCGCAATGCAGTCCGTGGTGAACTAAAAAGGTGCCTGAAGTGTCGTCTGATGCGAGCAACACCACCGCAGCCAATAACAAATCAATATCTTATATATTGTTTTTTATAAGTAATGTTGAAGATAAACAAAATATAAAATAGTTATAGTAATAATAGTATATAAATGTTGAGGATCTGGATAGTATGCCCGAAAAATACGAAATCGGCGACCGGCTCTCTTTACGGTCACGGCCGAGGGTTGAACGGAGGTAAATTTTGGTAACGAAATCTGCTCTGTGATTGGTGGAAAAAAGGTGCCAAAAAACGGACTAAATCACAGAGCGGATTAAATTTGCCTCCGGACGACTATAAAAGAGCGGTGCATCTAGCTCGCATTGCTACCTCTTCAGAGCTGACAGCTCACAAAGCTCGTATTCTGCTAGCTCAGACAATCGATGTACTAAGGAACGGTCTAGATCCAAGAAGGCTAACACGTCGTTTAAATAACCTGCTCTGGCAGCAATCTTCGGCGTTCTGGCTTCAATCAACCAAGAGAACGTTGAGTGTATACTATGTAGTGATACATATATAAATCCCGTGACGACGCCTTGCGGTCACACGTTTTGTAAGATTTGCTTAAAACGAACGCTTGATTACAGCAAATTATGCGCCCTGTGCAAAAAAATCTTTGCATTCATTTGAAGTGCATGAGACAGAGGATACAGTTTCCGTAACAGCCGCACTGGAGTCTATAAACGCCTCAAGGTCACCTCCTCCACTGGATCCAGATACTATACCAATCATGGCGTGCACAATTGCTTTTCCCTTTATACCTTGCCCGCTATTCATTACGAATCCGAGTGAATGCATTATCTGCCGCAAACAACATCAACTAATGGGAGAGCTACCTGCAGCTCGGATAAATCCTGTGAATCCCTTCCACCACACTGGAGTCGACTACACGGGATTTGTGGACGTGAAGAAAAACAAAGGGCGAGGCGGGACAACATTGAAGGCATACATTGCCATTTTTATATGTATGGTTACTAAAGCCGTACATTTGGAAATTGTGTCTGATCTTGCACGCTCAGCATTTCTAGCAGCTCTAAGAAGAATATCGGCCAGGAAAAGAACACCGCGTCAGCTATATAGCGAAAACGGGACAAATTTCGTTGGTGCTAACAACATGTTACAGGAAGAATGGGAACAGCTGCAGAGTTCATTCAATAACAGTTTCGTTGCGGAGATAACTCAGATGATGCCGTGATGATAGCTGTTTAATAGGAATTAGGAACATTTTTGGTTTGATGAGTTAACATCATTGTCTTTGTATATAGTCAGCAACTTGGCTGTTCTCCTGTTTGCACGACTTTTCAAAATAGTTCTAAAGCTTATTAATGGAGTCAGGCGTTACTTTGCGGAAATCCATCACTATATGGACAGTCAAAAGTTTTACTTAGCTAAGATCCGCGACAAGCAAATATTTCGTATAGTGGTTGGTGGGTGGAGAATTGATGGCAGATTTTCGGTAAGTTTTTGGTTCAAGTTCCAAATAAATCCACTTAACGCAACGGAAAAACACACATTATTAATTTTCTGTTATTGTTTTGCTTGTCGCGGATTTTAGCTAAGTAAAACTTTTAACTGTCCATATAGTTCTAAAGCTCCTATGCTCATCAATATGATTCTGCAACTTGAAAAATTGACTCTCACTTTTTCATAAATATGTTCATTTGAACGAAATATTTTTTTTAAATTAAGAAGAATAACTAATCTAATTCTTACTAAACAACATGGATGTCACCAAAATCCATTACTTCTTCACCGCTGTCATTAATTGATGCTTTTCCACAATGTTTTCGAACCATGTTACACCTCCACATGAGGCATCTTAGATATAGTAGACTAAGGAAGACAACCATTAAGAATCTTATCCAGTCTTTTTTTCCCCCACGAAACCAACCCGACACGCACCCGACTCTAGCCGAGCACGTAGACTAGGGAACATTTCTACACCGCCCGCTTACACGAGTTTCTCTCACGTACCCGGTCGGTTCTCACCCCCTAGAGCTTAGGGTCTATGGGACTAATAGGGACTATAGTTACTTCAGTCCAATCCTACCCTAAATGATTAACGTAGCATCATGACGAATTTAAAATCGGCATACACACACACACACATGTGTGTACCTCCGACACGGCGTCGAGCCGATGGAGTCTGCGATTTGCGCAGATTCCCAATTATATTTTACTTGCCCGCGGGCCCAGAATTCGATAAAGCTGTTAAAGCCAATATGCTACCAGCATCAACATCTTCGAATCAAATCAAATCAATCCAGTCTTTTTAAGAATCTTATCCAGTCAATTAATCTGGATCCAGACACTATACCAATCATGGCGTGCACAATTGCTTTTCCCTTTATACCTTGCACGCTATTCATTACGAATCCGAGATATTATTTAATGATTCGTCGGTATTTGCAGACTAATTCCCGTATATCGGGTAAGATCCCGAGCGAAAGAACCCACACTGACGGTAAGTACGGCACGCTGCTAGAAGTTCCAAATTGTATGCTATTCTCTCGCCGTTTGAAATCATCGAAAAAGACGTACGGGATGAATATGATGTGGCCAAAGTAAAACCATTCGTTGATATTATCCCTTCGAACGATCCGGTTATGCAGTTAAGTTATTTGGCGTACAATACTTCATATGCAGCGCAAATTTGATTCAGCCAAATCGATGCACCTATCAGAGGCTCTATTGTAGCCACGTTTGGAAATTTACCCGAGTTTATCCATGATAATTGGTGGCAGTTATCTGATGGACCAGCTTGGTTATGGTGACTCATTGCCTTTATGCCCTTAAATCTCGAAACGAAGTACTTAATTCCCACCAGTCCATGCTTGACGAAGCGACTTTTGGCAATAGACCACACCTTTGGCGTCTTGGACAACTTGGATTTGAGAGAAATCATCGATAATGACGACAACGTTAGTACCAGTAGCGAAGACGTGGAAGATTGGGCGAATAGCGACTATGAAGAATTTGAATAAAACAGTTGTCAACAATGAGACACAATGCCTTAATTTTATGTAACCTTTTTGTGATATTCAGATAACTGTTCAATTATTTACAGAAGTTATTTACATAAAGAAACAGAAGTACAGCAGTCGCAATACCATCCACGAGAGGAGATATTCAAGTGAGCTGCATATTTAATAACGATAGTCTTTCCTAGAAGAACAGTGCAGTCTCAGGCTGGATGAAATCTTGCGCCAACAAGAAGCTAATTTTAGAGCTCTCACTAGAACAATAGCGAACATAGACATAGACAGCTTAACAGTGCATTGAGAGTTCGAAGACGCTCTCAAAACTCCCGAGAATCGTTGGGATACCATTGACAAATTACATCTGCAAACCTACAGTGAATGGAAGAAAACCAGGAGTACGAAGCTAAATTTTCCAAACATGAACAGCAGTTTTGTAACTTGAAAAAAGATAAACAGTAAAAAATGGTCAGCATCTTACAGAGGAAAAACCTACACCGCAACTAGAAATTCCTATCTTTAGCGGTAATCACAATCATTGGATATCGTTTAAAGATTTATTCATTGACGCAGTTCATAATGCAAGGATGCCGAACTCACAAAAGTTGCAGATATTGAAAAGAACGCTCAAAAGAGAAGTCGAAAGACTCATTCAGCATCTTTATATAAGCTCAGATAATTATGCATCCTGTTGGGATATATGGAATAATCATTATAACAATAGTAAACTAATTTTCACATCCCATATGAACATATTATTCAATTTACCCAATATACAGTATAACTCGATGACACTCATAGAAAGAATGCATGATGTAACATTAGAAACACTAAACGCAATAAGGAATTTCGGTGTAAACATTAAGTTTTACTTAGCTAAGATCCGCGACAAGCAAAACAATAACAGAAAATTAATAATGTGTTTTAATTCGAGTTAAAAATTAGTAATCTGTTATTGTTTTGCTAGTCGCGGATCTTAGCTAAGTAAAACTTTTGACTGTCCATATAGTGATGGATTTCCGCAATGTAACGCCTAACTCCATTAATAATCTGTAAACATGAAGCCAAAAAATGGATTCCGAAAACATATAACGACTATCTAGTATCGGTGAAAACTCCACGCGATCTGCCGGTGCTGAAAGAGCTCCTAGACTATCTGGAGAGCAGATTTATTACTTTAGAAACATCATCTCGAAGAAAGCAAGAAGCAGCTCCGTCGACACATTATGTGAACATCAAAAAATTCACACCACGTGAAAAACAATAATTTTCTAACACGCATAAAGGTAATGGAAACATTTCGATTGAGAAATTTTACAACGTGACCGGATCGGACTTCAAATGCCCATTATGCAAACACCAACACGACATAATATGATTGCAAAACATTCTTACATTTGCCCAACAACAAAAAACTGCAAGCAGTCAAAAAACTTGGATTTTGTATTAATTGTTTATTTTCGCATAACGGCCAAGGTTGCAATTATTTGCAAAGATTCTTTAAACAATAGAAACATTAAAGATTCTTCGAAGGTGGTTAATGGAAACCCCGAAGTAATGAACATAATGAAAGCAAGTCATGAAGAATCAGGAAACACACGTCGGAGGGATATATAAGGCCCGTGCAGGAAGTTCTCGAAGACTTTACCAGTGAAGACACTAGAAGACGTTATTTTAGTGTGAATTAATATTGTAACTTTGTATAATTTAACTTTATAAATAAATTTATTTTTTAATTGGATTACCATTCAAATTATTTTGACTCATGTAGCAACTGTGCCGATCGACATAACACATTGTTGTATGAAGCCTTTGTCAACTCAGCATCGAAGCCGGCGACCACATGCCCCACTATGACTGCGCGTCACCCGAAAGAAAACGTGACTAACACTTCGCACATTTCTGAACAAACTTGTCCTGAAATATTACTTGCGACCGCGCAGCTGAAAGTCAGGGCCGACGGTACATATCACAACATGAGAGCTTTAGTGGACCAGGGCTCCCAGATATCTCTGATAACTGAACACAGCTCAACTTCTGGGAATTAAAAGAGAGTGTTGTTTTTGGCATAGGACAACGTGAAAACAACTGCAAAGGGAAAATAAAAATAACATGTGAATCTAGGTTTTTTTATGGGATAGGAGGGCAAAAGAGTAAGCGTGTCGCCTGATGGAAAGCAATCAACGCCGCCCATGGACAACCGCGACACCGTTGCGAAGCGGAGCGTTGCCGGCCTTTTAGGTATGTATAGGCTTGTTTTTTGAAAGTTCCAATGTCGTAATGGTTCGGAAAGACCGCCGAGGGTAGCTGGTTCCACAAACTGGTGGTGCGTGGAAAGAAGTAAACGTACCGTAGAAGAAAAAGAACGCACCGTAGTAGATCGCCACTCATCCAGATGGTGGGGATGGGCATTTTTCTTTACGTCGAGTTGTGCGGTTGTGGAATTCGGTGGCGGAAATTACTCCAAACAATTCCTCGGAGCACTCCCCATGATAGAAGCGGTAAAAAATGCTGAGAGATGAGACATCTCTCCGCGGTGCTAGAGAATCAAGCCGATCGGTGAGATCTTGGTCATCGACGATTCGGATCGCACGACTTTGAATGCGGTCAAATGGAAGAAGTTGATGCTTCTAGGTACAACAATTATAATTTTACAGAACAGAACATTTGACAAACCAACTGGGTGGAACATTAAAAACATTAATCTAACCGATCCAGAGTTTTACATCAGCCGCCCAGCTTGACTTACTGTTAGAAGCAGATGTTTACCCTAACATAATACTGAGCGGCATAATAAAGAGTGATGACGCGACGCAACCCATCGCCCAACAAACACAACTTGGCTGGCTTTCATGTGGAGCAGCTCAAACATTTCATTGTAATTGTAGCTACCTACTACAGAATATATACTTCAAGAACAAATTCACGGAACAAGCTTTGTTACTACGCGCTTGCGGAATGCGCTTTGTTACGCCGCATTCGTGGAATGCGCTTTGATTCTCCGCATTCGTGGAACGCGCTTTGTTGCTGCACACGTGTAGGCACGACCGCGTCCCCCGCACCCCGCGCTTTTCTCTCGCCATTCATCAGTTGTATATATAGGTCCACTTGTGTAAAGATAAAGAGTATTAAACCAGACTCCTGTTGCATCACTTCACAGTTAAGATACAACCTCTTACATTATGTTATATTAACCAACATTGAGAACATTCAACAGTTTTGGGAATTAGAGGAAATCGCAGAAGAGGCACAAGTGTCGTCAGAAGAGATGCAGGGTGTCCAATATTACATTGAAACAACAAAAAGAAACCGAGAAGGCCGTTACGAAGTTAGGTTACCAATGAAAGACGACTTCGTGAACACACCTGCCTTGTCGAAAAATAGAACAGTCGCTCGGTTCAACAGTTTGGAGAAAAAGTTCGAAAGGCATTTAGGCAGGAAACATTTAGGATTATTAATGGAGTCAGGCGTTACTTTGCGGAAATTCATCACTATATGGACAGTCAAAAGTTTTACTTAGCTAAGATCCGCGACAAGCAAAACATTGTGTATAGTGGTTGGTGGGTGGAGAATTGATGGCCGATTTTCGGTAAGTTTTTGGTTTAGATTCCAAATAAATCCACTTAACCCAACGGAAAAACACACATTATTAATTTTCTGTTATTGTTTTGCTTGTCGCGGATCTTAGCTAGTTAAAACTTTTGACTGTCCATATAAAAACATTTAGCAACAGCCTATAAAAATTTACGTCTGAGTACATTGAACTTGGTCATATGACTCAGTCGATCGGTAACATAACGCCAGAATGTTATTAACCTCACCACGGTGTACAGCGCGACGAATCCACTACTACAAAGTATCGGGTGGTATTCAATGCGTCAGCTAAAACATCAACAGGGTTCTCACTAAACGACCTTATGTACAAAGGACCCAACTTGCAAAGAATAAGAGGAGGAGAGACAGTATAAATACGCCTTCACTGCAAATATCGAAAAGATGTATAGGCAAATACTTGTCAATAAATTAGATACCCCATTACAGAAGATAGTGTGGAGGGATTTGCCAAGAGATAACCTGCAGTCCTTTGAACTATTAACAGTGACTTATGGAACAAAAGCTGCGCCATATTTATGATTTGCAGTTAGCAGCTGATGAAAAGCACTCGTATCCGGAAGCTTCTAAGGTGTTACAAGAAGCTTTGTACATGGACGATTTGATTCACAGTGCTAATAACATTCAACAAGGAAAACAATTGATCAGTCACCTCTCCCGTTTGCTGCAATCGGGAGGGTTTTACTGCCGATTATGCATTTTTAGGAATTTGGCCTCCCTGAGCGGCAGGGCCAGCCGAACTACGCGTTGACATACGCGCGGCATTAGCCGGGATGCTATTGATGATATGTTTCTGCGCTTACCAGTCATGACGATAAATTAGTATATATATTAATTTACCAGACATGAACCGGCGCTAGCATCATACCCAGCAATTGACAATTTTTGAAACAAACAACACGTGTTTCACCGGACAAGGTGACGGTATATACAAAAATAAAACAAAACGAAACAAAACAAAACAATTTTGACAAATTTTTCGACAAAACAAAAACAACAAAATAAAATACTTTTAAAAATATACACAAGGGGAAAATAGTTAATTTGATGTAAAGTCTTGCCTATTCGGCTATGCTAGCCTTTTTAAGATTATTAATGAAGTCAGGCGTTACTTTGCGGAAATCCACCACTATGTGGATAGTCAAAAGTTTTACTTAGCTAAGATCCGCGACAAAATTTGTCCGTGACAATTTGTCGCGGACCTTAGCTAAGTAAAACTTTTGACTATCCATAAAGGGGAAAATAAACAAAACAAAAATTTGGCCGAAACACAAAACACAAAACTATTTCCGGAACGGAGGGTGTTTAGGAATTAAGGTAAATATATTGGGTGAGGAATGTGGCCGTGTTCTAAAACCTGTGGTTTTGCAAAAATTTGTTAGGTAGTTTGTATGAAGGGTGTCTTGTGGCGTCGCATCACAATCGGTACGGCGAGGAATTTCTCCAACGCACGAAACCGGCTTGCTAACGAGGGATGAGGAGGGGGGAGTGGATTCACCGAATGGCGACTGCGTTGCTTTTTCCTTACAAGGAAAGGAGTCAGGTCAGGCGCTGTGATCGCTGGGATCGGGGAGTTTACACTACAAACACCCGCTCGAGCCGTTGCCAGGCGAACACTGAATTTAATATAAACTACGCGCTACATATTTATGGACCATCAACAAGAGTTACATTTCTTACAAATTATCCTAAATAATTTTAAAATCATATTTAAATGTAATCCTAATTATATAATAGATGGACTCAACATTAACATAAAGTGAAAGCAGACAAATCGAATAATTATACAGATACTTGAATGTTAGATTTAATACGGTGCGTGAATTGTACCACACTGACGTAGTGAATTTCATATATTTGTGGTACAGTTCACACAACGATCGAAGCGGGGCATTGGATCCAAGAAACGCTCCATTTCATTTCCATGTGAAAAAAACTAAAATTTTACACCCGTGCATGATGTACTTTGGGTACAGCAAAATTAACACAACTTAGAATAGAAGTACTGTCAAATTTATTATGTTAGATATTTTTATGCAAAAATGCTAACTTCTAGTTTCAAGTTTTTTCATATGAAAATATGCCTATCTGTACATCTATACAAGGATTTTTACAAATTTTTTTTCAAGACAGACAGGCAACTTTTAAATTTAAACCCGGCAGCACCGGGTCAATTGATTTTAATATATGTATACATAATATGTCAATATATTTATTATCTATGAACGTCTGATTGGTTTGTGTGTTCCCTGTAACATTATTCGTTTCGAGTTATGCTATAGGTTATGTTTTAGTTTATACAAAATAAACCATTCATAAATCTTAGGAAAGTCTTTCTTTTCCTGATTAATAACAATTTTCACGGGATGTCCGACGTAGAGGAGCCTGCAGCAAAAATCATCCGATTACAAGTATTTATTTGCTTCATAAATTATTTATTTTGTTTAATCTGTATATTAGTAGTATATTTATGTTTTTTTAAAGTTTTTATAAAAAGAAAAAATGTTCTAAAATTGGCATAAAATTCTAAAACGTATATTTACCTTAAAAGATCTTTAAATTATAAAACTAACGCTTTGGTATATCCATTCCAGTTATATTTCAGCTGTTTAATAGGAATTAGAAACATTTTTGGTTTGATGAGTTAACATCATTGTCTTTGTACCTAGTCAGCGACTCGCAGTACTCCTGTTTGCAAGACTTTTCTAAAAAGTTCTAAAGGTCCTGTCATCATCAATATGATTCTACAACTTGAAAAATTGACTCTTATTTTTTCATAAATATTTTTCATAAATTATCATTTGAACGAAATATATTTTTTAAATTAAGAAGAATAACTAATCTAATTCTTACTAAACAAAATGGATGTCACCAAAATCCATTACCTCTTCACTGCTGTCATTAATTGATTCTTTTCCACAATGTTTACAAACCATGTTACACCTTCACATGAGGCATCTTTAGATATAGTAGACTACGGAAGACCACCATTAAGAATCTTGCTAAGCAAATTCCTACTCCATGTTAATAATGGCTTACCAAAAGTAATGCCTGACAATAAAGTCAGGTTCTTGTCTATTAATCACCCTTAGTGTTGTAAATTTGTATATCTATATTGATTGATTATGTTTATTGCTTTTAATCACGTGATATACTTGCTCGTTGACCTTCCTATTCCAATAGAAAAAAATGTATCTATATTTTCCAGTTAGAGCCACAAGGTCGGGAAGTTGGCATTGATTTGGAGGAGGGGAATGAAGAATGGCTCAGTGAAGGTGTACTCACAGATGATGACTACAATCCTAACGTTAGTTTTTCAGATTATTAATGGAGTCAGGCGTTACTTTGTGGAAATCCATCACTATATGGACAGTCAAAAGTTTTACTTAGCTAAGATCCCGAACCGAAAAGAGTTTTTCACTTTTCGGTTGTCTTCCGTAGAGTCTACTTTACCTGAAGATGCCTCGAGTTGGGGCGAAACACGTGTCGTTTACAAGATGGAAAAGTGATAATGTGTGTTTGGTGTTGTGTATAGTGGTTGGTGAGTGGAGAGTTGATGGCCGATTTTCAGTAAATTTTTGGTTTAAGTTCCAAATAAATCCACTAAACCCAACGGAAAAACACACATTGTTAATTTTCTGTTATTGTTTTGCTTGTTGCGGATCTTAGCTAAGTAAAACTTTTGACTGTCCATATAGTTAGTTTTTCAGTCAAATATCTAGACTGTCAATAACCAGGTTGTGACTTGGGTGAAGAAAATGATTTTTCAAAACCGTTCTTGTGCATATAAATATATTTAGAAATGAACAGGCATAATGAATAGGAAAATGAACTGGCAGTCAAATCACAATTAGTGTTTTTTATTACTGGGCTACCTATGGTAGTGCAAATATGGATGGATGAATGTGGTATTATTGATACAGCATCACTGTCATCTTCATACAATATTTCTTCACAGCCCATATATGTCCCACAGCTGTACCTAAAAAAAAGACAAAAACCCACTACGCTTTATGCAATCAATCAACAAAATCCACCATGCTTTATACAATCAATCAACAAACCCACCACGCTTTATGGAATCAATCTTTTGATTGCATATGGCTCATGGCAGTCCACTGCTGGGCTATCCCCAAAAAGTGCTAGCCTGATTTTCGGTTTCACACATCCAGTCTCTGCCAGCCGCTCTGTGCAGATCGTCGTAACATCTAGCCAGAGGATGTCACTACATTTGCCAAGACGCTGTCTCTACTTGTCTACTTCAGTGGGTATTGGTTCTCAGACAAACATTTTAGGTTAGCCCATTGTCACTTCAGTTTTCTAACTTGGTAGGTGACTTCGGTTCTCTGACAGATTTCCTCATTCAGTATCATATCTTTTGTTTTGTTAAACATAATAATGTTTTTTTATGGGTGAGGTAATTAAAGAAACGCTGCCTTTGGACTTTTGTAACACTAACTAAAAAAGGGCATTGCATATATAAAATATTGTAAAAATAAGTGAATTAATGAACTTTTTTAGAATAGATAGGTAAACAAGTAATTGGATATCTTGATGGTAAGCAAACAACGCCAACCATGAACATTCGCAATTGAGGAGGGGGAAGGGGAAAAAGGAAGTAATGGGAGGAGGAGGGCAGGCCCTTTGGTGTCTAAATTCTAGCATTTACTGTACAAAACACAATAACAAGAAATACTACCACTCAATGCAAATATCCACTTCAGGCTACTCGTGAACAGAACGAACTAAATGCTGACAGCCAGGATGACACCGAACCCAATAACTCTGTGGAGAATATGGAGAACAATTCAAATTCTCAGACTGCCACCCCGGAGAATATAGAGGAGACACTTGACAACTTGGAGAATTCGAAGCATAGTAGTGTGAGTACACAAGTTTTCTATTCATCACTATATCAAATCATCATCAACAGCCTGGACATTGGTCTTCCTTACGCCACATAGTTTCATCTTCTCTAACCCAGTGTCTACCACCATAAAGGATGTCTGGTGGCAGAATTACATATTCAAACCTAAATAATAAAAAACTTACAAAGAGCATAAATAAAATTCAAATAATTTTTACGAAAAAGAGCAATGTGTGTTACTATGTGGACAGACAACTGGAAGAAAACCGTTAAGTCACCACACTTAACGGTTGTCTTCCGTAGAATCTACTATACCTGATGATGCCTCGCGTTGAGTCATAACACGTGTCGTGTGCATTGTGAGTGGTGGTGTGTTTGGTGTTGTTGGTAGTGGTTGGGAAGTGGAGAGTTGCTGACTCTTGCAATCTAGCCACAGTATTCTGTGCCACTCGCCCAAGTAGTGACATCGGGATGCCGTTAACTTCTTCAACCTATAACCTATTTCTGCCATCAACACCCTATATTGTGCTACTTTTTCACTGAATGAAGTCATTGTCCAACAGTGGGCTATTATAGTTGTATTTTTTTTTTAAACTGGCTAATTTATATTTGTTTACTTTTCATATTCTCAAAGAGGTCTTATAAACTATACTGTATTGGTTTGACATCTTCAGGATTTGCCTGGGGAGCTCGGCGCGTTTCTGGTTAGGAAGACAGACGGCAAAGTGGTCGACAAAGTGGCAGATAACGACAATGAGGTTGAGAGTGAGCCAGAAGAATCGAACAAACAGATGGAAGACGAGGAAGAGGCACATGACACTGATGAGCTGCTGGTGAGATAGGTCTTTAAAACCAAATAGAATTAACTGCCATGCATATTTATTTATTAAACCTGGTTGTTCCTGATTGCTGAATTCCTATATAGAATGTATCGAAACTGGATATCCTAGAATGACTTGTAGCTTTTCCTCTATTCTCCTGGGGGTCGACTAGCAACAGAGGATTTTGTAAGAGTGGCCGTCCCTCAGAAGTACATTCTTATATTGGACCAACTTTCCTAATTTTTTACTTCTCTCTCCCCTTCCGATTATTCACATCCTACCCTAAGGTAGGTATTGCATTTACAGCCGTCCCTTAAGGGTATATGCTTCTAAGGGGCCATCTTTTCTTATCTATCATTTCCCCACCCTTTTTCCATTACTCACATTTTACCCTAAGGGAGGCGTTGCATGCAGATACGTGCTTATAAGGGGCCAACTTTTCTCATCTATTACTTCCCTCTCCCCTACCAATTACTCACATCTTACCCTAAGGGAGGCGTTGCATCTGCAGCCGTCCTTCAGAAGTATATCCTTGTAAGGGGTCAACCTTTCTCATCTATTACTTCCCTCAATTATTTATATCTTACCCTAAGGTAATCATTGCATCTGCAGCTGTCCCTCAGAAGTACGTGCTTGTAAGGGGCCATACTTTTCTTATCTATTACTTCTCTCAATTATTCACATCTTACCCTAAGGTAGCCATTGCATCTGCAGCCGTCCCTCAGAAGTACGTGCTTTGAAAAGGGTCAATTTTTCTCATCTATTACTTCCCTCTCCCCTACCGATTACTCACATCTTACCCTAAGGTAAGGGTTGCATCTGAAGCCGTCCCTCAGAAGTGTTGCTTGTAAGGGGCCAACGTTTCTCGTCTATTACTTCCCTCAATTATTTATATCTTACCCTAAGGTAATCATTGCATCTGCAGCTGTCCCTCAGAAGTACGTGCTTGTAAGGGGCCAACTTTTCTTATCTATTACTTCTCTCAATTATTCACATCTTACCCTAAGGTAAGCGTTGCATCTGAAGCCGTCCCTCAGAAGTACGTGCTTGTAAGGGGCCAACTTTTCTCATCTATTACTTCTCTACCCTTCTAATTATTCACATCCTGCCCTAGATAGGTCTGCAGAGTCCTTTCTGTTACACATGCTTCGTCCACAGAAAGGAGGTGATCCCTTATCTTCAAGGTGACATGATTGCCTTTGCCTTTGAAAATTTATCGAAGAGTGGATGAACCAAAGATATCACGAATTATTTCTTCTTGCAGAGGGTGCTTGGAGAAGATGGGTCGAAAGCTAAGAAAGTTGTATTGAAGAACACAAGGAAAGAACAGGAGGAAGAGAAAGAGGAAGATTCTAGTGATGAGGAGGATGATTATATATTCGATGTAAGTGCCTTTTTAGTCTGTTACGTCAAAAGTTAGTCTGTGTACAAACATACATACACACATATAGTCATACATACATACATACATATACATATAGGCACGCCTGTCTCCCTGTAGGGTTAGGCAGAGATCCCGATTCCGACACACCTTCCAATTCTTCCTCCACACAAATTCATCTTTTGATCCATCCTTCCTCTCACATTCATCGTAGCGAAACGGCTCTCCGTTCGTCGCCTCTCGCCCTCAGATTCACATCTGGACGTGACGGGTGGCGAACCACGTCGCAGTCATTTTTTAACGAATTAGGTATATTAAGATACGTCATAGTGAATCCCACGAGCCGCAAGGGAGGACGGAGGTCAGCCCAAGCAGAGCCCCGCATGCTGAGGTAAGGCACTATAATACCCGGGGAAGCCTGGTCCCAGGACGGTCGGCACGCTTGCGACTAAGCTCGCCCCTAGCCACTCATCCTTTGGCACGGCAGACTGTGGACTGGATGGATGTGTTGATTTAGACAGGATGATAGGGATATGATACTACCGCAACGGGAGACGAGGAGTGATACGGTAGTAGCTCGGGAGGCCGGGGTCGCGTACCCGTGTACCAGTACCATAAATACCGGAGAAGTGGACTCCCGGACCATGTGATCTATGTACCAATTCCTTTAATATTCAGTTTTTTGAAGATCGTCTCCAAGCATTGGGATGTACATTAGTGTACACGACTATTGTCATGATTACCAGAAAACCAACTGAAATTAGTATAAAATTTGAGCTTACTATAATTGATATTTATAAATCCCTATCAATTACAATACTAAGTGATTCTAGGGTCCACCACAGTGGGAGGGTCAGGATCGTCTAAGGAAACAGGATACATATTTAGAAATAGAAAAAACTTTATTTATGACATGACCTATAATGACCTCTAACAAGTGTCATAAAATGGTTAAAATGCTCAGCATATGCCGGGCGTTCTATTGGAGCACCCGGCGCTGGTTTTCAGCGAGAACCGACGTGGTCAGATCGCGGACCACAGTGACGACATTCATACTGACACACACACATACATCCATATACACTCCCTGGCCAAATTATTAGACGCACTGTATTTTTTTTTAGTTATTTTATGTTTCTTAAGAGTTTTTATGCGATAATGGTATATTTAAAATACAATATTATTGTATTTTAAATATACTAGATTGGCCGGGTAATAGCCCTGATATGAACCCAATTGAAAATGTGTGGGAGCTGATGAAAAGAGAATTGGCTAAAGATGTGTTTACCAACAAAACCCAGCTCCTAGAAACGATTATTTACGTGTGGAATCATCATCCTCAAATGCTGGAGACAGTACAGTCTTGCATTGATAGCATGCCGCGCAGACTTAAAGCTTCGATAGCGGCTAAAGGTGGCTCAACTAAATATTGACTTTTACCAACATTAATTGCACTTTTCTTTAAAACTTAATAAAATATTTTATTTATGTCAAATAAATCGGTAATTGATTCGATAATATAAAAATAAAAAACAAATCAATTTAAAATAATAAAACGGTACAATATTTTACATGATATCTTGCAGTGCGTCTAATAATTTGGCCAGGGACTGTATATACTACCTACTCATACTCATATGCACATAAATACACATACAATATAATAAAATTAATAAAAACAACTAAATCTAGGCAAAGATTATTTACCTCAGGCAGGCAGGTTAGGCAGGGTCGGGACGGGACGTTAAAATTGACTTGGTTCCAGGGCGCGAAAGTGACGCGTTTGAAAATGGCCCAGAACGCCATTGTGAATAAACTCCCGAGCAAGGCTGTGCCGGAAGAGATGAGCGACAAGGAAGAGAGCGATATGGTGAGAAAAATAACTAACTAACTAACTTTGTTGGCGCAGCGACCCAGCTCCTCCTCTGGCCTGGCCTCCGAACAGATCCTACGCCACCGTCCCCTGTCCTGCGTCACTCCCTGCCAGTTACAGACTTGAAGGTTGCGCAAATCATCTTCGATCATGTCTCTCCAGCGGTACCTGGGGCGTCCCACAGGAGGTCGTCCTGTTGGGCACCCCACATACGCTCTCTTGACTGCGCGATCGACGTGGCCCAACCAACGAAGCCGGTGAGCTTTAGTCACTCCTAAAATAGAAAATAAATAAAAAAAATATGGTGAGACAAATAGTTTTGATAATTTTGGCACATGGTCCTTCGAGCCGGATCATTTCCTCGGAGAATCATGATTAGCCTGCGGGTGTCCAATGCTGGACATAGGACTCCCCCAAGGCACGCCACCTAGTTCTATCTTTGGCTATATGCATCCAGTTTTTGCCAGCCGTTTTGTGCCGATATTGACTTTATCTAGACGAAAGGTGTTCCACATTTTGAATAGCAGCATATATATATATGACGCTCCGCTAGAGGAGCGAACAAAGACCACCCACTCTTTGTTTTTGACACAGACAACGCACGCTTTGTCTTTGACTAAAATGACTCATATTTTGTCGTTGACAAAGACAAATCACTCTCGACGCCGAAGCACCGTCAGATATTTATGAAGATAGATAGTGATTTCAACAAATTCCACAACCGAACAGCCTGTACTGTGAAAGATTGTTGGCGTAGACGTTTAAAGCAAAAGGATCTCATTGATTTCTTAATATAACTGCTTTCTAGTCTGCCGACGAGGTGACCACCATGAAGAAGATATTCGGGGTGAACAAACGGCCCACCGGCCGGCCCATGAAGATCCCCATGAAGTTGTTCGGTGTCAACACCATGCAGACGATCACGAGGAGGGCAGTCACCCTTGACAGCAAGCCTGGTGTGTTCCCTTACTATACATAAATATCATTACGCCTGTTTCCCATATATATATATATATATATATATATATATATATATATATATATATATATATATATATATATATATATATATATATATATATATATATATATATATATATATATATATATATATATATATATATATATATATATATATATATATATATATATATATGTGTATGTATTATATATATATTATATATATTCAAATTATCCTGATTTTTTTCCAGACAAGCATACCCAAGCGCTACCTGCCAAGCAGAACGTAGTGAAGCAAGTGCACATGCCGGAAGTTAAAGAGAGCAAAGTAAGAGCTAGCAGCGAGGTTGTTATGGTGAAAGAGAAACCGAATCAAGAGCCGGATGAGATCATCAATGAGGAGGAGTTCCTGGAAGAGGATGAGTTTGATCTGGACGAGGTGAGTGAACCATATTTTGTTTATACAGACTACCCAAATGTGTGGAACAGTACCTCTCAAGTGACTTGGCAACTCCTTGGAGTCATCTTCCTTAATTTCTATATATAAATGAATATGATAGTCTTTTTTTATAGAAGAGGTTATAATAATGGGGATGCTTAGATGGTTTGGGCACATAGAGTGAAGGGATGAAGGACAACTGCCAAAAGAAATTCACGTTGCGGATGTGGATGGAAGGGTCTGTGGGGGAAGACCGAGGAAAAACCGCACCTTGATCAAATTGCCAAAGTTTTATGAAAGGCCAGCTCAAGAGTACCCTTAACCGGCAAGCTTGTATGAAGAGAGTGATGAGTGTGGAGGAAGCAAGGAAAGTATGCCGAGATTGTAACGGATGGAGATATGTGGTCTCTGCCAACCCCTACGGGAAACAGGCGTGACGATATGGATGTATGACTATAGAGTTATTTAAATTATAATTCCAGGAGATGGAGTCGGAAGATGACGACGAGGAGAGTGAAAGCAACAGCCAAACACGACAGCGCATCATGAGACCGGAACAAATGGACGAGGAGGTACCCACGGACGGGGAGAGCCAGAGTGAGGAGGAGAGCTTGTACGATGTGAGTATGTGGTGATGTAGACGGGTGCTCGGCTCGGTGGTGGACGGTTTAAGTGACTTTGCTGAGGTCCGAGAACGAATACCAGAATGTTCTTTTTAGTCCCGATTGTACTGAAATCTGGTTGGTAACGTATCCATTGTTTAAAAAGAGAACTTCTAGCGGTACTAAGTTTATTTTTTTTTTCATTTGAGTTCATTTCAACAGTGTAGCGAGCTTAACTCGCATCCGGGGCAATTTACACACAATACCTTTTTAGCGCCCCCTCCCCCTCCCCCCTCTCTCTTGCAATCGCGGCCTCAAACTTTCCTCGCGCATTAGAATGCTCCACTGTCACATCTGGCCCGTTCCTCTATACGGATGTGAGGCTTGGACGCTTAAAGAAGACCTCAGAAAACGTATAGAAGTTTCCGAAATGTGGGCATATAGACGGATGCTCGCTATCAGCTGGACTCAAAGGGTCGCCAAGACGAGGTTCACCGACAAGTTAAGCGTGAACTTCTGCAGACCTTCTAAAAGTGCCTCACCGACTTGCGAATGTTGGCAGCCAATTCAGCACAACTCTCCTCCCCCTTCTCGTGGTGCAACAGTTCTGGAGCACACGCTATCCCGGCCCACTCCCCGATATCACGCAGCCAAGACTTCCTTCTCCGACCAACTTGTCTATATCTATCTATAAGAATAACGATGAACACATTTATTTCCAGGAGATGTCATCATCCGACACAATCGATTTGGAAGAGTGGTTCTCTTTGGACATCAGAGAGGAGAGGGCTGGAGAATATCTGCCGTTGTTGGGTAAGTTTTGATAACCATATTCTATAATAATATTCCATCGCTCATATCGTAAAGCCTAGGTACGGGGATTTCTTTTATGGGATAGAAGGCAAACGAGCAGACGTATCACATGTTGGAAAGCAGTCAACGCCGCCCATAGACATCCGCGCGCGAAGCGTAGTAAGTGGGAATGGGAGGGGGAGGGTGGAGGCCTGTTGGGCCTCCGGAACTCGGCCGCCCACCATACGAGGAGCAGTAGCTAAGCCACCACTCAGACGCCGGTTTCCTGCGGGAGTGTGGTACTTCCCCGGACGAGCCGGCCCATTCATGCTACAGACAAATATTATGTCATCCTTGACAAAGTATTCGTCAGTAGCGTTGCTCTTCCACTATCTAGATGGTATAAGCTATCAAAATGGCTATTTCTCCACCAGGTTCCAAGGCGTACCAGATGCTCACGGCGGAGAAGCAGCGGGTCGGCGTTAGGTTGGCCACGTTGAGGCAGAGCCTCGGATCCCTCGCGGCCAAAGATCGCCAGCAGACGGAGCAACTACGGCGGGCGGCGAAGACCCTCTCGGAGCTGGATGCCGCGTTGAAGGCCTCCTGACTTAAAAAGCTTTCCCTCACTCTAACAAATATTATTACGCTTGTGAACATTGTTGTATAAGGCTTTATCTCCGAATCGTGCATGATGAGGGACAGGGGCCGTCTATATTAGATGGTGGGTCTAACCTCAAAACATTTGTAGTAGTAGAACCAACGCTGCAGACGAATACTTGGTTAAGAATGGCATAATATTTGTATGTAGACTCATCCACGGGGCGGCTCGCCCGGGGAAGCCACTGCCGAAACCGGCGTCCGAGTGGTAGCTCAGCTACTGGTTCGGTCCGGTTAGCGGTTGAGTTCCGGAGGTCCATCCCCTCCCCCCTCTCTCTCCCCCTACCCCTCTCATAATGACACTTTCCTTTAAAGGTCGGCAACGCTTGTGCACTATCTATGGCGCTGCGAATGTCTGGCCGGCGTTGATTGCTTTCCATCAGGCGACACGCCTGCTCGTTTGCCTTCCTATCCCGTAACATGTACGCTGTGACGCCAACGTACAGTACGTACGTATTACGTCACTTGTTCTAGTCCTCTCTACCGCTCGCGCACAGCTATAGTATCGTGTATAAATATTGCTGCTTTCTCTTTTAAGTAAACCTATTTGCGTTTATTATAAAGTCAATAAAGGTATCGATTTCGAAATATGTGTTGTTTTTATTTTGCAATAACCTAAAATAGTATTATCTAGACGACTACTAGGTCTAGGTTTTTTGGCAGTACTTACGACGATCCTCATCCACAGTTGAGGGACAATGACCAATGTATTTGACGTTAGTTTGATTTTAGTAAAATCGAAGAGCGTGTATTCGCATGTATTTTGTCACCAGTGACATTTATAGTGTTGCCAAGTCAATATATTTTTTTTCTACTAAAAATATTTGAGTTGCCAAGTAATTTAAATTTAATTGCCATAAATAAATTACAAATTTGTATTGACTTGGATTTTTTTTAAAGTTTATTTTCGGTGTAGCGGACAATAACAAATTTTGGGTTAACACTAAAAGTGTCTGCTCATCACACCAAATTCTTTGATTAATGTTTCACAGTACAGGCTCTTATTATGGAATTTGTTGCCGCTGGAGGTGTGACAAGCGAAGTCTCTCACGATTATCAAAGAGCTTGTCAAAAATCACTATCTATCTTTATAAATAGCTTAGCATTTGTGGATTATGAGAAGGCCTTTGACTCCATTGAGACCTGGGCTGTCATGGAAGCCTTGCAGCGGTGCCAGGTAGATCATCGATACATCGAGGTATTGAGATGTCTTTACAATGCCGCCACGATGTCCGTTCGAGCACAGGGCAGTCAAACAAAACAAATCCAGCTGTATCGGGTGTGAGACAGGGGGATGTCATATCCCCGAAACTGTTCACTAATGCACTGGAAGACGTTTTCAAGACGCTAGACTGGAAAGGACGAGGCATAAACGTAAACGGTAAGTACATCTCACACCTGCGTTTTGCCGATGATATCGTGATCTTGGCAGAATCGCTAGAGGAACTGCAAGGGATGCTGAACAGCCTAAATGAATCCTCTCGACGAGTCGGTTTGACCATGAACTTTGATAAAACTAAAGTCATGGTCAATGATCATCTGGATCCACAACCGACCGTCGTCAGTGGCAAAACTCTCGAAGTTGTCCAGGAGTATATCTACCTCGGGCAAGTCTTGCAATTGGGTGGAGACAACTTCGAGAAAGAAGCCGATAGAAGGATTCAGTTAGGCTGGGCAGCATTTAGGAAACTCCGTCCGGTCTTCTCGTCGCCCATACCTCAGAGCCTGAAGACGAAAGTCTTCGACCAGTGTGTCCTACCCGTACTCTCCTACGGCGCCGAAACGTGGACGCTGACAGTCCGTCTGCTTCATAAGCTCAGAGTCGCTCAGAGAGCTATGGAGAGAGCTATGCTCGGAGTTTCTCTGGTAGATATGTTTCGGAATGAACAAATCCGCCAGAGAACTAAAGTCACCGACATAGCCTTTCGAATTAGCAAACTTAAGTGGCAATGGGCTGGTCACGTCTGTCGGAGATCCGACGATCGTTGGAGCAGACGAGTGCTGGAGTGGAGACCGCGTCTCGGTAAACGTAGTGTGGGACGCCCCCCGGCTAGATGGTGCGACGATCTGCGCAGGGCGGCTGGCAGAAACTGGATGCGTGTAGCCGAAGATCGGGCTAGGTGGCGCTCCATGGGGGAGGCCTATGTCCAGCAGTGGACTGCCGCAGGCTGCTGATGATCTTTATAAATATCTTTGTATCCTTTATTTCTTCATTTATTATTTATGGTTAACCTATATTTATGTATATATAATTAAAGAAAGAAAAAAAATATTAATAAACAAAGATAATAGCCATAAGTAAATATATTAGTATATGTATGTGTGTATATACATATATACTATAAAACGCAATAAAAAGTCTTAAAATTTTCAGATAACGCTTGAATCTTTAGGGACTTTAGTGTTATATGTATTTTTTTAATATTTTTACAATTTTTAAAATCATTAAATTAAGAATATAATATGGTCGTCATTGCAAAGTTATGTCGATCAGAAAAATTTACATCTGTCAAATAGATCAAGCTAACTTGTGCAGAGTATAGTGTTGATAATACAATGATAGAACAAATCTACCATTTTTTTATAATCTATATTATCAACGAAATAGTCGGTATACTAAACAAACCATAGGTGCGGCCGATTGAATCTTCTGGAATTTTTAAAATAAAATGGCAACACTATGTGCATATTTTTTTTATTTTCCATTCAACAGAATATAAATATACATCATTTTTAAATATTCTTACGTCTAGTGTCTTTAAATTTGAGATTACACTATTGGTAAATTCCTGTAAATAAAATAAAATCTTAATTGAGACTCCACTGTTGTGTAGAATTTGATTCGAGATTTCCATCCGTCATAATGCGTTCTCATTCGCACACACATTCTATCTCTTTCCACGCTGTCCCTTGAATCATATTACTTTATCATTATTTCGATTTTCTAATAACATATTTTTTTATAAGAAAATCGATTATATTCGGATTTCGGATTATATCGATATTCGGAGATATATAAAAACTTAATTTTTTTTATGGAACTCAAATTCTTGTCACTTAAAATCTTATTTGTAATTTCCAATGACCGTAAGACGCACCCAAAAATTTGAGTCCATTTTTCTATGTGAAACCGTGCGTATTATAGTCCGAGAAATACGGCAATCCGGTGTCTTCTTTATAGCTTCCCTTATTTCTATAACGCCGTTGAAACGATGGAAGACATCACGACAAGAAGAGGGGGTGGACAGAAATGATATGGACGGCATCCAAGCCGAAGTGAGCCAATTATTGCTGAATTCTCATCTATGCTGGCTTCAACTAAACGGAACCGTCCTTCCCTTCGATTACAGCTGTCAAAGCTTGTCTATCCCTCTTATTCTCACACGCGCAAGTTACTAATGCTAGAAGATGCTTACTCGAGTACTCAGTCCTTTCTATGACGAATTCCTCCAGACCCTTACGCGGCAAGTAGTACGCCTTCACGTATCTATCCACGTAATCCTGATAGGGGATTGGTTTCAAACCGGATATCTTCTCCAACTTCACGAACAACTGCCTGTAGTCCAGTTGCATTAATCCCCGCCCCCCATTTGAACATTTAGTCGCATTCGAGAAACCCTCCACAAGCAGGTGCACTATGAATTTGGACACCATGGACCATATAGTATTCAACACCTCCGTCGTCAACGAAACCTTGGCCGATATGTTCTCCAACCGCAACGCAAACACCTGAACCTTCCTCACGATCATGTCCACGTAGGGGCTGTGCTCCACGGCGACGTCCTTCACGTCCCACCTCACTTGCGACATGGCCAACAAAGACGACCTCGCATCGACAGCCTTCGAAGCCGAGCACATGTACACCGGCGTCCTCAAATCCGCGGCCACCGCCAGCGCGTTGTCCCTGAAATGCTCCAAGATCATCTTCTGGTGCTGAGCGACGATCGTCTCCAGATACGGTTGGAGTAGTTCGAACTGCTTGGCGAGGAATATGACGCTCTCGACGCCAACTATCCTCTCGCTCAAACCGTGCAAATTCTCCTCGGAGGACATGTCCAAGTGTTGGGGTATCTCCGGACATACGAACGCCCTGTCCTCCCCGGATACGGAGTTAACGTTGGATATACGCCTGAGGACGGCGTTCAGCTTTGCCGTGTACAAAGTTGTGGACGCCACATCCAAATCCGAGGTGAAGAACAAATGGACGGCGTATAAATAGTAATCGAACAATTGATTCATCAGCATTATCACTTCTAAGGATATCTGCGGTAGATATCTGCATATCTGGAGATACTGCCCGCAATTCCTCAAAACCGACAGCGTCGTGTTTGTCACTATAACGCTGTCTTTCACTCTGGAAGGGCTGTTAGTCACTTTGACAGACGTTGAGGAGTATTCTCTGTCCGTTTCATCAACAAAATCCCTTTTGAGTTCATCTGGCTCTTCTTCAGAATCATCGCTCGTCTCCAACTCGGTTTCCACACCGAATATATCGTCGTTCGTTGCGTTCGCATCGCGGAATATATCGAACGGTGTGTGCGTTGTTTTATATTTGAAATATCTGGCGATGTAAACACTGTCTTCTTGTGAATGCGCTGACGATGTCGCGTCTGATTGGGCGCCAGTTTTAGCTGACAGTGTCTGATCGGGCTTCGAGGGGTTCAAATGCTTCTTGAACTGCTTGAACTCCTGCAGATTGAGCAGGTTGAAGGTCGATTTCACGGGACACTGTTCCCAACCCTCGTTCTCCAAAAACAACTTCAGTTCCTCCATCCTCCCCCTGTGGTAGTTCTTTATGTATGTGACGCTCTGCGTTTTTATGAAGTCTTGGAGGAAGTCGGACGTGTCGCCGCAGAACACCTCCGCCACCAGCGTCAACTTCCTCAGTATCCCCAACATTTGGATGAACTTCTCAAAGGGATACTCCTCTAAACAGGAGCTTTTCAGAAACGTCGACACCTTCGCTTGCACGTCATGCCATATTCTAATAAGTCCCGCTTTTAATTTCTGTTTAATGTATTCCCTGCTGACGTTCTTCTCTATATCAAAAACGGTGTTAGAACCCGGAGCTTTTCCCTCTTCGTCGTGCTTGGAATGCCAATCAACAAGGAGGTAGTAACTACGCATAACCATAAACAATTTTTCGCACAAATCCAACAGGCAATTCGTCGCTTTATTCGGGGATACCTCGAGGCACATTTCTTGGAACTTCGTTTCCATCGACACCTCTCCTATGTAAGGTTTGATGGCTTCTATAGCCGATTCGTTAGCTGCCGAGGAATAATGCATGTGAAGTTGCTCCATAGCCGCCTGCGTTTTCCCTAACAGATCGTAAGCCCTCTTCAACTTACCAAATACATCTTCATCGAAGTTGTAACACACGCTAGAAAGCACCGAATCCAGTTTTTCCTCGGTCATGTCTAGAGTATCCTGAAGTCTAGACGAGAGATCTGCTATACAAGTGTATTCCTTATGGTTTCCAGCTGCCTTCCTGCTTTTTAATATAAGCTGTATGGCTTCGTAGTATTCCTTTTTGCTCAGCAATTCAGCGACATCTTTCTCCACGCTCCGTAAGCTGCGTAGCAAGTCCAGGGATTTCAAAACTGATTTTATTATCTGTCTCTTTCTCACGTTAGCTAATATGACGAAGGTGGAAATGGTTAGGTGGTTGGAGGCGGTTCTCAACTGCTCTCTAGCTCCCCTGCAAGTTTCTAGGGTTTTCGCTAGTTGTTCGCGGATGTTCTGTATTTCGGCGAATTCGCGATCGCAGTTGTCGCGCTGTTGGGATATGAGATGGAGTGCTTTGCCGGAGACAACCTGGAGGATAAAATATACATATAAAACAGCAATTTTTTTATGGAATAAGAAGGCAAACGAGCGGGCATGTCATCTGATGAAATGATGGAAAGATAGAGCAATAAATATATATCGGCGGTCCATCAGGGGGTGCTTGTTCCGACTCTGATGTACGGTAGTGAAATGTTGGGTTTGGCAGAAGAAGCATGAAAGCAGACTGAATGCGGTGGAAATGAGAGCATTAAGAAGTATGTGTGGTGTAACTTTGAATGATAGAATAAGGAATGAAGATATAAGAGAGCGATGTGGAATAAAAGGTGTCGTGACAAAATTTGAGAAACGGATGGTTTGGGCACATAGTGGGGATGAATGAAAGACGACTGGCAAAAGAAATTTACGTTGCGAATGTGGATGAAGGGGTCGGTAGGGAAAGACCACGGAAAACATACCTTGACCAAATTGCTGAAGTTTTTAAGAAAGGCCACGTCAAGAGTACCCGTACCGGCGGGCTTGCATTAAGAGAGTAATGAGACCGTCCCGGGATCGGGCTGCCCCGGGTACTATGATGCCTTACCTCAGCATGCGGGGCTCTGCTGGGGCTGACCTCCATCCTCCCTTGCGGCTCGTGGGATTCACTATGACGAATTTTAATATACCTAATTTGTTAATAATGACGACGAGATGGTTCGCCACCCGTCGCGTCCCGATTCCTATGAGGGCGAGACGCGACTGACGAAGAGCAGTTTCGCTACGATGCATATGAGAGGATGGATAAGTGTGGAGGGTAAGGGAGGGTGTGCCGGGATCGTAGCGGATGGAGATCTGTGTTCTCTGCCAACCCCTACGGGAGATAGGCGTGACGATATGCATGTATGTATGTAAAAGGAACGAACATTGGGTTTATAATACTTTTCTTTGTCTTGCCACGATCGACCAGATGACCATCCCCGATGTAGTACAATTTCGTTATTGTGTGTATAAGATCTGTTTGTAATGCAGTATGGAATGCAAGAGAGAAGTTTAGGTTTTCACATGGGCCTCACTTGCTGTTGGCGTTTCAGTCTGGTGAACATCAGCTCCACGGCCTCGCATGTTGGCGGCGAGGGTGCATTCTCCAGGACGTACCGCGCCGCATCGAACTCGCACGGAGGGGAGAAGTAAACATTGTCAATCTCCCTTAGCACCTGGGAACGGATAAGGAAATACTTGTAATGAATTACGGTGCAGCGCTAGCCAATTCTGAGAAGTATTTTCACTAGTGCAGACAAATTATTTGTCAAGAATGACATATTATTTGTCTGTAGCATGAATGGGCCGGCTCGTCCTGGGAGGTAGGTACTACACTCCCGCGGAAAACCGGCGTCTGAGTGGTAACTTAGCTACCGCGCTTCGTCCGGTGGGCGGTTGTGTTCCGGAGGCCCATCGCTCCCCCCCCCTCTCCCCTCCAATAGTGACACTTTTCTTAAATGTCAGCAACGCTTCTGCAGTGCCTATGGCGCTGCGGATGTCTATGGGCGGCGTTGATTGCTTTCCATGAGGTGACACGCCTGCTCGTTTGCCTTCCTATCCCATAAAACCTTTTAGCTAAACAGGTGAAATAATCCAAAAATATTTTTTTTGAACTTGAAGACAAACTAACAAGACAAGCTCAAGACGCTCAATAGTATTATTATTTTGATAAAGCACAAGACCAAAGCCTTATCCTTATCATGTACAATCAACAGGGATAGGCGTGTCGGATTATCGGGGGTGCCCAATGAGACAGGGTCCGGATAACCGTGGGTCCACTGTATATGCGTTTTGTGAAGAGAAGGTTCACAATTGCGATAGTTCCGCACTGGTATCTTTATATATATATATATATATATATATATATATACATATATAAACAACAAAGTCTTTTCGTAGCTGGCTCATACCAGGTGACCCGCATGCTTGTATGCCTGTTCTGCTATAAAAAAATTATGTAAGAATACCTCAAGATCAGCTGCAGAGTGAGCGATGCTAAGGGAGCGGGAATTGACTCCGGGAGGATCGTGACGTTTCTCTACACTATCATCGGGCAGCATAGTTGAATCCTGTAATATGTAATTAAAAATTAAGATCTAGTGACAGACTGGCTTTGGGGTGAACGGGGCAGCTCTCCCAATACCTATCTTGTTTACGATTTGATCAACTTCCACTGATTACATCCTAGACAAGACTTTGATAATATGCTCACTACCTATCTAAGAGTTTGAGGTTGGATGTCCCATAAATACAAAAAAGTACAGCCAGTTCTGTTGGTTTTTAATTAATAAATTAAAATTGCTTCTATTCAATTCTAGTCTATATTATCTGTGCTTAATCCATGTTTCATTTATATATTCAACCTTGTATTACTTTACCCTTTTCGGTCCTTTGCTTAAGGTTATAATTATAGATAGTAATAAAATAAGTAATTTATTTTCTAAATAATTGAAAAGACCAATTAAAAAGGTTGCATACATACATATTGCTACGCCTATTTCCCATAGGGGTAGGCAGAGACCACAGATCTCCATCCACTATGATCGTGGCACATTCGTCATAGCGAAACAGCTCTCCGTTAGTCGCTTTTCACCCTCATGGGAATCAGGATGTGACAGGCGGTCAACCACATTATCATCATGTTTTAACGAATAAGTATATTATAATTCAACATAATAAATCCCACGATCCGCAAGGGAGGATGGAGGTCAGCCCCAGCAGAGCCCCACATGCTGAGGTAAGGCACTATATATATGCTTGCGACTAAGCTCGCCTTAGCCACACATCCAATGACATGGCAGACCGTGGATTGGTGGAGAGGAAGGGAAAAGGATAGAGAAGAAAGGGAAGAGCTGGGGAAAGGAAACGTGGATTTAGACAGGATGATAAGGATATGATACCACTGGAACGGAAGATACATTAAATCAATAGACTTGGGGATACCTACTACTAGCTTTACCGCCCCGGGCCTCTGACGGGCTTAGTCTGCCTCTGTGAAAATTATCGTCTGTAACATTCCAAGACCAAGAGACATAGGCTTACAGTGGCAGAGGTCCACAGCGGTAATAATTTACCATCAGGTGATACATTTTCGAGTTTATGCCGTTCATATAAAAATTGCTTTTTATTGCGCAGTTTTTCACACATAGACGGGATTGTACCGTTTTATTAATACAAGATAATATATTAAATAAATACTAACCTGCTGAGAAATTGAATGAGAAGTGTTTACACATATATTATTTCTACAAACATGTAGAATAAACTTTAGACGTCATTGTAAAAGCAAAGATAAGCAAGTTTAAATATTAATAGATTACAAAAATCACTAAGCGTATTGAATTGTACATATTTTCATTCCTGTTCCAATTTACAAAACGAAGCCATTGTTATGGTAAATAAATAAAACAATGGGATCGACCAAGCATTTGAGCTTTGGATCAACATCTGACAATTTGACAATGACATTTAGAATTGCAAATGAGCATACAAGTTTGCCATATTGTTTCGAAAAAAAATAGCAAGTAAACCTTAAGTTCCATTTAAAATTTAAGCTTTTGTTTCACAGCCATTATATTTTCCATCCTGTGAGGTTTTGCCATATTTATAAGTAGTGAGTTTGTCAAAGAAACTCTTTCCATAGGGAAGGCACTGTTGTTTTCTGTCTCTGCATCTTAAACTGCTAGACTCCACAGATTTCTCCAATAACATTGCTTTTGATCAGGTCCTTACAAATTAGTTCGGCTATGATTGAAGACAGTGACAAATGAATTCGAGCAAAGAAACCATGTTCATAGACAAAGCAATGTAGACGACCAGAAGAAGCCAACACGGGAAAAGTGGATACCGTATTCACTTTGTCCGTATTCGCTTTGACTAAAAGGTATGTGTTAAATTTAAATCTGAATGTAAAAACAATTTTTCAATAAAACTCAAAGTACTTCAATGAAAAATATGAATTTTAAAGAAATAATCAAATCAAAACCGTAAGTAGTTTCATATGTACATATGTAATTATGAAAGTACAAACCTCGAAATATCGTAACAAATATAGATATGTCGTGTATATATTGTAACAAATCAAATATCGTATTTTTTTTTCTCCAACTATACGTGATTGTGAGCTAACTCTATTTGTCTATTATTGAGGGATAGCGGAAGGATCTCATGAAACGAGATAAATTTGCTTGGATGCACCATTTTGAAATAATGAAGGGTGACTACCCTTCATTATTTCAAAATGGCGCATCATTTTTCTTGTCATGCATGGTTTTGCTTGTCCTGTTCACATTACCCAGACTCCCGTATGTATTTCCACTCAGGAATCTTTGTCAATTTGCCTTGAATAAGCGTGGTGGGTAAATATCTGTTCCTCCAGTAATGAAAAAGTGTATTCCCAGCTTTGGGACGTATCCGGGTTTAAATAAAAAAAAGACCTGATACAATTTGTTTCTGCTAGCCATTCTGTGCATATGCTCCCTCATACCCTAATCCGGAGTATTCCTTATTATTACACTATATTTGTCAACTCTACAGTTTACGCAGTTTCCACTCTAGCACTCCTCCATCGGTTGTTAGGTTTTCAGATAAACGTAACTAGTCCAGTGCTACTTCAATTTATTACCTCAGTTAGCTAACTTGAATACTTTGGTTATATTGAATTTACTACCAAAATTAGATTAAAATGAAATATACTCTGAACTTTATTTTAATTTTGAGTCTATACAGTTAGACTTTTCCTAGATTATTTATTCTTAGTCCTTACTTTATAGTTAAGAGAATAGCTTTATAGGAATTTGTCATTCACAAGACTAGGTAGTGGCGTTTTTCTTAACACATTTTTTTCCGTACGCATCTATAATATTAAAATATGTGATTTGATTCACCTGTGGCCGAATGATGCGTTTCGAGTGCCAATAATATATTAGATTAAAAAAAACATCAGTACTTGACGTCATGCGAACGATGATTATTTAGCGTTGTGGTATCGTTGTAGTGGTGATATTAGTGGACAATTATTAATGTGTTTAGTGAAATAGCAAAAATGGAGACTGATTGGGATGTAGAAGATTCACCGACGCCGAAGGTATTGTCTTATTTTTTAAATTGGAGCAATACAGTAATGTGGATGATCCGCCATCTTTGTCTCAACACCCTTCGAATTAGTAAAATAAGTATTTTGGAGAAAGGATAGAATCTAACACAAGTAAATGCTAGAACCATCGGAACTACGTACATAGATTTTTAATGGATTTTTAGTTTTAAGCCCACAAGAAGCTAACATTGTTTTCTGCATTGCGGATATACAACTTTTTTTAACCTAATTTTAACTTTGAAACTTTATCTTTGTATACAGAAAACACGTTTTAAGACGTTTTCGAATCAGCCATAATTAAGAAATGCCCAATTTAAATATCACTTGCATATAAAGTCGTTTGTTTGTTAAATCATGGGCAAAATTAGTGCTAGGACTTTATTTTTACGAACTTACATACTTGTAGCATACACCTTACGTCTTGTAAACTATTCAATATTCTTTTGAACTCCCTGCTACAGTTTTTAGTTTTATTAGTTACATACCGCAAACTAACTGTACACGGTGTATGTAACGAGAATTAACAGTGGTGTTCTACTTTCCAATGATGTCGCAATTTTGTTCGTTTTTAAAGACAATACGCGTTTGTCTTTTGTGACATGACATTCCCAACCATTATTTGCTTTTTAAGATCGCAACTATTTTCTTATACTGATAGTGACACTAATGTTTATGTAGTAGAGAAGTCAAAATAAACTAACAAATATAATATATTAAGAAAACTTTATATAGCGCACACCTAACTTAAGTAAAATAAAAGCACAAAATGTGACTTGAGTCATAACTAAATCAAAGCATGCAATAATGGTGTGCTTATCTATCAATTAAATATTATATGTTTTCAATTATCCTAAACTTTCTTACGCTTGAGTAGAACAGAATATACTTGTGTAAAAGTGAGAATTGCTCACCAAAAATATGCATTAAAAATGAGCACGTAGAGACCAAGAAATGGGGTCTCTCATATGCATTGGTGGAACATATATGAGCTCTATAAAAAAGGTTTATGAAAATTTATTTGCAATCATCCCATATATTATGGCCATTTTGTTTTCTTGTGGGTCCACCTATTGTTCATACATCTCGCAACATGTCCTGCCTATTCCCATTTAATTTTTAGACAGTAAAAAATAGAGTTATATAAAACGAAATAAATATTAAAAATAGATTCATAGTATGCAAAAGAGTAAATGGGAAACAGTCTAGTGATATTTAGCTAGCAACAGAGTTAAGTGGATGAATGACTAAACATATTTTTTTTTTAAGATATTCCATAAGATATCCTATGAAGGCTCAAAAAAGCCTTTTTGTTCATGATATGCTGACCATAAAAACCAAGAAGTCAAACTCTTACTACATAGGAATACTTTTGGGAATATTGAGGACTTATTTAAGTTTATAGACCATTAGGGTTAACTAAAAATATGTGATGATTATATACAAATATTTATTAATGGTAGATGGTGTAACGGACTGGTTTCCGCAACTCAACATCATCATGCGCCAATTTTGCGTGTTGTCAGAATGGAATATTTATTAAATACATGCATACATAATAAATCAATTGTGGGAACACAATATGTTATACTACAAAAAATATTTCCACCAATATTCTTTGTATAATAAGTAAAACTACAGTAGATATAGTACAGGATGCAGGTACGGCACGCTGCAGGTGGCAATTGACGCAATACACGGTTTCTGACACACATAGTTCTGGAGCACTCGCTATCCTGGTCCACTCCCTGATATTACATAGCCAAGACTTTCTTTTCCAACCAACTTGTCTTTTGCCCGCGACCTTTCCTATCATGATCAGTTGCAGCAACTTGTACCTGTACATGTCTCATGATATTACCCAGGTAAGCAAAGTTTTCTGCCTTTGATGGTCTGCAAAAGTTGACGTTTTTGCTTGACTTGTCAGAGAACACAGTCATTGGCCACTTTTTTATATTAGGTTTACATATTTCTTGTCTCATTTATGTGTGTTACATTATTTGTGTTTGTGCAGGTGACGTCTCTTACATCCCTGGACACAGGCGTTAGGCCAGCACCCAGCGGCGCTGCCTACGTCTCCGAACGGAATACCTGCATCAACTATTTCTCAAGATGGGGCGAAACAGACCAGGTATGAGATTGTATTACCATCTAGCGTGTTCTACTGCAGGTGCGGTATGGTTTTTCTAAAACTTCTTTCCACTCACCACCGTTCTATGGAACTACTCACCACCAGCAGTGTTTCCAAATCCATATGACATTGGAACCTTCGAAAAATAAGCCTGGACAGTTCACAAAACCCGGCAAAGCTTTTGAAATGCCTATGGCAATGATGTATAGGGATAGTGTTGATTGCTTTCAATCAGGTGACATGCCTGCTCGTTTGCCTTCCTAGTCCATAAAAGAAAAGTAAATGTTCACACAAAAATCTGTAGTTTCAATTTGATTTTATAACATAATTTCAAAGATGCAGGATCCCACGTCAACGCAAATCAATCCCGCGGGATTAAATGAGCTGAGGGATTCCAATTCCTAGTGGTATCTGCCTACCTCCTGCGGGTAACAGGCGTACGTATGAAGTATTTGCTGAAAACACTTGGTAAATTTTGTCTTCTGCGGCTTTTTTTTTTTCAATAAAAAAACTGAGTTTAACCTTTTAAAAACAGTTGTGGAAGTGATCTGTATATATAATTGTGTATTCGAATCGCGTTGCTCCCGACACCAATACATTTACATGACAATGCTTCGCTCTCCAAACGCCCTTGTCCTTTCTACTTGAACAGTCGATTCAAGATCTCAGAGCTCGGTGAGATATCAGAAAAACCATATTGTAATGCTCTTGGAACTTATTAACTTAGTCCGTAGTAAGTCCTTAAAATCTCGTTTCTCACACAATGACATCTACATGCCGGAGACTCAATCCCCCTCCCCTTCTCCCACTTCCCCCCTTCTCCCCTTCCCCCTTCCCCCACCTTCTCCCCCTTCTCCCCCTTCTCCCCCTTCTCCTCCTTCTCCCCCTTCCCCCACCTTCTCCCCCCTTCTCCCCCCTTTCTCCAATAATGACTAACCTAACCTAAAGTTTCCCTTCCCCTCCGCCAATCCACGGTCTGCCGTTGCTAAGAGCGAGTTTAGTCGCAAGTACGCCCACCGTCCCGAGATCGGGCTTCCCCGGCTACTATGGTGCCTTACCTCAGCATGCGGGGCTCTGCTGGGACTGACCTCCATTCTTTTTAATAAACCTAATTTGTTAAAAAATGACGTCGACGTGGTTCGCCACCCGTCACGTCCTAATTCCAACGAGGGTGAGAAGCGACTAACGAAGAGCCGTTTCGCTACGATGTATGTGAGAGGAAGGATTGATGAAAAGATGGACGAGTGTGGAGGAAGAAAGGAAGGTGTGCCGGTATCGTTGCGGATGGAGATCTGTGGTCTCTGCCTAGCCCTACGGGAGACAAGCGTGACGATATGTATGTATGTACGTAATCTCGTGTTATTATCAGACATATTGTTCAATTCTGGTTGCTATTGCTATAATAATATGTCTGCTTCATAAGCTCAGAGTCGCTCAGAGAGCTATGGAGAGAGCTATGCTCGGAGTTTCTGTGGTAGATATGTTTCGGAATGAACAAATCCCCCAGAGAACTAAAGTCACCGTCATAGCCTTTTGAATTAGCAAACTTAAGTGGCAATGGGCTGGTCACGTTTGTCGGAGATCCGACGATCGTTGGAGCAGACGAGTGCTGGAGTGGAGACCGCGTCTCGGCAAGCGCAGTGTGGGACGCCCCCCGGCTAGATGGTGCGACGATCTGCGCGGGGCGGCTGGCAGAAACTGGTTGCGTGTAGCCGAAGATCGGGCTAGGTGGCGCTCCATGGAGGAGGCCTATGTCCAGTCCAGTGGACTGCCCGCAGATTGCTGCTGCTGCTGATGATGATTGTACGATATAGTTTGACTAAGCCGTCGAAGTGTAGTGAAATGAAATAAGTGTGTGTGCAGTGACTTTTTAATTTGACTGAAAAAGTGCTTGCAAGTTTCGGTAGAACGGTAGAACTACCATTTTATTAAGACGTATAGTCGAAAACTGAATTTTAATTTCAAGATACTTGATATTATTTTTCTTGACACTGGAAAAATGTAAAAACACAAGGTTAAGCAATATGTCTTCATTTTTTTACTAATACTTTATTTGCCCTCATTCGAAGAATTCAATGCGGTATTTTCCTCAAAAAAATTGGCATACCTACCAACGCATGATGCCGATATTGTAAGCCTGTTTTTACTTCGGAGTATCTACCTCTGCACTTTAGCTTATAGCAAACATCCCCCCTTATAAAAATCCGCAGTGCCATAGGCAGTGCAGAAGTGTCATTATGGGAGGGTGGAGGAGGGTTGGGCCTCCGGCACTCAACCGCCCACCGGACGAAGCGCCGTAGCCGAGCTACCACTCAGACACCTGTTTTCTGCGGGAGTGTGATACTTTCCCTGGGCGAGCCGGCCCATTCATGGTACAGACAAATACGACTGCAGCATGGCTCTGCCATTACAAAGTTCTGTCTCTCTCACTCATTGCTTTAGACTTTAAAATAATACTACGGAACTTGTATGTTGAAGTCAGTTTTTTTTACGGTTAGTCGCCAACTTGTAGCGAATGCAAAGTTGCTGCCCGATAAAGAGATTTGCAAGTCGATGAGAGGTCATCGACGGTGTCTCGTGGAAGGTTCCAGATGCTTTGAATCGTTTAAAGTGTATAGCAGTTCTTTTTTTTGCCATTATAGCTGGGTAAACGTTGAGAATGCTTGCTTAGGTAGTTTGGGCACATAGAGAGGACATTCATCTTTGAAGACGACTGATAAAATAAATTCATGTTGCTGATGGGGATGAAAGGTTCGATAGGGGAAAACCAATCAATATTAATATCAGCCCGCGGCAATCCACTGCTGGGCATAGGCCACGCTCAAGGCGTGCCACCTAGCCCGATCTTCGGCTACACGCATCCAGTCTCTGCCAGCCGCCTTGCGCAGATTATCGCTCCATCTAGCAGGGAGGCGTCCCACACTACGTTTGCCGAGTCACGGTCTCCACTCCAGCATTTGTCTACTCCAACGATTGTCGGTTCTCCGATAAAAGTTTCCACCTCATTGCCACTTCAGTCTGCTTGTACTTGAAGAGCTATATATATAGACTCTGATTTTTCGCGCGAATTTCTTCATTTCGAATTATGTCCACCAGAGAAACTGCAAGTATAGTCCTCTCAATAGCCCTCTGAGCGAGTTTCAGCTTGTGAAGGAGACAGGCCGCATTATACTCTCTTACTGCGCCGAAACGTGGATGCTGACAGTTCATCTGCTTTACAAGCTCAAAGTCGCTCAGAGAGCTATGCTCGGAGTCTCTCTGGTAGATATGATTCGGAATGAACAAATCCGCCAGAGGACTAAAGTCACCGACATAGCCTTTCGAATTAGCAAACTAAAGTGGCAATGGGCTGGTCACGTTTGTCGGAGATCCGACAATCGTTGGAGCGGACGAGTGCTGGAGTGGAGACCGCGTCTCGACAAACGTTATATGGAACGCCTCCCGGCTAGATGTGGCGACACCCGGCGCAGGGAGGCTGGCAGACACTGGACACATTTAGCCGCCGGTTTTTTGCAGGAGTGTGGTTCTTCTCCGGGCGAGTCGACCCATTCACGCTACAGACAAATAATATGCCATTCTTGATAAGGTATCCGTCTGCAGCGTGGCTCCACCGCTAGTAATAATATTTTTAGCAGTGGGAGTGTAGCAGGCTGTTGATGGATGAGAAATGTATGTATGTTTAGAAATGTAGTGTAGGGTGCCAGCCGGTCTGCTTACGGAGACACCCTGGATATTTATTCTTACGATTCATTGTACATATATAGATAAATTATACTTCAATATAAATTTACATTGGGTGACATTTCTATCCAAAAGACGTCAGTCCAACTAATGCTTTTGTTTTTATAACTTATTCATTTTAAATTTGTATACAGTAAAAGCTCTTTATTCGCGGGGTATATGTCCCATAAATATGCCGCGAATACGGAATGGTAATTTATATGAGACTATAGGGGATACGTTCCTAGGGGACAAAATAAAAAAAAAACAAATATATAAAAAAATTGAAGTGAAGTGAAGTGAATTGAAGTTTATGAACATTTTTGATTAATTATCTTAAGTCTTAGGCAACGATTATTCTTATGTATGTACTTATTGGATCCGCGTAAAGAAGAATAGAATACAAGAAATATTTAGCCGCGAATATAGGGTGTCGCGAATTGGGTCGCATTTTTTTTTAATCCGCGAATAAAATACGCGAGAAAAATACAAAAGGTTTTTCATTGCATTAGCCCGTTCCGTAGCGATGACGCTATGGGAAAAATACCGTAAGACGCCAATGGGTGGTGGTGGGTGAAAAAGATTCGGCTATTCACCCGAGACGACAGTTTATAGGTCGCAAGCTTCGAATCCGTACCAGACAGACGGCAGGCGCGACCCGAAGCGAAATGTCAACGTGTAGAAAGTTACCTAGATGCCAAACGTCACAATGTAACCGGTTATAAAAGTGTTATACTTTTGTAATTGAAGCGGCGAGGGACCGTTTATAGTAAGGTGTCCATCCGTTGGTGGTTTCCCCGGATTAGTCCTATATATATTTCTTTATTTAATTGTTAACACTTATATAAATCTTTTGGAGCAAAGGAATTACGTTGTAATTATATTAACTAACTAATATATATATATATATATATATATATATATATATATATATATATATATATATATATATATATATATATATATATATATATATATATATATATCTCCTCGCCAAGCTCAAAGTCGCTCAGAGGGCTATGGAGAGAGCTATGCTTGGGATTTCTCTGGTGGACAGAATTCGAAATGAAAAAATTGCATGTTTCTTATTTTAACTTTTTTTTATGAGATAGAAATGCAAACGAGCGGGCTTGTCACCCGATGGAAGGCAATCAACGCCGCCCATAGAGATGCGCCATAGGTATTGCTAAAGCGTTGTCGGCCTTTATGAAATGTGTAGGCTTGTTTTTTGATGATTCCAATGTCGTATCGGTTCGGAATGACTTCTGGAGGTAGCTGGTTCCACAGGGTGGTGGCGCGTGGAAAGAAGTTTTCATCTAGATGGTGGGGAGGATCCTTAAACTTTATATATGACAGGATATCCTGCAGTTTAGATATATGCCCCAGAGTGGACCACCTTTGATTGGATTTGACAAGTCTAACATTACCTCTCCCGGAGTGGTGTCCATGAGGATCTTCTTCGTAGAAGTTACTGAATCTTCTTCATCTCCTTTTTGTAGTCTTTTTAATTCCTACTATTAGTTTACGCACTCCCTGTATATTTATATATCAAGTTCAAATATATTTTTTACACTTATAATGACAATTACACTTGATGGACTTTTTTCCAATATTAATACATTGATTAAATTTAATTCATTAATAGTTATAGAGCCACGCTGTATACGAATAATTTGTCAAGGATGGCATAATATTTGTCTGTAGAAACGCACTCCCGCAGAAACGCACTCTGTTGGGCCTCCGGAACTCGGCCGCTCACAGTACGAAGCGCGGTAGCTAAGTTCCCACTCAGACGCCGGTTTTCTGTAGAGGTTCACGTGTATTCACGCTACTGACCAATATTATGCCATTCTTAACAAAGTATTCGTCTGGAGCGTGGCTCTACCAAATATTATGTCTATGAAATTCTGTGTTATTAATGGAGTCAGGCGTTACTTTGCGGAAATCCATCACTATATGGACAGTCAAAAGTTTTACTTAGCTAACTAACAATAACAGAAAACCAATCATGTGTGTTTTTTCGTTGGGTTTAGTGGATTTATTTGGAACTTAAACCAAAAACTTACCGAAAATAGGCCATCAACTCTCCACCCACCAACCACTATACACAACGCCAAACACACACCATCACTTTTCCATCTTGTACACGACACGTGTTTCGCCCCAACACGAGGCATCTTCAGGTATAGTAGACTCTACAGAAGACAACCGAAAAGAAGAAAATTCCGAAAATTCTGTGTGTTTATGGAGTTGTTATTGTTGTCTCCAGGTGGAGTTCGTGGAGCAGCTACTGGCGCGGATGTGTCACTATCAGCACGGGCAAATCAACGCCTACCTCAAGCCGATGCTGCAAAGGGACTTCATCAGTATGCTGCCGAGTGAGTGATCGACTCCTATCACCCCTTCTTATACGGCCACATGGACATAGGCTTCACCTATAGCGAGCCACTTAACCCGCTCTTCGGTTACACGCATCCAGTCTCCGCCAGCCTTCTAGCGCAGATCGTCGCACCATCCATTAGTCGGGCATCCCACACTCGTCTACTACGTCCTAGTAGATACGTCAGTATCTCGATACAAATACATACATACATATCGTCACGCCTGTCTCCCATAGGGGTAGGCAGGGACCACAGATCTCCATTTGCCACGATCTCGGCATACTTTCCTTGCTTCCACCACACTCATCACTCTCCTGATGCAAGCTCGCCGTCGGTTAAGGGTACTCTTGACCTGGCCATTCTCAAAAACTTCGGCAGTTTGGGAAAGTTATATTTTCCTTGGTCTTCCCCTACCGACCCTTCCATCCACATCTGCAACGCTTTTGCCAGTTGTCTTTCAACCTTCCTCTCTATGTGCCCTGACCATCTAAGCATCCCTTTCTCAATCCTTTGTTACGATACCTTTTACTCCATATCGCTCTCTTATATCTTCATTCCTTATTCTATCGTTCAAGGTTACACCAAACATACTTCTTAATGCTCTCATTTCCACCGCGTTCAGTCTGCTTTCATGACTCTTCTGCCAAACCCAACTTTCACTACCGTATATTAGCGTCGGAACAAGCACACCCCTGATGAACCGCCAGTCGGGCCGTTTTTGACACATTCTGACTTTTCATAAAGGAGTGCAGGGCTCCGTTAACCTGATTACCAGCTTTCACTCGCCTTTCCATTCCGAAAATCTTAATTTATGTTTGTGTATACCGTATAATAATGTGATGTATATATAAATAAAAATAAAATGAAATAAATAAAAAAAAACATTGTGAATTAATTCAGAGAACAACATTCAAACTGGAGAATTGTTTCGTCATCACAGAGAAAGGTTTGGACCACGTGGCGGAGAATATACTGTCGTACCTGGACGCGAATTCGCTGTGCGCCGCGGAGCTGGTGTGCCGCGAGTGGCAGCGGGTCATCTCCGAGGGTATGCTGTGGAAAAAGCTGGTCGAGAGGAAGGTGCGCACCGATTCGCTGTGGCGTGGGCTGGCTGAGCGGAGGGGCTGGTGAGTGACGAGGGAAAATGTTTTTTTTTTTTTGTAATGATCACTATTGATCAATGGAGTCAGGCGTTTTACCTCGTTATCTATTAAAATTGGGATAGTCAGAATTTTTACTGAGGTAAGATCCGCGACAAGCAAACGAAAATAGAAAAGATGATTAATGCAGTCAGGCGTTTTACCTTGTTATCTATTAAAATTGGGACAGTCAGAATTTTTACTGAGGTAAGATCCGCGACAAGCAAACGAAAATAGAAAAGATGATTAATGCAGTCAGGCGTTTTACCTTGTTATCTATTAAAATTGGGACAGTCAGAATTTTTACTGAGGTAAGATCCGCGACAAGCAAACGAAAATAGAAAAGATGATTAATGCAGTCAGGCGTTTTACCTTGTTATCTATTAAAATTGGGACAGTCAGAATTTTTACTGAGGTAAGATCCGCGACAAGCAAACGAAAATAGAAAAGATGATTAATGCAGTCAGGCGTTTTACCTTGTTATCTATTAAAATTGGGACAGTTAGAATTTTTACTGAGGTAAGATCCGCGACAAGCAAACGAAAATAGAAAAGATGATTAATGCAGTCAGGCGTTTTACCTTGTTATCTATTAAAATTGGGACAGTCAGAATTTTTACTGAGGTAAGATCCGCGACAAGCAAACGAAAATAGAAAAGATGATTAATGCAGTCAGGCGTTTTACCTTGTTATCTATTAAAATTGGGACAGTCAGAATTTTTACTGAGGTAAGATCCGCGACAAGCAAACGAAAATAGAAAAGATGATTAATGCAGTCAGGCGTTTTACCTTGTTATCTATTAAAATTGGGACAGTCAGAATTTTTACTGAGGTAAGATCCGCGACAAGCAAACGAAAATAGAAAAGATGATTAATGCAGTCAGGCGTTTTACCTTGTTATCTATTAAAATTGGGACAGTCAGAATTTTTACTGAGGTAAGATCCGCGACAAGCAAACGAAAATAGAAAAGATGATTAATGCAGTCAGGCGTTTTACCTTGTTATCTATTAAAATTGGGACAGTCAGAATTTTTACTGAGGTAAGATCCGCGACAAGCAAACGAAAATAGAAAAGATGATTAATGCAGTCAGGCGTTTTACCTTGTTATCTATTAAAATTGGGACAGTCAGAATTTTTACTGAGGTAAGATCCGCGACAAGCAAACGAAAATAGAAAAGATGATTAATGCAGTCAGGCGTTTTACCTTGTTATCTATTAAAATTGGGACAGTCAGAATTTTTACTGAGGTAAGATCCGCGACAAGCAAACGAAAATAGAAAAGATGATTAATGCAGTCAGGCGTTTTACCTTGTTATCTATTAAAATTGGGACAGTCAGAATTTTTACTGAGGTAAGATCCGCGACAAGCAAACGAAAATAGAAAAGATGATTAATGCAGTCAGGCGTTTTACCTTGTTATCTATTAAAATTGGGACAGTCAGAATTTTTACTGAGGTAAGATCCGCGACAACCAAACGAAAATAGAAAAGATGATTAATGCAGTCAGGCGTTACTATCCTACGAAATCCATTACTATGTGGACAGTCAGAATTTTTACCTAGGTAATAATCCGCGACTATAGAATATAAATAATAATGTGTGTTTCTTACTGTTAGAAGTGGATTTACGGGGAACTCAAACTAAATTCTTACGGAAAAACGGCCGTCGGCAACTAAAATGGAGAAAATGTTTGTATTGCCTGAATGTAGGTTGGGATAGAGCGAGCTTGGTCGCAAGCGTGCCGACCGTCCCGGGATCGTGCTTCCCCTGGTACTATGGTGCCTTAACTCAGCGTGCGGAGCTCTGCTGGGGCTGACCTCCACCCTCCCTTGCGGCTCGTGGGGTTCACTTTGACGAATTTCAATAAACTTAATTAGTTAAAAAATGCCGGCGACGTGGTTCGCCACCCGTCACGTCCTGATTTCCACGAAGCCGAGAAGCGACTAACGGAGAGCCGATTCGCTGCGATGAATGTGAGAGGAATGATGGATGAGTGGAGGAAGCAAGGAAGGTGTACCGGGAACGTAGCGGATGGAGATCTGTGGTCCTCTGCCTACCCCTACGGGAGACAGGCGTGATGATATGTATGTAGGGGACACACATTCCTAATGTGTAATATTGTACTCGATATCTCAAGATTTGTATAGTTTGTGAGTTGTGACCTCTCCATTCTCAAAGCTACATCTCCCTGGGTACTCCATAAGTACTACAAAGGCTCGAACTGAAATCTACCCTTGTTAAAATGATTCTAATGTCCACATTTCAGGATCTTGTACCTGTTCAAACCGAAACCCGGCTGTCAGCATCCGTCACACTCCTTCTACAGACAGCTGTACCCCAAGATCATACAGGACATACAGTCGATAGAGGATAACTGGCGGATGGGCAGGCATAATCTACAAGTCAGTATTTTTACTTCTCAATTACGAAAGAACACAAATCGAACCATTCTTCTAAGAAAGAAAATACAGAACAGAAGTATAAATAGAAATAGAAAAATCTTTATTAATGACACCTTTTTTTATACAATAATTAGAATTTTTTAATTTAAAAGATTTGACGGAGCTTCCTGAAATTTGTTAAGAAAAACCTTTTAGCAAAATTTTGGTAAATTTCTAATGTTTATTTATTTATTTATTCCATACAAAATTTACAAATCTTCATGCTGCCAATTATGGATTTACATATTGAATTAACATATATTAATATTATATACAATTGGTTATATTAAAAATAAATAAAATATTAAAAAGAAATACACCACTAATTAAAAGCATTTTATATATCTATATTATGATATGTTGTGTGTGTGTGTGTGTGTGATGATTAATGGAGTCAGGCGTTACTTTGCGGAAATCCATCATTATGTGGACAGTCAAAAGTTTTACTTAGCTAAGATCCGCGACAAGCAAAACAATAACAGAAAATTAATAATGTGTGTTTTTCTGCTGGACGAAGTGGATTTATTTGGAACTTAAACCAAAAACTTACCGAAAATCGGCCATCAATTCTCCACCCACCAACCACTATACACAACACCAAACACACACTACCACTTCAATACCTTGTAAACGACACATGTTCCGCCCCATCACGAGGCATCTTCAGGTATAGTAGACTCTACGGAAGACAACCGAAAAGTCATACACCGACTTTTCGGTTGTCTTCCGTAGAGTCTATTATCCAGCAGGAAACACACACACATTATTAATTTTCTGTTATTGTTTGCTTGTCGCGGATCTTAGCTAAGTAAAACTTTTGACTTTATAGGGTCCACATGTGTGTGTGTGATATTATATATTTTCATAAGCTAAACCCAATTAAACATCTTCGATTTCAACACTGTCATACATTTACTTTTCAGAGGATAAACTGTAGGTCGGAGAATTCCAAAGGCGTCTACTGTCTGCAGTATGATGACAACAAGATCGTGTCCGGGCTGAGGGACAACACGATAAAGATTTGGGACAGAAAGACGTTGCAGTGTGTAAAGGTTTGTAACATGTGCTTCGGAGTGATCCGACTCAATCGAGTAGACTAACCTGAGTAGACTATTTCATCCATTGAGATCCTCTTAATTTAAACTGTGATTCAGGCTTGCTTTACTTGACACAATTAAGATGTGAACTGAAAATTATTATAATTATATTTTTAGCCTGAAGTCCCACTGCAAGGCAAAGGTTTTCCTTCCTTCTTACCACTGGTCTATAACCCCGAACCCCTTTTGCTACTGTAGGAGAGGCACACAAACAATGGCACACTTATATCCTAAAAAAGAAAGTATGGTGCGTTTTTCCAGAAACTTCTTTCTACGCACTACCAGCTACCTCCAGCGGTGTTTCCAAACCAATATGGACCTTCAGAAAACAAGCCTTCACTTTTCTTAAACGTCTGCAACGCTTCCGCATTGCCTATGGTGCTACAGATGTCTATGGGCGGCTTGATTGCTTTCCATCAGGTGACACGCCTGCTCGTTTGCCTTCCCATCCCATAAAAATGGTACCCCTGGAGAGACATGGTGGAGACTGACTTGCGCAACCTTCAAGTCTATGACTGGGAGAGGTTGGCGCAGGACAGGGCATGGTAGCGTGAGATCTGTAGGGAGGCGAAGATCCAGTTTGGGTAGCTTCGCCACCAAACTTAGTATAGTAAAGATAGGACGGTCCGGTATAACGGTGTATTGTAACCGATTCCAGGAGCTGCAGGGCCACACTGGGTCCGTGCTGTGCCTGCAGTACGACGAGCACGCTATCATCTCCGGCTCGTCGGACAGCACGGTGCGCGTGTGGGACGTGAACACGGGCGCCATGCTCAACACCCTCATCCACCACTGCGAGGCGGTGCTGCACCTGCGCTTCTGCAACGGCATGATGGTCACATGCAGCAAGGTGAGCGTGGTTGTAGGGTGCCGACGAACGTGTTAGCACGTTGATTGCCGCGTCACCCGTGCTAGGGTGACAGCAAGGGATTACACCCGGCCGCGTCACCCATGTTGTGGTGACGGCGAGAGTTTACACCGGACCTCGTCACCCATATTAGGATGACAGCGAAATTTTACACCGGGCAACGTCACCCGTGTTAGCGTGATCGCGAGAGTTTACACCAAACCTCGTCACCCGTGTTAGGGCGACAGCGAAAGTTTACACCGGGCCGTGTCACTTGTATTAGGGTGACAGCAAAAGTTTATACCGGGCCGTGTCACTCGTATTAGGGTGACAGTAAATGTTTACACTGGGCCTCGTCACCCGTATTTGAGATGACAGCGAGAGTTTAGAGCGACCACGCTGCGTCACCTATTAGGGTGACAGCGAGAGTTCCCATGTGGCACAGGTGTAACACTCATATTTGGGTAACATTCATTTGAATACTCAACAAACGATTGTTGTTCTCTAAAACTTCTAATATTTACAATTTTCAATTTAAATTAATAAATCTGTGAAAGACTTAACAATTATAATTGTTTGTACATTTATTTTGTTTATTAATATCCTATGCTTAATAAATATTTGAAGCCTAATGTTAAACTGTTGTATTCCAGGATCGATCAATAGCGGTGTGGGACATGACTTGCACGACGGAGATAATGCTGAGACGGGTGCTTGTTGGCCACAGGGCGGCCGTCAACGTGGTGGACTTCGACGAGAAGTACATCGTTAGCGCCAGTGGGGACCGAACTATCAAGGTATGATCCCAGCCCACACTATGTTCACTTGCACGGAGATCTCCAACTGTTCTCGGAAACTGGAGCCGTGTTGTCGAAGGTCCGGCTGGGTCGAAGGTCCGCATTTTAGGAGACCTATACACTATAGTGTGCCAGCCATACTCCTAAGGCAACACATGGGATCTGTAGGAGGTTTTATCTTCGATGTAATTGAAATTCTTCCAAGTGAAATTAATTTATTTTTCTATTCACTGTACATTTTATATGTTATTCATACTTTATTCACACTTTATCAATTTACATTTTACATTCAATGTCAATATGCCACGCCAGTCATATCCCCAAAGAATTCCTCGACTTTCTTTTTTTCCTCCTAGAATCCGCAGGGGAAAAGAAAATGTGAGCACCCAAAACAAACTTGGCGACGCCATGTGACGGCCGAAGTGCAGAAGATGGACTTGTCCTGGAGCGAAGTGAAGCTTACAGTACATGGATGGACTGTCATAGATTGATTGATGATATTAAACCTGATGTTTGTTCTTTTGTTGTCAATAAGAATTTATTTTCTTAAATACATTTGAATCGTATCGAGTAAAAGGTGTTGTTGTGACAAAAGAGAAAGGGATGCTTAGATGATTTGGGCACATAGAGAGGATGGATGAATGACGACTCACAAAAGAAATTAACGTTGCGGACGAGGATGGAAGGGTCGGTAGGGGAAGACCACGGAAAACATACCTCGACCAAATTGCTGAACTTTTTAAGAAAGGCCAGATCGAGTACCCTCATCCGGCGGGATCGCATGAGGAGAATAATGAGTATGGAGGAAGCAAGGGAAATTGCCGAGATCGTGGCAGATGAAGATCTGTGGCCTCTGCCTACTCCTACGGGAGACAGGCGTGACGATGTGTATGTATGTATGTATTTGTATCGTTTTCCAGGTGTGGAACACGTCGTCGTGCGAGTTCGTCAGAACCCTGAACGGCCACAAGCGCGGCATCGCGTGCCTGCAGTACAGGGACCGGCTTGTGGTCTCTGGCTCATCGGACAACACCATCCGTCTGTGGGACATCGAGTGCGGGCAATGTATACGTGTGCTGGAAGGGCACGAAGAGCTGGTGCGGTGCATACGGTTAGTTATCCCGTTACTCTGTCAGTCAAGTGGTACACTTGGTGGAGCAAATAGACGAATACTATGGTAAGAATGGCATAATATTTGTCTGTAGCGTGAATGGGCCGGCTCGCCTGGGGAAGTACCATATTCCCGCAAAACGCTTCCGTACTGCCTATGGCGTTTCGAAAGTCTACGGGCGGCGTTGATTGCTTTCCATCAGGTGATAGGCCTGTTCATTTACCGAGACGCGGTCTTCACTCCAGCACTCGTCTGCTCCAACGATCGTCGGATCTCCGACAAACGTGACCAGCCCATTGCCACTTTAGTTTGCTAATTCGAAAGGCTATGTCGGTGACTTTAGTTCTCTGGCGAATTTGTTCATTCCAAATCATATCTAGCAGAGAAACTCCGAGCATAGCTCTCTCCATAGCTCTCTGATCGACTCTGAGCTTGTGAAGCAGATGGACTGTCAGCATGCAAGTTTCAAATATGTATTGAATTTTATTATATTGATATTAATTCATATATAATGTGATAGAAAGGTAATTAAGGAAGCTTGTCCCCTGATGGAAAACAATCAAAGCTGGCTATAGACATCTACAACAACAAAGGCATCGCAGATGCTTTACGAATCTGACAAATATGCAAGCTTATTTTCTCATGGGAAATAATATTTGTGTGTGAGAAGCCCGTTCGATATAGAAGACATATAGATTAAGCCCGTGTGAACGGTGTTCCAGGTTCGACAACAAGCGGATAGTGAGCGGCGCGTACGACGGCAAGATCAAGGTGTGGGACCTGCGGGCGGCGCTCGACGTGCGCACGCCGCACCAGGACCTCTGTCTGCGCACGCTCGTAGTGAGTTACTTTAGTTTTGTACACGCCCCCTCGGAGTGAATTTAGTTCTGTACACGCCCCTTCGGAGTGAGATACTTTAGTTTTGTCCACGCCCCCTCAGAGTGAGTTATTTAGTTTTATACACGCCCCCTCGAAGTGCGGTATTTTAGTTTTGTACCCGCCGCCTCGTAGTGTGTTACTTTAGTTTTGTACACGCCCCCTCGGAGTGAATTTTGTACACCCCCCTCGGAGTGAGTTTAGTTCTGTACACGCCCCTTCGGAGTGAGTTACTTTAGTTTTGTCCACGCCCCCTCGGAGTGAGTTATTTTAGTTTTGTACACGCCCACTCAGAGTGAGTTAGTTTAGTTTTGGTACCCGCCCCCGTCGTAGTGAGTCCTGTACATAAAGTATTTGCTGGAAGTTGAATATTTCTTTTTTTTTCAATTTCAGTACGGATATATATGTATGTGTGTATATGTATGTGTATATTATATAATAGCGTTTAGTTTATTTTAATACGAGCTCCACCAACTCGAAACCAATTTTATCTGTTTCGCCTGCAGGTTGACTGGTAGAGAATGACCTGTGGCTTTAATTCCGCCTGCTGACCCGCTTTGTGCAAAATATTAAATATCAAAAAAAAATTTTTTTTTTAATTTTTGGCAGTGGCTTAGTTATGAAGTGAACCCTTTCACTTCTCTCAATCCTCGAACGGAGCGCAGTAACTAAAGTGTGATCATTAGGCGCACTCAGGCTTCAGCATCCTGCATCGATCCCTTGGGGTCATAACCGGTTTCCCAAAGATCGACGAGGTCTAAAAATCGACACCTATTAACTAACACAAGTTCTTATTTGAAACTTTGAAGATACGTGAAACAAGAAACACTAGGCACACCCGTCTCATTGATTAAGAAACAATAAATATGTTGTTACTTTACTTATTATTTAATATATACTAAGATATTTGTATTTCAAGATATTTGTATAGCTATTGTGTAACAATGTAAAATTACTTTAATGAATATTTTAAAATCATAAAATAGTTGTATGAACACAGTACTGTAGAGTGATCTTTAGGGGGTTTATCTTCAATATATTTGTAATTAAATAACATTTGTTATATATATATATATATATATATATATATATATATATATATATATATATATATTTTCATTGTTTTGACCGGTTGACTTGTCTATTTAAAAGACGTCAGTCGAATTTATTTTACTTAATTTTTGTTTTAATATAAAACGATTTATTTATTTTTTATTTCAAATTTAAAATAATTAATTTAAAAAGAAATAATATAAAAAGTTTTATTGCATTAGTGATACGTTTATCAATGTATCACTAATGTATCAGTATTTAATGAAAAGTTTTTTTAATTAACTGAAAATTACCTTGATGGCGGTTGATGGAGGTTGCAAAAAATTACATAAGGGTCGATGGACAAAATAGTTTGGTGACCCCCCGGTCTAAACTGTTTATCGCTCGGTGTACCCGCTAAGTGTGTGTGACTGAGGAGGCTGTTTGCACCAGGAGCATACCGGCCGCGTGTTCCGGCTCCAGTTCGACGAGTTCCAGATTGTCTCCTCGTCGCACGACGACACCATCCTGGTCTGGGACTTCCTCAACTGCGGGGGCTCGCCGGCGGCCCCACCCGCCCCGGCGCCCGCGCCACGTCGTGCCTCCCCAGACAGGGATCGGGATCGCGCCTTCTATGACTAGGTAAGGTTGACTTCATATTAATATATCGCTCTCTCTCTGAGTCTTTATGCCCCAACAGGGGTCTGTTGGGGCATAGGGCAGACACGACGTTTCTCCATCTCGACCTGTCGGAGGCCACACGCTTCACTTCGCTCCAGGCTAGGTCCATCTTCTGCCGTCTCAGTACGCCGCCAAGGTTGTTTTGGGCGACCACATTTTCTTTTCCCCTGCGGATTCCATTCGAGGGCTTGTTTGGGGATATGACTAGCATGGCGCCGGAGAGCATGCCCTATATTAATATATAGATCTGTCTAATTCATTCTTGTTATTCACCGATAGATGTCACTAATTGTTCAATTTATATCATAAATTAAAAATTTTTATTTCCGCCACAATAATAAGATTTTTGACGGCTATATCAAATGTTTTCTTCAACAATATACAGGTATTTCATAACTTCCCCATTTGCCTTCTGACCCACTACTGTTCCCATGAAAAGCTCTAGCACCCACTAGGAGGCGGTACTGTCGCCGTTGGATGTGTTATATAATATAGATGTCAGGAAAATTTTGATTAACAGTAAATGGATTAACCACCAAAACAGCAATTGTTACCCGCAAAGCCATCAAATCTGTTGAAGACACCGAGCTTACGGATGAATGATTGATGAAAATTCAATATTAATATTTTATAATTGTTGTACAGGAAATAAATAATGAAAGCTCACCAACAACACATACAGGCCACTGCTGCTGAGCCGTCGTCAACACCATCATTTTGTAGTATTCGATGAAGCTGTTAAATGATGTCTACGGGCAGCGAAGATTGCTTTCAATCAGGCGACAAGCTTGAACCGTCCCGTAAAAAAAAATACTAGTTTTCCACAACGCAACTTTGAGCCTCTTGCTTCCCTACTTCCAATGAAGTTAAGGGCCTAGCCAAACAATATCTTTCGGACAAACAAAAAATATAACAATGTAGAGTTAATAAACGTGACCTTTGTAATCGCAGCCTCAAACTTTCCTCGCGCATTAGAATGCTCCACTGTTACATCTGGCCCGTTCTTCTATACAAATGAGAGGCCTTAGAAACCGTACATAAGTATTGGAAATGTGGGCATGTAGACTGATACTCGCTATCAGCTGGACTCAAAGGGTGGCCAATGACGAAGTTCTCCGACAAGTCAAGCAAAAACGTGAACTTTGCGAACCATCAAAGGTAGAAATGTTGCTTACCTGGGTCATACCATGAGACGTAACAGGTACAAGTTCCTGCAATGGATGATGATGGGAAAAGTCGCGTGCAAAAGACAAGTTGGTCGAAAAAAGAAAGTCTTGACTACGTAATATCAGGGAGTGGACCGGGATAGTGTGCAGGACTACTGCTGCACCTTGCGAAGGAGTTATAGTAATATTTAAAAATATTGTTAGTCTTTTTTGTATATGTTATCTGTGTGTGGGTGTAGGTGGTGAGTATTTCACAATAAACTAGTGGATTACATACTCTCGTGTTTCACTGGTCACAACATAGTGGAAGCGGTGGAATGCCTTGTCGATATCGACAAGTTCATCTATATAAAACAATTTAATCTTTTTTGATAAAGTTAAAGAGAAATAAATTGTATTACAGGTACTCAAGAGCTGCTGTATGCAGTCTCGTCCAAGGTGATGATGGTGTTACGTCACGTCCGGTGTGCGCGACCCACGGTGATGGTGATAATGAGTGACGTTGACTTGAAGATAGTGATGAATTAATGTTATATTATGCGTTACCATTATGACGAGATATATGTATGTGCTAATGTGTGTTCTATTCCGACAAGTGTTGTTCAAGGGACGTTCATGTATTAAAGAAACAAAGTGTAGGACGTATTAGAGTACGGATGTTGACTATTTTTTTGGGTAAGTGTTCAAAACAATGCATAAGTACCTAATGTAGATGAGAATAATTAAAAGTATTTTGTAAAATACAATTATTGCTTTGATATTGAAGTATTTTAAATTTTGCTCCGAAAGCCATTACTAAACATGTGGTTTGTGAACAAGTGATATAGTTCACTTTGGAGTTTGCCATTGTTTGCCTCGAGAGTGATATGATCTCATTTTAATTAAAATTTAGAAAAAAAATATTGTGTTTTTTATAACTTCTATGTATTAATTATTAAATAATGATCATTTCGAAGGCAAAATTATATTTTTATTTGACTACAATAAAATCACTATTATTGTAAACCGAATGAAATATAAATAATAAGAGAACTTAATAAATTGTCAATGTAATATTAAAATATATACATGGTTGTATGAGATTGAACGAGACATACCGAGTGTATCTATCTTGCTTGATGTGTCTCGGTGGCTTTGCAATTAGGGCAAAGAAGTGGAAGTTGATAAAGAGATTTTGTGTTTGTAACACTAGAACTTAAGTGAAAGCCATGTCATGGATAGGTGGCTGTTTGAGATATATTAGTATTGCATGTACTTCGTAGAAGGTACGTTATGCTAAATCAGAAGTGATACAACCTCTGACGACTAGGTTAGTCTAGTTGCCCGTTATCTTGTTTATATTAGGGTGCCGGTAACAGAATTATGTTTTCGACCTTATTTACTACTTTTAAACAAGGAATGTTTGACCATATTTATATTACAGTACACAGGTCGAGTATTACCTTTGTTTGTATGCATAAATTAGTTATGTCTATGATATAGTCTCTATTCTGTCTCAAAATGAGGAAGCCGCTAATCTTAGCAGTGGGAAATTTATGGGCTTTAAATATATATATATAAGACTAAGTGTTTCCCATTCTTTGGAAGGCACTTTGCTAGGTCAGAATCGATGTCTTTTGTATAGAATTATACCTTTATTTGTATACATATGACTGTTGGTTTGTTTGCATTCTTTTGAATAATATTACTTATTCCAATGAACTTGACGTCTTCTGGTAGTACGAATTTACCTACTTCATTGAAGATTCAAACAATATGGACACCAGCAAAGTCACCTTGGCAGGAAGACTAGTTTCTCATTATATAGCACGACGGTATAAGGCAATTTGTTTTTTATATAAACAGGACTTTATATTTCTCATGCAAAATGTTAGACCTAAAACTTTAAAAATATGTGTCAAGTTTGGGCAACTCGAACATATGACATAAAGGGAACAATGACCTCTTTGAAATACAAAGGATGCAATGACCTCTTTGAAATACAAAGGGTGCAATGACCTCTTTTTTGAAAATGGGAGACTTACGTACAAAATATATGTTAAAAACAATATTTTGTAAAATATAAAATGTTTATATTGCTTCTATAACTGACCCGAAGACACCAATATGAAGTGTACGGATGTGTAACTGTTTCAGCGATACATGAACGTTCCGTTTTAAGGTCTCACGATTTGACTGATAGCCGATTATATTTTGATTGTGTAATTGTATATTTCAAATGTTTTACATGCGTTAGAATTATAGAGGAAATTGGATTTTTCATATTTAAAAATTAAGTGACATTTGTATCTTTGTTTTGATCAATATATAGTTTTGCTTCTTATAGAAGTAGTGGTTACGGAGGACGACCCAGTCGTCTCGATGGCGAATATATCGACGCATGAAATGCGAAAACGTAGTAAACCTAAGGATTTGCGAACAAATTGTATCTGATCACTCAAAAGCGGTTGGTTTCAACGCTGCACAAAATTCTCTATTGGTCGTAGAATGTTGAGGCTCAGACCATTCCATGCAGTATTTTTTTACTGATAGTGATTTTTGGACATCCTGTGTTATTTATTGTGTCGTTTTCGCTTTTTTGCGTCGATACGTATTCATTACCAGTCTGTGCTTCACTAGAGTGTCTCAGATAAGAGTATGTGGGACTGTGGACATATCGTTGGTCTAATTATCATTATTTGTAAGTCATGACAAAAATCTGATTTTCTCTGATAAACTTAAAATTGTTCCATCAGATACACTTTAAGATTATCTTTTGATAATCTTAAATTGTATTCGATTCGAGATAATCTAATAGTGTCACTGGATAAAAAAATGTAGGAGTTGCGAATTTTGATAATTAAGCTAACAATATATTATAGGCTGAGTGAAGAAAAATGAGAAGCGGCAAATTTTACAATACATTACAAATTGAAAGTAGAAGTATGATTGGATATTTGGTTCATCATGACAACTTAATTTTAAATATCGTAGAGGGACAGATTGAAGAGAGAAATTTTTTACTCTTCTTTTTAGAAGAAGACTAAAGAAACTACTTACTTAAAGATAAAGCAATGTAGAGACGTTTAGAAAATTAGAGGAACTAGCCTTGGCTCGGGGAATTTTTTTTTCTTTTAAGTTCTATCCGCAATTAAGTCTTGCAACTATAATGAATTATACATACATACATATGATCACGTCTGTTTCCCGTAGGAGACGGCAGAGACCATAGACCTCCATCTGATACGATCCGGGCACAATTTTTTTGCTTCATCCACACTCATCACTACTCTACACTCTTTATTAATCATAAGGGAGTGATGAGGGATAATTAATTGTGTAAATGCTACACAGTGTCCCTACCCCAGTGGGAATAGCGATAAATCTATAAAATACAGCTACACTCCACGGCAGCTTTATATAGTTCCTCTTAAGCCGACTGCTATAACTCTGGAGTATGAGTGGAAGTGCCAGTTCATTTGGATGAACTGTCAGCTGTTGATGGTATCTCTCAACAGCCAATAGAACCTTTTCTTTGACAGGGAAAGAATGTAACATCGACAAGGACTTATAAATTATTTATCATAAACATCGTACATTTACAAAACATACACAGTCCTTAATTGTAGTAAGCCTTGAGTATTATACAAAATGACTGTTCGCCCCAAACACACCTATATGAGTCTTTAAATAACTAAAAATTGATAAATCTATTATTATAAATGAGATAAATATTAACTAACTGATGCGATAAACAAATTTCATATCTTCATGTCAACTAAAAATTAAACTAGTATTTTATGCCAAACTCATAGCAATAATTCTTATCAACAAGGACCTGGCACTAAGTTATTGATGGATTCTATGGATATTTCTACAAATTAAACCGATAAAGTATCCGAGTGTCAAATGGCAGAAAGCAGACTGAATGCGATAGAAATGAGAGCATTAAGAAGGAATGATGATGATGAGGAGTAAAAGTAAGTGTCGTGATAAAAGTTGAGAAAGGGATGCTTAGATGGTCGGGCGCATAGAGAGGATGTATGAAAGACGACTGGTAAAAGAAATTTACGTTGCAGATGTGGATGGAAGTGCCGAAGATTTTATGAAAGGCCAGGTCAAGAGTACCTTTAACCGGCGGGCTTGCACGAAGAGAGTGATGAGCGTGTAGGAAGCAAGGAAAGTGTGCCGAGATCGTAGCAAATGGAGATCAATAGTCTCTGTCTATCCCCAACAACAGGCGTGACAATATGTATGTATATGTTTCGAGATACCGAGATATTCACTAGGTCTCCAGTGATCATTCCATTAGCTTCGTATGAGACTTTTGGCTAGCTTTTTCGGACCTCCGGTAGCTCCGGTAGCTCTGGTCAGTGAAGGACGAGAGCTGGAAACCTAACTTCCTCACTACACGTAACTGGTTTCGTCTGCACCATATTCGACGAGTGCAGAAGTGTGCCTCTCGGTTCTTCTTGGGCTGCTTTTACAATTGGCAGTACAGTGATTTCCATTGATCAGAGTCTGTATCTCGATTTTACCAACTTTGCAACATGCTGTCATAACGTGGACATCCCCTTTTTTTTCAAAAATCAATACCTGAATTTCCGGTATTTCGGGAAATTAGATAAATTTTTATATACACACACACATATATATATATTGCAATATGCGATCATAACGTGGACATGCCTTCCGGAAATTAGATAAATATTATTAAAATCATTTTACTAGTTTGATATTTAAAGGTATTTAAATTAATTTTCTTAATAATTTGAATCGAAATGAATGTTCTAATTAAAAAACTTTGAAATTTATACTTTTTCCGGTATTTATTTGGAGTTCCGGAAGCAGGTCCATATTGACATATCATATATGAGATCATTCACCCTATTCCGATCACTGGTAGATTGCGCTTCTTATAGCCGACTATATTTATGTCTGCCGTGGCAGCGATAAAAATAGGCCTACACATTTGCCGGCAACGCTTCCGCAATGCCTATGGCGCTGCGGATGTCTATGGGCGGCGTTGATTGCTTTCCATCGGGTGACACGCCTTCCTTCCTATCCCATAAAAAAATTCGTTCTAGATGTCGACGAATATCATGTTTTCCATAGCCTTTTACGTGGTATACAGCAGTTCACTTCGAAGCTTCATCGCATAAATAGCCTCTGGTTCTGTTTCAACTGGAGTTGAAGTCCTTACTGGCAAATAAACTAGGCAGCGTCTCTCAATTTCCTGAGAGCAGTGCGCCTCGCCTTCCGCTTTTTATCTGCTATTGGGGGCTATTCCCCTCTTCCACTCCTTTATAGCAATCTCTCTTCTTTCCTTTGAGAGAAAAATTTTAAGGCGTAACTTGGGTCCTGTGTTGAAAAATGAGCGATGGCGTACACTTCACATCCGCGCGATTTATGAGCTGTACAATGAGCTGAACGTCATCAAAACCATTAAAATTGGACGCCTTCGTTAGGCTGGGCACGTTACGGATGGACGAGGCTAGAGTAACCAAACGCCTAGTCGACGGCAAACCAGATGGTCGTAGAAGCCGCGGAAGGCCTAAGCCCAAATGGCTAGACGGAGTCGAGGACGACTTAAAAGCAATCGGTGGGAGGGGTTGGAGAGAAGAAGCCAAACTAAGATCCGAATGGAAAAAATCACTGAACCAGGCTAAGGCCCACCCGCGGCTCTTATGCCTCGATGATAATGATGACTCTTTTATATTTCCACTGCTCAATATTCAAATGTAGGCAACGCATCTGAAACATGATTTCAATTCTGATTATTTAACATAAGCTGACACAATCTATTTTCGCAAATCTATTCCATAAAAATACGATCAACTCATTGGTTCTGACGTGTTTTGTTACGTTTATTTTCATACAAAATAATGACATTTTACAAAACACCATTCCTGATCTGAATGTAGGCCAGAAATGGAACATCCATTTTTGACCTGATTATAAGCACCCATAGACATCCACGGTACTGAGGACACAGATGTGTTGCTAACCTTAGGTCAAGGGTGTGAATATGAGAGAGAAGAAAGATCTAATGGCATGGGGAAAGGACATGAAGGAATTTGAAAGGATTTGTGCCTCCGTATCCCTTCATTCACCTATAAAATGCTACCACTTCGACGTCGACATTCTATGACAGTTATTCGTGCTACCATGAGTCTAGTACCAGGATAGCTATCAAGTCGAAATATAGTCGAACCACTTTGTTAGTAATAATGCAAATATATATCCCCATTTCGCCTATGTATAATGAATTGATTCGATCATAGTGAAGGCTAGAATCACCACAGTATCACCATTATAATGCGAAACACGACATAATTTCTCATTATTTTTAAATTAATCATAAGCGGCGATCGGAGTAGAGTAGGTCAGGAAAACAGAAAAATAATTGCGTGTGTTATCTACTGGAAAAAGATTTACGGGGAACTCAAACTAAATCTTACGGAAAACACCTCCCAACCACTATCAACAACACCAAACTCACACTACCACTTTTCCACATTGCACACGACACGTGTTTCGCCCCAACACGAGGCATCATCAAGTAGACTCTACGGAAGACAACCGTTAAGTGTCTTGCCATTACAGTAGACGCTATATATAAACTACACCCCCATCTACAATGTAAGATAGAGATCTATTAAAAGGTAGAATTTAGTTTTGGTTCCCCCTAAATCCACTTCTTCCAGTATTCCTACACATTTTTCTGTTTTTGTTTGCTCGGCGCGGATTTTAGCCAAGTAAAAGTTCTAAACTGTCCACATAGTAATGGATTTCCGCAAAGTCGTTACTTTATAAAACACACATTATTATTTTTCTGTTTTTGTTTGCTCGGCGCGGATCTTAGCCAAGTAAAAGTTCTAACTGTCCACATAGTAATGGATTTCCACAAAGTAACGCCCGACTCCATTAATCAACTTTTCCGGTATTTATTCGGAGTTCCGGAAGCGTGTCCATATTAACATATACGTACGAGATCATTGACCTTAAATCAATGTACCCACCTACTCCGATCACTAACATAAGTGACAGGTCACGTGGATGCCATTTTGAAATATCTCACAAGATGGCGGTTATGGCGCGAAAAGTATTTTAGGTCATACACGCCATGATGTAAATTAATTTTCATTATTTAATGTTCCTAATATCTTCAACTTCGATTATTTTTTTTTTAACGTTAACGAAATCGTAGTTCACGTGAACTGGACCATATGATAATGCCTTATCTGTATATACAGGATGTCCCAGAACTCGACGTCAAGCCGAAACGGGGTGACAGGATTGATTGTAACCATCATCAGAAAAAATATATTGTAACCATAATCAAAAAAAATATCTATCTGAAGATCTTAAAATTAAGAACCTACCAAGAGCTTGTGCGAATGAAAAACATTTTAACTGAGTAAAATGGGTTAGCAAAAATCGGGTCACTTGAGGTTTTTATTTTTTTACTCGTTTTTTTAGTATGAAACTAACAAGTATTGTACCATTTTACAATCCTGATTAAATGCGCCAACTTTTAATGGCACTTGCCAAGGCGCTCTAGTACTTTTTTTTAAAGGAGGGCCTTTCAAAGTCGACAAATTTTGAAAATTTTAAATTCATAGTTTAACAAATAGTCTTAATTCTAGGAAACTTGGGGCAATTGTGTCATTATTTTTTACTGTGATTCTAGAAATGTTATTTAGGGTTACGGTTCCAAAGTTTAAATGAACGAAAATAATAAAAATTGACCACAATAACCGAAAAATGGTTACAGTTTGACCAAATTTCTAGGTCTTTCTTAAATGCCCATAATTTTCAAACTGCATGGGATAGATTTTTTTTTCTGATTTTTCTCACGATGGTTACAATCGATCCTGTCACCCCGTTTCGGCTTGACGTTGAGTTCTGGGACACCCTGTATATACGCCTTTTTTATTTTAGCATTAGGTTTTAATCATTGACAGGGGTTTTTTTACTGATTTTTTTTTATTATTTACCAATGTAGGCTATTAATTTATATTTACACATCACAAATTCGTTGACGAACGAATGATTTAAATTGATGTAATTGATTTTAAATAGGTAAAAGTCGTGTACACAAAAAGTGGACCTTTAAATATAACTACGAATTAAACGCTGCCTGTCGATATAGTATCATTAAATGTATTTGCGATGCGAAACTCCTTTCCCTGGGAAAAACATTGTAACTCACTTTTATTGGGTATATGACAAGTGGATGTTTTGTATTCTTTGATGGCAATTAGTTATAGGCGAGCCGGACCGTTCATGCTACTATAGACAAATAATATGCCATACTTGACAAAGTATTCGTCTGCAGCGCGGCTAAAATGGTGGAGGTTCTTCTCCCGAGTCCCTGGTAGCGAATGGGGGTAAAGTGATGATATAAAATGTATTTAGTGCCATCTATTATCAGAATGAGATAACTAAATAAAATATTTGATAGAAATATATATATATATATATATATATATATTATAATAAAAAATTATTATAATATTAATATTCTGTATTTACGAACCAGTGTATTTTTTTTATGGGATTGGAAGGCAAACGAGCAAGCGTGTCACCTGTGGAGCAATTGAGTTTAATTTGATCATACTGCAATATAAACAGTATCTTATTTCGGAATGGAGCACTGGAACTGTTGTTTCTCCAGAACAGGAGTAGCGGGTTTCTCATTTTAACTTTTTTTTTATGAGATAGGAAGGCAAACGAGCGGGCTTATCACCTGATGGAAGGCAATCAACGCTGGCCATAGAGATTCACAGCGCCATAGGCATTGCTGAAAGGCGTAGGCAAGTTGACGACCGATTGGCTCAGTCGCGCCCCAAACCCGGGAAATGGGATATCGATATAAAAGTGAGTTATTCGCGTAATGTTTCTCGCGGGGGTGGGGGATATGAACTATTGTAAAAAGCGTTAGTGACTTATAGAGATGTGAATTAGTTAAGACGAGTGGGTTATAAATTATTTATAGTTAATTGTAAAAATATTCTCTAGTTTTATCTGTATTGTGTGCGTGTGTGTGTGTGCGTGTGTCTACACGAGATTAGGGCGCCCGCATACGGCGCGTTGTGTATGTTGCCACTTTGTATAGAGACGTCTCCCGAAACCCTCGGTGTAACTGCATCGCGAATGCTTCGCGGTTTGGTTTATAGTTTATGTAAAATAAAAAATATTATAATATTAATGTTATGTGTAAAGAGTTGTAAATATAAAGTTTCCTTATTATTAAATAAATACATCTGTGTCTATTGAATCTATCCTGTGGTTTTATTTCTTTAATATCAAATGATGTATGAATGAGTATGATGAATGAGTAATTCATACAGTCCCGCCTGTCTCCCTGTAGAGTAAGGCAGAGACCACAGATCTCCATCCGCTACGATCCCGACACACCTTCCTTGCTTTCTACACACTGATCCATCTTTTCATCCATCCTTCCTCTCACATCCATCGTAGCGAAACGGCTCTCCGTTCGTCGCTTCTCGCCCTCGTGGCGAATCGGGACGTGACGGGTAGCGAACCACGTCGCCGTCATTTTTATAACGAATTAGGTATATTAAGATTCGTTTTTTATGACACTTGTTAGATTAAAATTATTTTATTTATTCGTATCAACATCAGCCCGCGGCAGTCCACTGCTGGACATAGGCCTCACCCAAGGCGCGCCACCTAGTCCGATCTTCGGCTACATGCAGTCTCTGCCAGCCGCGTTGCGCAGATCGTCGCTCCATCTAGCATGAGGGCGTCCCACACTACGTTTGCCAAATCGCGGTCTCCACTCCAGCACTCGTCTACTCCAACGATTGTCGGTTCTCCGACAAACGTGTCCAGCCCATTGCCACTTCAGCCTGCTAACTAATTATTAATTTATTCGTATATTATAATATTATTAAGGTTTTAATTTTAGTTACTGTAAAAAGGTTTCATAAATAAAGTTTTTTCTATTTCTATATAAGTAAAAAACAAACAACACTACACACATGAACCCAAACTAGGATTTGTCGTGTCGTAGGATTCGATGTAAACAAATGTGAAAGACAAACACCAAAAGACCCACACATGTTTCTGTAGTCCAAATTAGTGTATATTTTTACGTGAGAATGGAATCCACAACCCTCAAGTAAGTCAGGCTAAAATTCGCCACACCGCTGTTTGGGTCGTAAATGGTTATGGTATATAAAAATTGCTTGAAACTCAATAATACCTATAGTCCGTAAAAAAATAGTCCGCCCGTACTGAAAAGAGGATAAATATATGACGACCATTTGGCTCAGTGGCGCGACCCATGGAATCAATGGCTGTTCGATCCCCGTATCGGAATAAATATATGTATGGCTTACAGATATTTATTCTGAGTCTGGTAACCCCGCCAATTCGCATTGGACAAGCACGGTGGGTTAACGTCTGTTCTGATTATATGTATTCCAGAGATTTTTAAAGGTACTCTACCTTGTAATCCGCACTCTACCTTGTAATCCGCACTCTACCTTGTAATCCACACTCTACCTTGTAATCCGCACTCTACCTTGTAATCCGCACTTTACCTTGTAATCCGCACTCTACTTTGTAATCCGCACTCTACCTTGTAATCCGCACTCTACTTTGTAATCCGCACTCTACTTTGTAATCCGCACTCTACTTTGTAATCCGCACTCTACCCTGTAATCCGCACTCTACTTTGTAATCCGCACTCTACTTTGTAATCCGCACTCTACCTTGTAGTCTGAGCTATTTTATCGTATAAATAACCATTTGCCAAAAATTCGAAAGAACCCATTTTTGGGACCTTTCACCTTGTATATTTTTTTTGCCCACACGGAATCAATGAAGACTTTTCAAGATTTCATTAGACTGGTAACTCTTAGGTGCCTGTAAATTTTCAGCTTGTTGTGAATCAATGCAAAGGTCAACGTCTATTTTGACCGGGATATATGGTTTATATAAAAGAAATTCATAAATAGCATTGTATTTAAATATATCTTTACTGTAACAATTACGAATAAATAAATAACAATATCTCAATTAAAAATTAACCTAAAAAATTTTTTCGTCATGAAAAGAAAAATCAAAGTCTATGGTTTACATTTTATCCTATACACGGTCTTATACACCGGTCTTGAATCAACAGTACTGGGGGTACGGCGGCTATATGTGCGCGCTATTCTTTTTAATTTACGGCCGTCAGAGGCATGACGATAGATGGGTGTGCTGTGCAACAAAGACAGAATAGCATTCTGTCTCTTTTGTGCCTTTTAATATAACCAACTACAATGAAACGATTATTAATGGAGTCAGGTGTAACTTTGCGGAAATCCATCACTATATGGACAGTCAAAAGTCTTACTTAGCTAAGATCCGCGACAAGCAAAACAATAACAGAAAATTAACAATGTGTGTCTTTCCGTTGGGTTAAGTGGATTTATTTGGAACTTAAACCAAAAACTTACCGAAAATCGGCCATCAACTCTCCACCCACCAACCACTATACACAACGCCAAACACACACTATCACTTTTCCATCTTGTAAACGACACGTGTTTCGCCCCAACACGAGGCATCTTCAGGTATAGTAGACTCGTACTCAACTCTACGAGTTGTCTTCCGTAGAGTCTGGCCGATTTTCGGTAAGTTTTTGGTTTAAGTTCCAAATAAATCCACTAAACTCAACGGAAAGACACACATTATTAGTTTTCTGTTATTGTTTTGCTTGTCGCGGATCTTAGCTAAGTTAAACTTTTGACTGTCCATATACAATGAAACGAATAAAGCGATAAACCAATCGAACAAGCTGCTTACAGTCTCTTGTCACTCAACCAGCACGCACCCATCGATAGCAGCGACGTACAGCGGCGTTCACACGAAAGAAAACTTATGATACACGATGGTACTAATCTCTCGTATTACGCGTAGTAAGACCGTGGTTTACACTTTACTTCTTTTCTTTGATGGCAATTAGTTATAACTATTATGCCAGTGTCAAATAAAATACGATAACATCAAATCTCTTGAAATATAACTAATCAACTTGTCACGTTACGTCTTGATAAAATGGTGGCTATTTTATCAAAACTCTATGGACTTTTTCAGTCAACTAACGCATTTATTTCATATCACTTCACTTGTAGTCCTCAATCTAATTATATTGTATGATACGCCACCACAATTAAACAATATAACTGATAATAACATAAGATTATGAAAATGATTTAACGTCACTGATGTAAGTTGGCGGGAAAAGTCCTGGTTTACATTTTATTTTTTTGCTTCGATGGCAATTAGTTATAACTATTATGCCAGTGTCAAGTAAAATACGATAACATCAAATCTCTTGAAATATAACTAGTCAGCTTATCACGTTACGTCTTGAAAAATAGTGGCTATTTTATCAAAACCCTCTATGGACTTTTTCAGTCAACTTAAAAAGTCACGATACACGCATTTATTTCATATCACTTCACTTATAGGCCTAAATCAAACTATGTATATTGTATAATACGCCACCACAATTAAACAAAATAACTGATAATAATATAAGATTATGAATATGAAATAAAAACACAACGTCACTGATGTAAGTTGGCGGGAAAAGTCCTGATTTACATTTTATTTCTTTGATTCGATGGCAATTAGTTATAACTATTATGCCAGTGTCAAGTAAAATACGATAAAATCAAATCTCTTGAAATATAACTAGTCATCTTATCACGTTACGTCTTGAAAAATAGTGGCTATTTTATCAAAACCCTCTATGGATTTTTTCAGTCAACCTAAAAAGTCACGATACACGCATTTATTTCATATCACTTCACTTATACACCTTAATCGAACTATGTATATAGTATAATACACAACCACAATTAAACATAAACATAAGATAATAACATAAGATTATGAATATGAAATAAAAACACAACGTCACAGATGTAAGTTGGCGGGAAAAGACCTGGTTTACATTGTGTCCTATACTGAATATTTTACAGATAATATCACAGATTAATTAAACAATCCACTAACATCAAGTCTCGGTAAATAATCGATCGTATCGATAAAGTCGTCGTAATCGCAGCAGAAGCTGTGAGTGCCGTCGTTCGGCCGCCATTTTAACCAGGAGTAGTTCCGGTTGCCGTCGCAGACGTCACTGCAGAACGTCAGCTTGTCCACCATCGTCTTGTTGTAGTAAGACGAATTGATGGATACGAAAGCAGCCGCTGTTCTCTTCACTGGATCATACACCAGCTGTAGAAGAATATTTTTAAAAAATAATAAAAATTGTAATAGCCTGTTTCATTCAGTATTCTTAGTATTGCTAGTTCAATTTTTTTTATGGGATTGGAAGGCAAACGAGCAGGCGTGTCACCTGATGGAAAGCAATCAACGCCGCCCATAGACAACCGCAGCGCCATAGGCAGTGCGGAAGCGTTGTCGTCCTTTAAGGAAAGTGACATTATGGGGGAGCGTGTTGGGCCTCCGGAACTCACCGTTTGAAGCACGGTAGCTAAGCTACCATTCAGACGCCGGTTTCCTGCGGGAGTGTGGCACTACCCCTGGCGAGCCGGCCCATTCATACTACACACAAATATTATGCCATTCTTGATAAAGTATTCGTCTGCAGCGTGTCTCTACCACTAATACGTGTCTGGTATTCATTCACCAGCGTACTCTTATTCATGTGAGAACATACTGAGTAAGTATTTGATATTATCTTGCCTTGTAGAAGTAGAGCGGAACGGGCACAATTGCGTTGTTGTTCCCGTCGTCGTGGAGGTACAGTTCGCGCTGCTGGCCGCCAGCGTCAGCCAGTGTACACACGCCGTGCGTGCCCGTGTACACGCGCACGGAGCGCCCGGAGCGCGACACGTGTCTGCGAAGCGCCTGTGTGTCAACACATCTACACATTAGCAATTCCGATGTAAATAAATGTAAACAAGACCTCTCCCGCCAACTTACATCAATCATATTTTTCTCTTAATAACAATATTATTAATATAAACAAAAAATCTCTATAAAAATAATATTATTACTAGGGATGGATTGGCTCAATGGGTCCTCCGTCCACCAAGTCAATGGTCGCGGGTTCGATTCCCGCATTAGAATAAATATATATATGGATTTATAAATATTTATTCCGAGTCTGGTAACCCCCCCCCCTCTAATCCGCATTTTTCGTTCCTGCCCTTTCCATTCTTCTCTATCCTTTCCCTTCCTCTCCGCCAATCCACGGTCTGCATTGCCAATGGATGCGTGGCTAGAGACGAGTTAGTCGTAAAAGTGTCGACCGTCCCGGGATCGGGCTCCCCCGAGTACTATGGTACCTTACCTCAGCATGCGGGGCTCTGCTGGGGCTGACCTCCATCCTCCCTTGCGGCTCGTGGGATTCACTAAGACGAACCTTAATATGCCTAATACGTTAAAAAATGACGGCGACGTGGTTCGCCACCCGTTACGTTCTGATTTCCACGAGGGCGAGAAGCGACGAACGGAGAGCCGTTCCGCTACGATGAATGTGAGAGGAAGGATGAATGAAAAAATGTATGAGTGTGAAGGAAGCAAGGAAGGTGTGTCGGGATCGTGGCGGATGGAGATCTGCCGTTTCGGACTAACCCTGCAGGGAGACGAGCGTTATTATATGTATGTGTGTAGTTACAACGATTAAAAAGAGGTGAGCAGCATACTTTAGACATATTTAGATATCGTTACGAGAAATACGATTTATTAAAAGTCATTATTGAGGGCAGAATTGAAGGTAAAAATGGCCGCAGCAGGCTTTATTTGAGACATTAAAGTTTTTTTTTATGGGATAGGAGGGCAAACGAGCAAGCGTGTCGCCTGATGGAAAGCAATCAACGCCGCCCATGGGCAACCGCGACACGGCAGGAGTCGCGGAAGCGTTGCCGGCCTTTTAGGTATGTATAGGCTTGTTTTTTGAAGGTTCCAATGTCGTAACGGTTCGGAAAGACCGCCGAGGGTAGCTGATTCCACAAACTGGTGGTACGTGGAAAGAAGTTACGAGAGAAACGCACCGTAGTAGATCGCCACTCATCCACTCATCAAGTTTTTTTTAAGGTTATTTCACCTCTTCTAACGCTGCCCAATCACCAGCGTTCCCCCGCATCCACTGCGGTGCCGCGTTGATGTAATGGAAGGAGGCCTTCTGGGTCGCGCGCAGAACGAAGTCGGCGCGCGCGGCCAAATGACCGCGGTTTAGAAACTGAAAAACGCTCAAGCCGTTAAAAATATATAACCGTGAACCGACACTATAGCGTTAAAGATATATAAAAAGACTTTTCCCGCCAACTTACATCAGTGACGTTGTGTTTTTATTTCATTTTCATAATCTTATATTATTTTCAAATATATTGTGTAATTGTGGTGGCGTATTATGCAATATAGTTCGATTAAGGTGTATAAGTGAAGTGATATGAAATGCGTGTATCGTTACTTTTTAAGTTGCCAAAAAAGTCCATAGTAGGTTTTGGTAGAATAGCCACCATTTTATAAAGTCGTAAGATTACAAGCTGATGAATTATATTTCAAAGATTTGAAATTATTATATTTTACTTGACACTGGCATAATAGTTATAACTTTTTGCCCATTAAAGAAAAAGAACTTTGTGTTTTATTAAAATGTTTTATGTAGTATGCTACCCACTTGTTTTTTAGTGATGTACTGCTGATCCATGTTTTCACCGAGAACAGATTTCACCCTCAATCTCTGGTTACCCACAGAATACACCTTGGACATCTTGATTTTGCCAAACAAGTTGCCCTCTGTGAATAATAATACATCAATCTAGATTTATCATAGATTAATAATCCAATAGCGGGTTCGATTCCCGCGTCGGATTAAATATTTATATGGATTTATAAATGTTTATTCCGAGTCTGGTAACCCCCCCCCAATCCGCATTTCCTTTCCTGTCCCTTCCTTTCTTCTCTATCCTTTCCCTTCCTCTCCGCCAATCCACGGTCTGCCGTGCCAATGGATGCGTGGCTAGGGACGAGCCTAGTCGCAAGCGTGCTGATCGTCCCGGGGTCGGGCTCCCCCGGGGACTATGGTGCCTTACCTCAGCATGCAGGGCTCTGCTGGGGCTGACCTCCATCCTCCCTTGCGGCTCGTGGGATTCACTAAGACGAATTTAATATACCTAATTTGTCGAAAAATGACGGCGACGTGGTTCGCCACCCGTCACGTCCTGATTCTCACGAGGGCGAAAAGCGACCAATGACGAGCCGTTTCGCTGCGATGAATGGCGGCGGATGGAGCTCTGTGGTCACTGCCAACCCCCGCGGGGATAGGCGTGAATATATATAAAAAAAAATAATAATAATCCAATATACATATGTGAATTGGTACGACAACTGAACTTTTGTTTAAATACTCATATTACATTTTTGACTTTTTTTTATGGGATAGGAAGGCGAATGAGGAGGCGTGTCATCTGAAAGCAATCAACGCCGCCCATAGACATCCGCAGCGCCACAGGCAGTGCGGAAGCGTTGCCGACCTTTAAGGAAAGTAATATAATGGGAGTAAGATTGAGAGTGGGAGGGTGATGGGCCTCCGGAACTCAGGCCGCTCACCGTACGAAGCGCGGTAGCTAAGTTAGCACTCAGACGCCGATTTTCTGCGGGAGTGTGTGGTACTTTCCCGGGCCAGTGAGCCGGCCCATTCATGCTACAGATAAATAATATGCTATACTTGACAAAGTATTCGTCTGCACCGTGGTTTACTTATTACTTCAAGGTACTACTCGTTATAGTACCAATAAAGTTAGGTCTCCTGCTGCTGTTCTGCATGTAGTGGCTGGCCGGAGTCAATGCATGGTGCACGTAGTGGGTCGTCAGCAAATCCTTGTCGAAGCAAGCCTCGTAGAGAGTGTAAAACTCATTCCGCAGCCTGTAACCCACCCTGGAAGGAGAAATACGATTTTAATATTAACCTAAATTATTAATGGAGTCAGGATCGTTACTTTGCGGAAATCCATCAATATGTGGACAGTTAAAAGTTTTACTTAGCTAAGATCCGCGACAAGCAAAACAATAACATAAAATTAATAATGTGTGTTTTTTCTGCTGGATGAAGTGGATTTATTTGGAACTTAAACCAAAAACTTACCGAAAATCGGCCATCAATTCTCCACCCACCAACCACTATACACAACACCAAACACACACTACCACTTTTCCATCTTGTAAACGACACGTGTTTCGCCCCAACACGAGGTTTCAGGTATAGTAGACTCTACGGAAGACAACCGAAAAGTGACTTTTCGGTTGTCTTCCGTGTTGGTGGTGTTTTTGGTTTAAGTTCCAAATAAATCCACTTAATCCAGAGGAAAAAACACACATTATTAATTTTCTGTTATTGTTTTGCTTGTCGCGGATCTTAGCTAAGTAAAACTTTTGACTGTCCACATTAACCTATATACTTCATTACCACGTTGATTTGCATGCACATGCATTTTGTGACGGTGAGTGGAGTGCTTTCATAAACACTACATTTTTTGTCATTTATGTGGATATTTAAAACTTTTACATAGCTAAGATCAGCGACACGCAATCGAAAAATAATACTGTTTTCTTCTGGGAGAAGTGGATTTACGGGGAACTTTAACTAAATTTTATTAAAAAACGGCCGTCAGCAACTGACAAAAAAACATCCGCAGCGCCATAGACAGTGCGGAAGCGTTGCCGGCCTTTAAGTGTCATTATGGGATAGAGTGTGGGAGAGGGAGGGTGAGGGGAGGGTATTGGGCCTCCGGAACTCAGCCGCTAACTGTTCACCGTACGAAGCGCGGTAGCTAAGCTACCACTCAGACGCCGGTTTTCTACGGGAGTTTCGGCCCGTTCATTCTACAGACAAATATTATGCCATTCTTGACAAAGCATTCGTCTGCAGCGTGGCTCTACCACTAATAAAATAATAATATATATAATAATGGAATACCTGTAAGTGCTATGTCGTTTGTAACATCTGGTGCTGGTTTCTTCAGCGGTGAACCAAGGCAGGGAGCTACATCTGATATCCTTAAACTTCCCCGACCATAGACCAGCTCGGAATGTGGTGTTAAAGGCACACTGTACCTCCTAAAAAGTAAAAGTTTCAAGGAAAGGACGTTTTTTAATGTTTATCACATCATACTATTGTCTAAATTTTCCCCCGATCCTTTTTAAAGTCAATCGCAAATATCAAGAAATGACGGCGACGTAGTTCACCACCCGTCACGTCCTGATTCTTACGAGGGCGAGAAACGACCAATGGAGAGCCGTTTCGCTGTGATGAATGGCAGCGGATGGAGTTCTGTGGTCTCTGCCAAACACTGCGGGGGACAGGCGTGAATATATATAAAAAAAATATAGAAGATTTTTAAATCTGAAATCTGAAGGTTTAATCTAAAAAATTATTTTTGTTACGAGTTACGAGCAGAGGATTGATGAAAAACAACTTACGCCGCCCATAGACAACAACAATACCGTAGTCATTGCAGAAACTATGGCGGTCTTAAAGAAATGTGAAGGTTATTTTTGAAGTAAAAACTTCTATAGCCGCGACTACACGATTACACGACTCTGGATAGGGAAAAAATTTATGGGTTCGCGTCAGCAACATGCTAATGCTTATAGTATATCTATAACTATGAGTCTAGCTATAGACATACTTTAAACACAGTTAATACGCGCGCCTACGTACACGCATCACGCCAACACATTGTATATACCCGATTGTATGTGTGTGCGTTGGACGCCTCATGGATGGATAAAGTTTTGTGAGTCGCGTCAGCGACACGCTGTAGTAATAGCAGCATTTAATATTACAATTAGTTGAAATTAGTTTGAAATTTCAAAATACAGTTTTAAGTTTTTACTTTTGTCGGTAGTCCTCATGACTGCTTGCGATTTTTTTTTAAGTTTTAATATTGTATCACAGTCAAGGGCCATCAGATGTTGAAATGAAGAACAGGGAGGTCAAAACTGTGATTAAAAATGCTCATACATACTATGCTACTGTATTTACAAAATTAAATACAAACTATAAGCTTTAAAAATCATTGTAATGGTTGAGACTGTACTTGAGAAGATATTTGTTGAATGCTAGCATTCATATTTGTAGTTGCACTTAGCAAAATCTCTCTCAAAGCTTAGCATATAGCTAATATTTAAATTTATTTAGGATATAAGACTAAAGCGGGCCTCAGGTTGCCGACAGCTGTTTAAGGGGTCATGAAACTTAAATTTTATAAAAAACTTAAATTAAATTAATAATTCCCTCCTTTATTACACAGTGTCAGTTAAATTTTTTTCTTCTTTAATGGCAATAAGTTAAAACTATTATGCCAGTGTCAAGTGTCAAGAATAATATCAAATCTCTTGAAATGTAAATAACTAGTCAGTTTGTCACGTTACGTCTTGATAAAATGGTGGCTATCCTACCAAAAACTTCTATGGATTTTTCCAGTCAACTTAAAAAGTCACGATACGCGCGTTTATTTCATATCACTTCACGTATGAGCCTTAATCGAACTATATTGTATGATACGCCACCACAAATAAACAATATAATCGTTTCGTTTTGCGTTTTTTCGAAGTTGTGTCGCTTGTTTTTTGTATAACATTTTATATTATTTTTGTTTTTTAAATATTTACTTTGTTCAATTTTCTCTTTAAAAAGTAGTATTTTCGTAATCCTGGAACCTATCTTCGATCTTTACATGGTTTGCTATAGAAAATCTTAATTCACTTTGTGTCGTTTCAATTTGCGTCGTTTTTTTCTGAACGTAACCACGACGCAAAGTGAGGTATTGGTGTATAATATAAGATTATGAAAATGAAATAAAAACACAACGTCACTGATGTAAGTTGGCGGGAAAAGTCTGTCAATTTATTTAACCTCCCTCCACTCTTGTGGATTCTCCTGTGGCGTCTGTACACCCAGTGCCTCGTCCACTTCTCCGTCCGCTCGAATAGCGACGACACGCATCATATTTGTTCCGCGCAATTGTAATATAACTATTGTTTACAATTTATATCACTGTTTTACACAATTTAAGTAATACTGTGTACAAGTAATAAATAGAAAGTTTTGAAGTGAATCTGGATTTCTTTTAACATCAACTCGAAGCCTCAACACGTCTTCATACCTAATGTATGCATTGTGCCTTTAAAAAGTAATATAATATGTTTTCTTCACGTTTTAGTGTACAGATACTTACTACTGTGTCGACATTTGTCGTATCGTTGCCCAATAAAACATAGCTCTTGTTCCCCGGACACCCGACGAGCAATTTTTCCGAACGCCGTACCAATATGGCGGCCGTGTTCGTATTTGGCGCTAAAAACGTGCCATTCTTGATGTAGACGGGAGACGGTTCCCCGAAATCGATGTTCAGAGTCAACGTGCAATCTAAAAATATTAAGTATTTAAAACCTATCGCTTAGACATTACGATAAGAATGGAATAAGATGATTAATTATCTCCATTAATTCGTCTTTAGAGTGAAAGACCGATAATTTTTTGAGTTCTGTTCATAAGAATGACAGTACTTGTTGTAAGGTGGTCATTTCTTGTTTACAACATTTTTCCTATTGGTAGATTCACGCTGCAGACGAATACTTTGACAAGAATGGCATAATATTTGTCTGTAGTATGAATGGGCCGGCTTCGTTGGCTGGGCCACGTTGAAAGGATGGGGGAGGATCGCGCAGTCAAGAGAGCGTATGTGGGTCGCCCAACTGGACGACGTCCTGCGGGGCGCCCCAGGTACCGCTGAAGAGACATGGTGGAAGAATACTTGCGCAACCTTCAAATCTACAACTGGCAGGAGGTGGCGCAGAACAGGGCACGGTGGCGTGAGATCTGTTCGGAGGCCAAGATACATTTTGGGTCGCTGCGTCAACAAAGTTGGTTAGTTACTGAGTTATTTCGAAATATCACATTTGAACTTACGTTCAATTTTACATTTAACAAAGTTAATTCGAAATATCACAGTGGTAGAGTTATGCTGCAGACGAATACTTTGTCAAGAACGGTATATTATTTGTCTGTAGCATGAATGAACCCGCCCGGGCTCGCCCGGGGAAGTACCGCACTCTCGCATAAAACCAACGTCTGTGTGGTAGCTTGGCTACCGCGCTTCGTACGGTGAGCGAGAGTTCCGGAGACCCAACACCCTCTGTGACAACAACCAATGCTAACTAAAAAAAATCGAAAAAAATTAATTCGGATAAAATGGATTTTAAATAAACGCGATTCGGATAAACGGGAATTTACTTAATACCCAATTTGCTTAAAGGCTTATCAACATAAAACAAATATTATTTTTCACCCCATTAAATACAGTGTAATCTCCATGTAACGTCACTCGATTTAAAGACAAACTCCCTAAAGCGTCGATATCACTCGGCTTTGGTTGGTTTAGCTTGTTTCCCATACAAATCATACACTCTATATAGCATTACACCCACTCTCGATAACGACAGCAATTTATTATATAAAGCACTTTTGAAGATGAGCCTGAGCCTCCGCCGTGCATCAAAGAAGCTCTGGAAGCGGCTAAATTATTGGAAAAGTACTTTCCTTATCACCAAGATGCCTCAATATCGCAATATATCGGATAAAATAATTAAAAAAATACAACAAAATTACTGGTGCAGCAAAAGACGTCAGGCAAAAATAACAGACTATACCCAATAGCGATCGAATAAGAATTGTTTTTTATGTAATTACTAACGCCGGTCTGGAATAATCTTTTTCTTTCTCTAATACTGATTCATTCTTCTCCCCGTTTAACTACAACTCTCTATAACGTCAAAATATGCACAGTCCCCTGAGGGTCGTTATATAGAGTTTGCACTGTATATTGAAAAGATTAGCTTAAAATAAGTAGGAGGTTACGCATTGCCCCTACAATATTAAATAATATGTATATATGTAAATAAAAAATCTCTATGACACTTTTGTAAACACGCGCCAAAAGTAAAATTGGTTAATAAAAATACATATATGTACAGATAATACTACAGTAATACTAACTCATTTCTTTTTTTTTTGCCCGCCAACTTACGTCAGTGACGTTTTGTTCTTATTTCATTTTGATAATCTTACATTATTATCAGTTATATAGTTTAATTGTGGTGGTGTATTATACAATATAGTTCGATTAAGGCGTACAATTGAAGTGATATGAAATAAACGCATGCAATATCGTGACTTTTTATTTTAAGTTGACTGAAAAAGTCCATAGAAGGCTTTTGTAGAATAGCCACCATTTTATCAAAACGTAACGTGACAAGCTGACTTGTTTATTTTAAGAGAGTTAATATTATTGTATTTAATCGACAATGGCATAGTATAAAGAAATAACTCACCTCCATCGGCTTCATTGACAGTTTTTAATATTAAAAGCAGAACGGAAAGAAAGACGTTTGTCCACTTCATAACTACTCAACATTAATAGAGATTAAGGCGGTAAACTAACAGTTCATCGTTCTGAGTCAAACTGACGCGCGAAACGGTGTTTTCCATGCGTGTGCGCTGGTGACTCAATTGGGCCATTATATAATGACTACTAATACCGCTACACATATACAGAGTGTTCTTTTTCCTATATAAAAAACAATTCGTAGATTTTTTTTATAGTTAGGATGCTTCCAGTAGGCAATAGGTCGTGCATGATAGTCCGCAATCTTTAAATAGATAAAGTTAGAAGAAATAACAATGTTTATTCTACAAATCTTTGTTTTAATTTTTTTTTACAGCCCACATATGTCCCACTGCTGAGCACGGGCCTCCCCATTTCTAAAGTTACGGACGGCACAAAGAGAGGATGGATGAAAGAAGACTGATAAAAGAAATTTATGTTGCAGATGTTGATGGAAGGGTCGTAAGGGGGAGACTAATGAGAATATATACATGAATGTATGTATTTAGTAAAATAAAATATACTACATTTGGGAAAAACTACAAGAAAACATTCTGTATAACGTGTCTGTTAGACAAGTAAACTTTAATTTAAAACAATTATCCCCATGATAATTAACATAGAAACACATTTTTTTTCAATGTTTGATGGATCTAAGCTTATAGGCTCTTATAGTGTGGTTGGGTTACAGCTAGGGATTGCAATACCGCAATTCATTTAGTCCCGCGGGATTGATATGCAGGATTACTCAATCGTGCGGGATGTTTGAAATTATGTTAAAAAATCAAATTGAAACTACAGATTTTTGTGTAAAATTCAACTTTTACTAAATATTTCTTACATTAAGCAACAGAAATTATTTCTTTTCTATTAAATAACTATAAGTAATTAGTAATCTGTTTTCTTAGATTCATCTTTAAATGTTTGGCATAGTTTAATAGTTTTGTTTAATTTTCCTCTCACTCCTAACAATAGTTTTATATTTTAATAACAGTGTTATTCATGACTAATAATCAAATCTTAACTTTCTCACGATAATTTCGCGTAAATCGTGAATAGCTCTCGATAGAGCTAGCTATTCACGATTTACGCGAAAGATTTATCGCCAAATTTTTAATTTGCGGGATTCGCGGATCCGAGCTTTGAAGATGCGGGATCCAACACATTAGTAAAAGCAGCGGGATCCCGTGGGAATGCGGGATTGCAATCCCTAGTTACAGCTCAATAACAAACTTCCATTCAAACCTTCATCCCTATTGAACCCGTTTTCTCGCAGCAGTCAGGACGTGGTAACTTCGCCTGCGCGTGGTAGGCATACTGTCCATTTTCCCAGTGGAGACACAATGCCGATCATCACCATCAAGGCATTACAGCCGGGTGGGCCTTAGCCTGCTTCAGTAAATTTTTCCAGTTGGACCTTAGTTTGGCTTTTTCTCTCCAGCTCCTCTCACCGATTGCCTTTAAGTCGTCTTCGACTCCATCTAGTCATTAAGCTACGCCTTCCACGGCTCCTACGACCATCTGGTTTGCCATCGAGTAGGCGTTTTGATACTCTAACCTTGTCCATTCGTATTACGTGCTCAGCCCAACGAAAGCGTGCAATTTTGATGGTTTTGATGAAGTTCGGCTCATTGTACAGCTCAAAAATCTCGTGGTTGTAAATTGTAATGCTCATTTTCCAACAAAGGACCAAAGACCAAAGCTGTTATTCCACAGAGTCCAGGACTGCGATATTATATGGGCTATAAAAAATAACTTACTAAATTTTACCTACATACATATACCTTAAAAGCTGGCAACACTTCCGTAATATCTATGGCGTCGCATATGTCTATGGGCGGCGTTGATTAATTACACAACACACTTGCTTGTTAGCCGTCTTATTCCATTAAAAATAAGTTTCAGCTTGGCTGGGGTATTTAACAACAATTCTAATAATGTTGACAGCATTTATTTCTATTTATATGTTACATATATACATATATATCGTCACGCCTGTCTCCCGTAGGGGTAGGCAGAGACCACAGATCTCCATCTGCTACGATCTCGGCATACTTTCTTTGCTTCTTCCACACTCATTACTCTCCTCATGCAAGCCCGCCGATTCAGGGTACTCTTGACCAAATTGCCTACCGACCCCTCCATATATTAGTACATAATTAACCAAAATAAAAGTTTTATCATAATGTACATACTCAGGGAAACAATTTAGGCTAATGTTTATATTAGTACATGTGACGCATATAACTAAAAAAATTTCTTATCTGTGTATGTGTATCTTGTCTTGTAGTATGACGACCAATTTGCTCGTTGCTCCCCACCCCCCTAACGAAGTCAATGGTTGCGGGTTCAATCCCCACGTCGAAATAAATATATGTATAGCCCACAGATATTTATTCCGAGTCTGGTAACCCCGCCAATCCACATTCAATAGACGTGGTGGGTTAACGTCCGTTCCTCCAGAAATGGAGAGGTCCCTGCTGACATATATGGGCTGTGAAAAATAGTAGTATGGTAAAAAGAATGAGAATGTACAATACCTTTACAAAATATCAGTATAAAGTACCTAATAATATTTATTTATTTATGGACCATCAACAGGAGTCGCATTCATTATATATTATTCTAAATACTTCTAAAAACATACCAAAATATAATCCTAATTATAGATTTGATACGGTGCGTGAATTGTACCACACTGTCGTAGAGAATGTCTAAAGCGTTGTTATTAATGGAGTCAGGCGTTACTTTGCGGAAATCCATCACTATATGGATAGTCAAAAGTTTTACTTAGCTAAGATCCGCGACGAGCAAAACAATAACAGAAAATTAATAATGTGTGTTTTTTCTGCTGGATGAAGTGGATTTATTTGGACCTTAAACCACTCTCTCAGACTCTACGGAACACAACCAAAAAGTCACTATTCGGTTATCTTCCGTAGAGTCTACTATACCTGAAGATGCCTCGTGTTGGGGCGAAACACGTGTCGTTTACAAGATGGAAAAGTGGTAGTGTGTGTTTGGTGTTGTGTATAGTGGTTGGTGGGTAGAGAATTGATGGCCGATAGAAGCTTTTGGTTTAAGTTTCAAATAAATCCACTTCATCCAGCAGAAAAACACACATTATTAATTTTCTGTTATTGTTTTGCTTGTCGCGGATCTTAGCTAAGTAAAACTTTTGACTGTTCATATAAAGCGTTGTTTCTTTTCATGTATTTGTGGTACAGTTCACACAACGATCGAAGCGAATATTTTACTGTATCACCTTGTCCAATACGGTGGGTGTAAGAATCACGATATCCGAGACCAAGACATTTATATGAACCAAATTTTTGTTTTTGCCGACCAATTGGCTCAGTGGCGCTGCCCCCCGAGCACGGAGTCAATGGTCGCGGGTTCGATCCCCGTATAGGAATAAATAAGAGACTCAATTCCTTCCCCCTTCATTTCCCTCTTCCTCTCCCATTATTTATCCTTACCTCCAGGTAAGACATCCCATCTACTGGTATTTAAATAATTATTATTCGATGTGCATAAAAAATAATCATAGAATTCCAGAATCAATAAAACATTGGTAGAAACACGCTGCAGACGAATACTTTGTCAAGATGGCATAATATTCTGTAGCGTGAATGTGCCGGCTCGCCCGGGGAAGTGCCACACTCCCGCAGAAAACCGGTAGAAAACTCTGAGTGGTAGCTAAGTTAGCGTAGCCATCTTTTAAAGGTTAGCATCGCTTGTGCCTTTGGCACTGCGCACGTTTATTGCTGTTGAGAAACATGTACTACATACTGGGTGAATTTTTCCAGTATGAAGTGTGATATAATGGTGTATGCTGACATGATCAAAAATAAATTGTATATATGTATCAATATGTTTGTAAAGGACGACCAATTGGCTCAGTGGCGCGGCCCTCTGCCCGCGGAGTCAATGGTCGCGGGTTCGATCCCCACATCAGAATAAATATATGTATGGATTACAAATATTTATTCCGAGTCTGGTAACCCCGCCAATCCGCATTGGACAAGCGTGGTGGGTTAACGTCCGTTCCTCCAGTAATGAAGAGGCCCGTGCTCAGCAGTGGGACATAATATGGGTTGTTAAAAAAAAATATTTGTAAAGCTTTGACCAATAGACTGATTAAGACTAATAAGATTATTAATGGAGTCAGGCGTTACTTTGCGGAAATCCATCACTATATGGACAGTCAAAAGTCTCACTTAGCTAAGATCCGCGACAAGCAAAACAATACAGAAAATTAATGATGTGTGTTTTTTGTGCTGGATGACGTGGATTTGTTTCGAACTTAAAGGTTGGTGGGTGGAAAGTTGATGGCCGATTTTCGGTAAATTTTTGGTTTAAGTTTCAAATAAATCCACTTCATCCAGCACAAACAACACACATTATTAATTTTCTGTTATTGTTTTGCTTGTCGCGGATCTTAGCTAAGTGAGACTTTTGACTGTCCACATAAGAAAAATAAATTTTGACATTTATTTTTTGCATGCCATTTAATAATGGCTGAACTGGAGAACGCTTGTTGACTAAAAATCTTATAAACCCAGTTAATTTTAAATAGAGACACTATTAATATTATTTATATTCATTTATTTATTTATTTAATGCGAGAACAACAGCTTATTCCAAGATACATTATTATATATAACAATTGTATAACAACAAAGCCAGTTACTGCTCTCTCATATAAATATACTAACAATAGGTTAAGAGCAGCACGTAAACAAATAATAAAATGTAATAGACAAAACAATACAAAAGACGAAACAAGAAAAAATCAGCAACAACTTATCATCTTAAAAGAATTGAACACTATATTATTTAAAAAAAGACTACATGAATGGCTAATAGATGCCAATATTTATAATATTAAAGACTTTTTTGCTTTAAAGTGTCGATCAAATGTATATAATAGATAAACATACAGTGTAAAGTATACAATGATATATAAATGTATTAATAAATTATAATTTTAATGATATTATAATAGTTTAGCTATGTATTTGGATTTGTAATAACTGTTTTAGTTATTTCTAATAGTGTGTAATAATAAATGAAATTTGTACGCCGTAAGTGGCAATCTGATGGAGCTTTTATATGTCTCTTTTTTTCATCTTGTTATAACCTCACATTATACAAATAAAGAATTATTATTATTATCAAATGTTAACTTTGGTATTTAAGAATTTTTTTGTTTGAATTCATATTCATAATTCTTTACAGGAAACAATAGTTTTTAATTTACGCATGGAACCACACATAAAATAAATGCCGAGCATACATTTTTAGGTTTTGAATAAAAGTCTTGAATAACTTATACATATATTTATTTTACGGGTAGCAGATCACCCCAATTACTAGATCTCGCACACCTGTATGTGGTTTGATCATGTTTACCTTTGGAAAATATTGTCTCCTTCAACTCTCCTTGTGCTGTGCACAGTCTACAGATGGTGTGTCCGGAGCGAACTATCGGAGCTCTAACAATGCGGGGCCACTGAGGATCGTTTGCTGGACGATCACCCCTCCTCAATATAACATATGTAAACAGATCGGCCATCAATTCAGAATTTGACGGAAATGGTAAAGACTCATACTTCATGAGGAAATTACAAGGTGTTTCATGTTCCAAATACCTTGGGCATACATTGTCATTTGGACAAGGCGCAAACACATAACCCTTCCTCGCAAAATCAGTAGAATTTAGAATAAACTCCCTAGCTTCATTCACAATCTGAAATCCAGCATTCGTGCCCTGCTCTACTATTACTAAGAAATCTCCTGTCTTGTTCCACAACTTCTGTATTGTCTCCAATCGACTTTGCATGTTGGGTAATTCAAATAGGGAAAACGCCGAGAGTACTATATCATATTTCAAATCGCTAGATGCGGGTAAAAATTGTCTCTGAAAGTACCCTTTTAGTGGTAAATGAACATTGTTTTTGCCTTTGCACAGTATCAGACGCGCCAAATCATTCATGAACGTAGATGTATCCACACAGAAGTATTCGAAAATGTGCCCTAACCAGTACGAATTGACAGCCCACGTGCCAGTCCCAACTCCGGACCCAAAGTCGAAGAAGCTTCGGGGCTTGTAGTCGGGTATACTCCGATCTATCTCATCCAATATACGCACTAAGATAGCGTATTCTGGAGCGGCCCTAACCATTAGATATTGTAGACAAGTTGCTTTGTCATAAGAGATGTTCCCCCAACTGTACACATTCCTCTTTAAAAGATTGAAAACTGTCGTTTGAATCTTTTTATTGTAAGTTTCGAGCTGTTCCTGTGTCAAAGTTGCGTTTTTGTCGATTTTAGAATAAAACCTTCGCGATACGGACTTATAAATTTTTGCAGCTTTCTCATCAATTTCACCTTCTTCAGCAGGAAGTCTTCGTGAATGCAGATAATTGTTTAAACTCTTGCTTTCTTGGTGATAGACTTTAGCGTTAGCATCTTCTAAAATCACTTTAATTGCTTTTTGAATATCGGGTGGGACGCTAACCACTTTAACTTTGCTCCGTCCAGGGTGATTTCTTGGTTTGTATTCCTTCGATTCAAAACTTTCTCTTAAACTAGAGTCAATTTCAACCTTAGTTGAATAATTCGCACATACAGACGACAAATAGGAAAATCTGATTTTTCTAAGCATTGTTTGTTTATAAAATAGTAACCTAAAAATGGAAAAGTTTACAAATTTACAAAATGACAGCAAATTAGTGTTACTAGTTCAAATATTGAGCAGCCTAGAAAGATGACTGATTTCTGAAAAAAAAAACTTACAAAATAATGGAATTCTTTGCCAAGTATAAAGAAAAACTTGATCGCGCTTTATACATAATGAATTAAAATACTACCTTGAAGTCGCGGAACACTTAAATCACCGGTAACATCTTTTATCATTAATATTAATTATAAATCCTAGATAAAATATTTCTACTATAATTTATAAATGTAACAGTAAGGTTGCTTAATAGTAATTATATTAAAACTAGTGCTTCCTTAAAGATACACTTAGCCCGATTTTGGGCAACAAGCATTCAGTTTCTGCCAGCCGCTTTGCATAAATTGGTACTCCATTTGCAAAGCCGCAGTTTCCACTTCAGCAATCGTCTACGCCAACAATTATTGATTCTTTGGCATACAATGAGCAGCCTACTTTAAGCCACTAAAACATTTATGTTACTTTGTGTGAAATAAATTATATGGTTATCGTTTAAAATGTAGTGACAGTGGTTTAGGAATTTAGGGAAATATTTAATTTTTACGAATTGATTTCACGGACCTTGACAAACTAATATTTGCCTTTTTCTCTGCCACTTCGGTGTGTTTAGTGTATTAAAAGTGTAATTAAACTAAATTCGCTGCTATTTTATATAAGAATTAAGGGAACAACTTAATGTTAAGTTATCATGTCACTGCACCCATCAAAAAACAAGCCTACTCATATCTCAAAGACCATGGTGTTGCTCACTATGGTGTTGCTGATGTCTATAGGCGGCGTCAAATGCTTACAATCAAGCGATACGCTTGCTTGTTTGCCTTCCTATGTCTTAAAAAAATCTTCGCCACCCATTGATAACTGCAATGCCACAGATAATGCAAATGACTGTGTGGCGACTCGCATACTACAGAGCATAAACAAGAATATTTATTAAACTGCAGACATTTTGTCAAATGAAACTAAGATAGAGAGATTATCATGACACTTTACGCCGAGCTTCAAACGTGTTTCATTCCCCGCTGCCGCCGCCGACTGACCACGGATTAAGGGGTGTGGGACCGAGACTCGGGAGTAAACTCCACAACTCGACGTTTGAGCGTGGCTGCGCCACCCGCTAGTTAGATTACCTTTGTCATGTATATAATTAGGTTGATTTGTTAATAACACACATTAGGCAATGACACAGTAAATTCATTCACTGTTCTGCATAAAGATGGGTCGTAATTATTCAAGTAAGGTACTAACCCCTTTTTTAGGAAAGATTTTGGGTAAGGTAAGAGATTGAACGAATAACAACAAGAGATGGCACTGGCTAGCAAACCATTATATCTTTAATATAACAAAATATATACACACAATTAGTCTACTATTTATACATTTATCATCTAAATAAATATTAACTTTTCCCTTTGATAGACAATTCATCTTGTTTGTGCTTGGTGATGCAATTTCTAAAGTTGTTCACCTCATTTTGACACTTCCTCCAATCCTTTGTTGTAGCTATGCACTCCTGGAAAAATAAAATAAAATATTTGTATATTATATAACATCTTTCCAAGACTACCAGTCTGTGGAATGGTAGTCCCAAACATATATATATATATATATACATATATATATATACATATATATATACATATATATATACATATATATATACATATATATATATATATACATATATATATACATATATATATATACATATATATATATACATATACATAGAGTAACGCCTGTCTCCCTGTAGGGTTAGGCTGAGACCACAGATCTCCATCCGCTACGATCCCGACACACCTTCCTTGCTTTCTTCACACTCATCCATCTTTTCCTCTCACATTCATTGCAGCGAAATGGCTCTCCATTCGTTGCTTCTCGCACTTGTGGGAATCAGGATGTGACTGTTGGGGAACCAGTTCACCATCATTTCCAAAACTTTCTGTCGTTGTAAACTGTTTTTTAATCATCATTAGAACTTCTTAAGCTGGTAACAAAGATTTTTTCATAGACACACTGATCTAGCAAATTAACGATAGAAAAAAATATCTGAACCATTGAATAAAAAAATCTCTCCATTTTCCTCACCTATCCCTCTTCCTTTAGTTGCCTCCTCTCATATTATAGTCAGACATCTTTTTCAAAGGCAGATAAAGCATGTTGCAGGTGGATTGCTAATGTGCACAGGTATTGTTGATCAATTTTTTATAATAGGGCCAAGTAAAATAATTTTGTGTGATTTCAAATATATTTTGAATTTATAAAAATTCTTTATCAAACATCAGGTTGCTAACAATCAATCACTTACCATCAACCCTTTTTACAAAATGGTGTTGTTGACAAAAGGCCTTTTTACAAAAAACACTTTTTACAAAGCGGTTGATGGTAAGTGATCTTCCTCATTTGGATACTTATAATAGCCAGGGGCACTACACATGATTTACATTCTTCTGCTTTTGGGAGTCCATAATGTTACCCAGAAATATAAACATTAGTAATAAATAAAATATGATCCTTATAAAGTAAAGTTCCGTACAGTTCCGACAGTACAGCTTTACTAAGAAAACTAGTATTTGTAATTATTAATGACAATTTTTTTTTATAATGATTAATGGAGTCAAGTGTTACTTTACAGAAATCCATTACTATGTGGACAGTCAGAATTTTTACTAGCTAAGATCCACAACATGCAAAAAAATAATAATTTGTGATTTTACTGGAAGAAGTGGATTTATGATAACTTTAATTAAATCTTACCAAAAAAATGGCTGTTAGCAACTCTCCACTTCCCAATCACTTATTGTCTACCTTAAAATTCTTACTGTCCATAATTTTATTTATATTTTTTAAACCTCTAGACATCTGCATAAATAAAAATGTAACTGGATATACAACCAATCTGCCTACACGGTTGCTGTTATTTTTTAATGATTTGCTAACTTATCTAACCTCTATTATAAACTATTTTATATTTACATTTTATATTTATTGCAATTTGAATGCAGATGTAAGTTTTTCTGGTTGCAGGAATATTGGTAATGTCATATATTGTTTACATAATCAGTTTAGATATAATGCTCATGTATAAATATTTCACTAGTTGCACTGCCCTTCATGTCTGAGGGAGTGGCACATTTTCTATTTTTCTGCTCCATAAGCAAAAACTAACTGAGCGATTAATCATTTCTACTCGCAGAATACACACTGCATTGTTATATACGTAATTAAATCAGTTTTCTTAAGGGTTACAATGAATTTAGTTTTTAAGTAATTTTTCCTTTTTTTATTATTGTTGTATTGTGTATCTGCAGAGGAAATTATTTTCTCTCTTATATATATTTGATTATTTTGACATTTTATACACATATCTTACAAGAATTTTAATAATTAAATATTAGTTTTTCATTTTTATATTTAAAAAAAGATTCTTACTTGAACTTTATAATGGAATTCTAAGCAGCCGGCCCGCTTCAGCATCGATTCGACAGGATCATCCTCTCCGTCTGTTGCTTTTTCGCGCGGTTTTACAGTCATTATTTTTTAAAATTTTAAGATTGCATATGTTTAATTCATAATCAAAATTCAAACTAATGAAATCATAACAACACAATTTAAATAACGACAGGAGAGTATTAAATATTTCGCCAATATTTATTCGTTAAAGAACACCAATGACTGAAACGTTAGAGGTAATGGGTTTTAAAAAAAATTATGTAGTCATAAATATTCTAATATTAGAGTTTTTTTTTCTTTTTTATAGCAAAGCTGGCAAACGAGCCTACGGATCATGATTATTACATACTGGGGAGATAGATAACCTAGAAAACTTAACTTCAATTTGCATGAACCAAGATAATTGTAGTCTAGTAATAGGATCCCTCTTAAGCCCTCTCATGGTAGAGATTTTTATTGATACTTTTGAAAAATTACATATTGTATCCAACAATAAATTACTTTACTATTTTAGATATGTTGATGACATAATAATATGCTGGACTAGCACTAACAGTCAATTTGATAATTTTTTTCCAAAAAATCTGAATAAAGTCCATACCACAATTAAATTTAAACTAGAAATGGAACATAATTGCTCCTTGAAATTCTTAGACTAGACCATTTTGAGAATTAAAAATAAACACGCATTTCAAATCTATCGCAAGCCCACACATCCTGGTGTTGTTATAACTGCTTCGTAGTGTCACTCTTGGCAACATAAGCTAGCAGCATTCCATTGCTTCATTAATCGTCTTCTCGGTGTTCCTTCGCCAGAAAAAGACTATACAAAGCAGTTAAATTCCATTTATCAAATAGCAATATCTTATTAAGATTTCATTTCGGACAAAATAGCAAAAACTCTAAGCAACAAAGGGATCGGAGTAGCGTTCAGAACAGATAATTCACTAAAAAACATTTTTAATGCTAATGGCTCGTAGAGACAGATTCTGCTGGATCTGGACGCGTTTACGCGGTTTCTGAGGTCAGAAACCACCAGGCCGGCGCAACATAGGTCAGACGGGAACGAAACCTACGCCTATATTATTTGTCTGAGTGGTAGCTTTCCGGAGTTTGAGAGGCTCAACACCCTCCCCACTATCCCCACCCTCCCCAATTCCCACTCCCATAATGACACTTCCCTTATAGGTCGACAACGCTTCCGCACTGCTTATGGCGCTGCGGATGTCCATGGACGGCGTTGATTGCTTTTCATGATGTGACACGCCTGCTCGTTTGCCTTCCTATCCCATAAAAATAAAATGCACGGGTAGGCGAGTTGTTGTTAAAATAGTACGAAGGACCGCGTGCGCGGCTTTCACGCTATCGATGCGGAATCCGAGGTACGTAACTGTGATCTTCCGCTCCGCCTCCGAAGCCTAAGCAGTTTCGGTAGTTTACTGTGGCCGGTCATAATGGTGGACGTCTTCCCAACGTCGACGGACCCGGGTAGCAGCGATCGCCTGTGCCCCTCTCTCGTCTTTTATAGTCTGTTAACATTGCTACTGTTACCAGTGTCGATACTTTTAACAAAAGTATTTTTTTAATTTATTTATTATACGTTATTTTTTTTTAATTAATTTATTATACATGATTATATGAAAAACGGCTTACACAAACTTAAATTTTTTTCTTATACCGTCATGATGAGGAGCTGGTGGGTGTATGTATAGTGGGTGTTTGTGTATTGTGGGTCATCATCATGATCCACAGCCTACGGCAGTCCACTGCTGGATATAGGTCTCCCCCATGAAGCGCAACATAGCCTGATCGTCGTCTACACGCATCCAGTTTCTGCTAGCTGCCTTGCGCAGATCGTCGCACCATCTAGCAGGGGGGCGTCCCACACTACGTTTGCCGAGAAGCGGTCTCCACTCCAGCACTCGTTTGCTCCAACGATTGTAGGATTTCAAACGTGACCAGCCCATTGCCACTTCAATTTCCTAATTCGAAAGTCTATGTCGGCGACTTTAGTCCTCTGGCGGATTTGTTCATTCCGAATCATATCTACCAGAGAATCTCCTAGCATAGCTCACTCCATTGCTCTCTGAACGACTTTGAGCTTGTTAAGTAGACGGACTGTCAGCGTCCACGTTTCCATATTGTGGGTAGTGTGAGTGTTTTGTGTCAACCGCCACCGCGCGCCGTTGAACTCATTCTATATCTCCTGTAGAAACGGTGTGGATGTCTTTGTATAAAGCATGCTCAGTTTTAAATCTATTTGGATTTTTCGTTTTTAAATTATTATACAAAGAATATTGGTAGAAATGTTGTTAATAGTACAATGTAATGTGTTCCACACATATACATAAATAATATTTATAGATATAGTAGTGTAATCGTGATGTTATATTGTTTTTAAGAAAAAGTCGTGTAGTTTATATTTCGGTTACTTAGGTGTAAAGAAATTATTACAGTGGGTATTTTTTTGTGTAATGTATTTTTTCCGTAAAGGTTATTGTAATTTGGAATGTCGAATTTAATTTTAAGCTGAAGTTATCACATATATATTTGAATACAGATCACCTTTTAACTATCTAAATTAATTTCATATTTTAAAATACAAGTACGCTTCCCTTGGCTCTAAAATCATCTATTTCAACGCCATTTATTACACACTTTGTAATTAGTACACCAATTATGTACCATTTATAACCTATATGATATTTACTCAATTTATAATAGGAAATACACATCAATTTCCAACAAAGCAATGATAAACATGAGATAAAATTTGTCTATGACTTATTTCAAATTAAAAACAGACACGTACTTTTCCCGCCAACTTACATCAATGACGTTGTGTTTTTATTTCATCTTCAAAATCTTACATTATTATCAGTTATATTGTTTAATTGTGGTGGCGTATTATACAATATAGTTCGATTAAGGCGTGTAAGTGATGTGCTATGAAATAAATGCGTGTATCGTGACTTTTTCAGTTGACTGAAAATGTCCATTGGTTTTGGTAGACTAGCCGCCATTTTATCAAGACGTAACGTGACAAGCTGACTAGGCATTTCAAGAGATTTGATATTATTTCATGACATTGGCGAAATGATCCGTGCTATTTGGCATTGAATAAGCTATTGAAAGCCATTAATTGAAACGAATGATGATTCCATTTTACTTGACACTGACATAATAGTTTTAACTAATTGCCAATAAAATAAAGAAAAAACAGACACAAAATATATAGTTGTTTGAAAAAGAAAATGATCGTATAATATATGTTATCTGTGTGATGGTTGCTAGGCAGAATTTGGCCGGGGTATAGACGGACTTCTAGACAATGAAATAAAAACACTTATTATAAATAAAAAATTTATTTACAATCTCTATTAATGTTAAAGCTATGGATATTAGGCTAAGATTTTGCTCTTATTGTGGAGGGCTATGTAAGCGACCAGGATGGAGAGAGCTGTGGCCATCACCTCCGAGTTCACCCAGGGTCCGGAGTAACCTGGAAATAAATTAATAAATATATTCTCTTTCTCTCTCTGAGTCCTAAGTCCCCCAGTTGGGGCACAGGGCAGACACGACGTTTCTCCATCTCTACCTTTCGAAGGCCATACGCTTCACTTCGCTCCAGGATAGGCCCATCTTCTGCACTTCGGCCGTCACAGTACGTCGCCAAGTTTGTTTTGGCCGCCCACATTTTCCTTTCCCATGCGGATTCCATTCGAGGGCTTGTTTGGGGATATGACTAGCGTGGCGCCGGAGAGTATGCCCTACTCATCTCCATTTTTGTCGACGTATCTGGACATCTATTGGGTCCTGTTTGCTGATTCTCTGAATCAGTAAAGAGGATCCCTTCCTATCTCATAAAAAAAGATCATACTATATGCTTATATTAATTTTTGTCTTTATATAAAGTGTTTCACGATCTAGCTACATTTGTTCTTCTGAAAATGAGCTCCAGGGGCTCTTATGAAGCGCCTGGCTCACACTGAGTAACTTATTACATTATTATATACACTTTTTTTTTCTATATGTAAAATTTAATTTTTATTTAGTTTTATTTTTAGCATTTTCTTCGCATTTAGCAAGTTCTTGTAAAAAAAGATATTTCATAAATAATCAATTTTTTATTTTTAATTTTTCCAATATCTCTCTATGTTCTTGTGGATCTCTAGCAACCAACATCCCCACCATCTGTGTGAGTGACGATCCAGTACAGTAACCGATATGACATTGAACCTTTAAAAACAAGCCTACACTTCCTGCTAAAGGCCAGCAACGCTTCTGCAATGGTTGTGACACCGCGGATGTCTATGGGCGGCGTTGATTGCTTTTTTCGTGTGACTAGCCTGCTCGTTTGCTTTCCTATCCCATAAAAATATGATACTTACTGCCGGGGTGCTGGAGCTGTATGGCCAGTAGGGGGGTGACAGTCGCTGCAGGGTCGGCGCGGCGCGCGCGTCTGAGAGCCGCCCAGCCTTCCTCATCTAAAACTCGCACCTCGTGCACACCAGAGCGTGCTGTTGATGGCTCTTCAGTCCACGACACCTGAATATTAGGACAGTTTTGTTTTCAATGTCTAAGTAATATCCATTCATATATACACGTTGTTTTCTGTTTTGTATGCGTATGTAAGCGAGATGATTTGGCTTTTTTACTTATTTACTTTTAATCATATATTTATTTTTTTAGACGACCGATTGGTTCAGTGGCCGGGCCCTCCGCCCACGGAGTCAATGGTCGCAGGTTCAATTCCCGCATCGGAATAATTATTCCGAGTCTGGTAACCCCCCAATCCGCATTTCCGTTCCTGCCGTTTCCTTTCTTCTCTATCCTTTCCCTTCCTCTCCGCCAATCCACGGTCTGCCGCGCCAAAGTATGCGTGGCTAAAGGCGAGCTTGGTCGCAAGCGTGCCTACCGTCTCAGGATCAGGCTCCCCCAGGTACTATGATGCCTTGCCTCAGTATGCAGGGCTTTGCTGGGGCTGACCTCCATCCGCCCTTGCGGCTCGTGGGATTCACTAACATGAATTAATATACCTAATTTGTTGAAAAATGACGGCGACGTGGTTCACCACCCATCACATCCTGATTGTCACGAGGGAGAGAAGCTACCAATGGAGAGCCGTTTCGCTACGATGAACGGTAGTAGATGGAGCTCTGTGGTCTCTGCCAACCCCTGCGGGGGATAAGCGTGAATATATAAATAAAGAAAATTTTAACTTGAATAAAACTTAATCTTGATAATTAATGTTTTAAAATTATTTTGTATTATTATTTATGATTATTGTAAAGTGTGAGGCGTATATGCCCCACATGGCACAGAATGTCTTAAACAAAACTATTTGTTTGTAATGGCATTTTCACCTCGAAGGAATACTACACCAACTTAATTTTGAATTGAATACCCCACTAAGTTTAATATATATATATAAAGTACACTTAGTTGAAATATATATATATATATATATATAAATACATATATATAAATATATATGTATATGTATATGTATATATATATGTATATTTATATGTATATATATATATATATATATATATATTCCTTTGTTAGTATTATATACTCACATTTTACAATTACCTTTATAAAATGATGCACAAGTTCAGATGACAGCACACAAACTGACTTTTATCAATGTACCCACAAAGTCCATACATAACAGTTAGCATAATAGTTAAAATAGCTTTAATTATATACCACATATCAACATTTTTCTTTGAAAGCTCCTCCTGTGAAGCTTTGATTTTCAACATGACATAATATTCTTTAGAGGTATTGATTTAATGTGTTATAAGCATTTGTTCTCGAACTGTATTGTCATAAGTATTGCCACTTCAGTTTGCTGACTTGACCGAACTCACTAACTGATGACTGATGAACTATAACTGATAACATGACGAAACAGCTTTCCATTACTCACGTCTCACTGTATTGTCTCATTGTGGGAATCAGGACGTGATGGTTGGCGAACCACATTGCCATCATTTTTTTTAACAAATTAGGTATATTAAGATTCATCAAAGTGAATCCCACAAGCCCCAGGGAGGATGGAGGTCACCCCAGCAGAGCCCCGTGTACCAATACCATAAATACCGAACTAGCAGCTAGGCAAAGATAATCGGTGATCAATTATCACAAAGATCACAAATTAAATAAGTGAATAGTTGAAGAAAAATGGAAGTGCTATGGTGAATATCTGTGATGGATATAATTCGGAATGAAGAAATCTGCTGGGAAATCACATACACTGACATAATTTTTCGTAATATCAATCGCATGGCGGATGGCAGAGAATGGATTTGTGTTACTGAATACCGAGCTTAGTGGCGCTCCTTGAGAGAGGCTTAAGCTATATGAGATGCGAATAACGTTTTCAGTCATAAAAAAAATTACAAAATCCTTTATACGTAAATAAAAAATGCGACACTCGTAAACATACCTGATATTTGTTGTCACCAATCCTAGCGGCAGACAACGGTTTTCCTTCAACTTCAGCGTACAGTGCATAGTTTTCGGGCAGAGGATTGTCACATTTCAATGTGAACTCCGTGATATAGGCGATTTGTGTGACTATGGTAGCGTCTAAACTTGTGAAAGATGCAGCTTCTACTTTTGGATTTAGGCATCTTTCGGCACTCGCTAGACTAAATAAAGCGAGTGTTATTAGAGAAATTATATATTTTGTGACCATTTTGTTGCCGTTTGTGACTGAAGGAATGTATAAATCTAGTATACTTTCAACTGGTCGATTCTTTTCCACGTATCGCGAGTAATAGTAAAATGAATGACAGATTGTACGGTGTCGAATTGTTCAAATACTCATTACTTTAAATCTAGAAGAATCTAGAATGGTTTTAAAAATACTTTAGTCGATGTCATTGTCATGGCATAGGTTTTATATATAATTTATTTTAATAACTAACTTTCTTAAAATAATGTATGTTAATTAAATAATAAAATAGTAGAAATATAAAAGAAATAATGATACATGAGCGTTATATTTGATACGGGTTTCAGAACGCACTTTAAAGCATCAGCGATGACGTGTGGTGAAAATGCCAAATCGTCGTGAAAGAGGTCAAAATAATACGTTCCGTTTTCGAAATGTTCATGAAGTAACATAAATGTGATATATATTTCTTAGTAGTTATGTAATATAATTAATTTATAGTATTTGTTTGTTTTCTTTTTATTTATCATTTGCGATTGTGTACATTGAATTTTTATCAAATAAATATAAAAATCGATTACATATATATTGTTTGAATTTTTATTTGAAATCGTAATTGCGATCTTAGCTTACAATTATTTGACGCGCTCTTCTTGAAACTATGAAAGTATTTAGCCGATGTATTTAATGTCTGATGTACAATAAGGAAATAAATAAATTAACAACAGATGGCGCATTCATTTAATTCTGCTAATTATATTCGACTAAAACTTTAGATTGTAGTGATTATATAACCATGTTCATACATATTTTTGTTAAAATGCAGCAATAAATTAATTTTTGGAATTGCTGTCCTCAGACAATTAAATTTAAAGATGGTATAACATTTTAATGTTACCGATTTTACCAAAAGTCATTACAATCTCCGTATTATTTTCAAACTTTTGTAACCTTAATATTATAAAAATAGAATACAGCTTATGAAAAAAAAAACAAATAGACGAATCAACAATCACTGAAATATTAAAATTATGTTTGAATTATTTGATAATAGATGGCACCACAAATATGTTTGATTTCACTATGGTTACAACATCCGGCTAAAATTATAAGATGTGTATTCGAGTTATCCCCATGGGTTGGTAGAACAATAAAATTTTTGAAAGCACTGTCGTTAGACAGTGTTGCATTCTATTACTTGAGGGTTACGTCCAAATCATGGATTTATAATTTAAATCCGGAAAAAGTATGGTATGAATGGTTAGTCAGTATCTTCGCCTAGCCGCTTGTCATTCATGGTATCGGTACACGGGTACGCGACCCCGGCCTCCCGAGCTACTACCGTATCACTCTTATCATCATCCTGCCCAAATCCATCTTTTCTTTCCCCTGCTTTTCGTTTCTTCTCTATCCTATTCCCTTCCTCTCCACAGTCTGCTCTATCCTATTCCCTTCCTCTCCACAGTCTGCTCTATCCTATTCCCTTCCTCTCCACAGTTTAGCGAGCTTAGTCGCAAGCGTGCCGACCGTCCCAGGATCGTGCTCCCCAGGTACTATAGTGTCTTACATCAGCATACGGGGCTTTGTGGGGGCTGACATCCTTCCTCCCTTCACTTTGACGAATCTTAATATACCTTATTCGTTAAAAATCATGGCGACGTGGTTCGCCTCCCGTCACGTTCTGATTCCCACGAGGGCGAGAAGCGACGAACGGGGAGCCGTTTCGCTACGATGAACGTGAGAGGAAGGATGGATGAGTGTGAAGGAAGCAAGGAAGGTGTGCCGGGATCGTAGCGGATGCAGATCTGTGATCTCTGCCTAACCCTACAGGCGTGATAATATGTATGTATGAACATTTCAAACTTATTCAACAAATTGAGTACAACAGGTGGACTTTATACCATTAGAAGTATTCTCTCCCGGTCTAACTGTGGGCGAACTGATAAAATTGCTTGGGAGAGCTGGTACAGGAGTAATACAGATACTATAATATAAATACAGATACTATATGGAATGATATACATGCATAAAATAACGTAAATATATAAGATAAATACGTAAGATATAAAACTCTAATATTCACCTTGCAGCTGGTAATCTTATCTTTGTAAAATGGACTTCAAGAAAATCCCGTACTTTCGTTTTGAAGAGGAATTTATTTGAGGCTTTTTTAACGTCAACAAGAATGACATTCCACACTTTTATAGCTGTTAAGGGGGAGGATTTCGAGATAAAACCAGTGCGGTGCGAAGGTGCAAGGAGCGTAACAATATCAGTTTTAGTATTATATTCTACTTCTTCTTCTTCTAAGAGTGCCTCTCCGACTAGCGAAGGTTGGCAGCCAATTCAGCACAACTTTCCTCTTCCTTCGCGAGGTGCAGCAGTTCTGGAGCACTCTCTATTCCGGTCCACTCCCTGATATTGCGTAGCCAAGACTTTCTTTTTCGACCAACTTGTATTTTGTCCGCAATTTTTCCCATCATGATCAGTTGCAGCAATTTGTACCTGTGGTGTCTCATGATATGACCCTGGTAAGCAACTTTTCTACCTTTGACGGTCTGCAAAAGTTCACGTTTTTGCTTGACTTCTCGGAGAATTGGCCACCCTTTGAGTCCAGCCCAGCAGCAGTATTATATTAATGTAATTAAATTCTTATTACATTTATATCATAAATCCATTCTTTTAAATGCTTATAAATTTTGCTGTCAACTGTTTTTTTCGGTAAGAACAAGATTAGTAATTCCTGGTTTCATAGACACATATCAGTATCTTTTTGATTTGTTTTCCCAAAACTTAAGAGGAATTTTCTGCTGTCCAGCTTGCAAATTTTTAATAGCACCATCTATACTTAAAGTTATAAACAATTTGTTAATGATGATACCTTAAACTTCAGATAAAAATATATAAATAGATGGCGTTATTGAATAATTTTTTTTAACCATGGGGTCTAGATTTTAAAGATGATATCCCCACCCTGGAAGGTCGTTTGCGATGGTGGAAAACCGATGTCATCTTGGCATTGTACGCCGACGACAGCACTTTCTTCGCGTCGTCTTGTTGGGTCCATATTGCAGCACTGAAGCTGCAGAGGCTGCTGGAACTGCTACCCGAGTGGCTGGACACATGGCGAATGTTTGCCAACGTTGGGAAGACATGCGCCATTGTGACCGGCCACGGTAAACTACCAAGACCACTTAGGCTTCGGGAGCAGAATGTACGTTGGGAGACCACAGTTACGTACCTCGGAGTCCGCATCGACCGCACACTGCAGCTCACTACACAGGTAACACACGTGGTGAATAGCGCGAAAGCCGCGCGTGCGGTCCTTCGACCTATATTAACATCAACCCGCATACCCGTGCGTACGAAGCTGTTGATCTATAAGGCTTACATTTGCTCCCGACTGACCTATGCTGCGCCGGCCTGGTGGTCTTTGACATCAAAGACCCAGCGCAAACGCGTCCAGATCCAGCAGAATCTGTCTCTGAGCGCCATGGGGGCGGATCGCTATGTACATAATGACGTTATAGCGAGGGACCTCAGGGTAGAGAGCATCCACGAGTTTGAGGTCCGGTTGGCTCGGAAGATGTTCGACCGAGCCGACAATGGACTACACCCACACCTAAATAATTTTGCTCCCTTTCACGCTCGCCCACTTGAAGGACGTCCGCTTCCACGCGAAATCCTCCTGGCGCCGCCTGGCTCCCGCGAGGGAAGAGGGCCAGCGACAGACCCAACGGAGGAATAGGTTCAGCCATATGTCGACGACGCGAAGTCCTTAAAGAACGCTCAAAAGCCACTAGAAACAGCGGCACCTAAAACCGGGTGCGGTTGCCCCATTGAGTTGCTGCACGAGCAGTGGGTTTCATCGCCGAAGCTCGATCCCACACCTCTACGTAGGGTGTGGACGTTTCCGATTCATTGATAGATTTTAGTTAAGTTTGGCTTCCTTCAATTCAATTTCCTTTTCTTTTTAGGCCAGGGAGTATCTTTGGCTAGCCACTTGTCCGGTGTTTATGGTATTGGTACACGGGTACGCGACCCCGGCCTCAAGACCTATTACCGTTCCTCCGTCTTATCTTCCGTTAGGGTAGTATCATATCTCTATCATCCTGTCTAAATCCATCTTTTCTTTCCCCTGCCTTTTCCTTTCTTCTCTATCCTTTTCCCTTCCGCTCCACCAATCCACGATCTGCCGTGCCAAAGGATGCGTGGCTAGGAGCGAGCTTAGTCGCAAACGTGCCGACAGTCCCGGGATCGGGCTCCCCCGGATTCTATAGTGCCTTACTTCAGCATGCGAGGCTCTGCTGGGGTTGGCCTCCATCCTACGGGAAACAGGCGTGACGATATATATGTATGTATGTATATGGTATCCATCAAAATTATTAACCCGCTCAGGTAACTTAATGATGCTGTACTTTAATTTAAATTTAACAGGTGTCCTCATCACTTCTACACTTTTCTGATTTCTCTTTAATGCAATTTATTATTTTGTCATTTTTTCCATTACAAAAAACACATTTCATGTTACTTGTCATTTTATTAAAAATTCTAATGTTAACATTGAAACGTGACGAGAAACGTAGTGTAAACATTTGAATTTAGAATGACGCCATCTTGAAAGCTAACACGCGCCATCGCAGTTGTTGCCATCTCTCTTGCACGACCAGCGAACAAATAACTGAACTGAATGTAGCGTGAATGGGCCGGCTCAGTGGCCCGGGGAAGTACCACACTCCCGCAGAAAACCGGCGTTTGAGTGGTAGCTTACCTACCGCATTTTGCACGGTGAGGGGCCGAGTTCTGGAGGCTCAATGCCCCCCCTTCCCCCCGCTCCTCGTCATGATAGATTATGACACTTTCCTTAAAGGTTGGCAAAGCTCACTGCCTACACACAGGTGACACGCCTGCTCGTTTGCCGTTCTATCCCACAAAAAAAGGTCAATTCGCATAATTTCACAAATAAGAGGCCAAAGTATCACCCCTTAATAATCAAATCTGCCTAAAACATTCACCGTGACCTTAAAGTGGATCTAGTCGTTAGTATTATACTTAAAAACGCCAAAGTTTATAAACGAAGACTTTATCACTGTTTGTATATATATATATATATATATATATATATATATATATATATATATCATATATATATATAACATATCATAACATCATATATATATATATATATATATATATATATATATATATATATATATATATATGTTGCCGTGCCATTATTTTAATTTACAATAGCGCCATCTTGTGAACGTAAAGAGAACTATTTACGGTTACGTAGTGAACTTCGTGCGATTCTCGCCGACCAATCAGACAAGTCTACCAATAGGAAGCGAGCACCAATCAGCGTTTAGCAACCCTCTCTGTGAGTCAGGGCACGTGTGGGGCAGCCGGCCTTTACAATGGGTGAATGGGACTCATTGGTCATCTTACGGTTGAGTTTGGTAGCTGGGCGCGCGTCTTACTTGTGCCAAGTGATGCTTCACTTCGCCTGAATCGCAATATATACTCTGTTTACATTTATTAAGTTCAGTTCAGTGTGTATTATAATGAAGAAACGTGTTATATTTTATCAAGTCTGGTTACACTGGCTACAAATATATATATATATATATATATTTCTGGGATTCGCCAGAAATCATCGTAGCCCAAAGAGATTTTTTACAGCCTCCCGATTTCTGGAGGAGCAGACATTAACCCACCACGTTTGTTCAATGCCGATTGGCGGGATAACCAGACTCGGAATAAACATCTGTAAGCCGTACATATACGTATCCCGATGTGGGGATCGAACCCGCGATCATTGACTCCGTAAGCGGTAGGTACTCCACTGAGCCAATTGGTCGTTAAAACTTTTGGCTAAATTCATATCTACACATAACAAAAATACGGTAAGGGGCCATCCATAAATTACGTCACTGGAATTCCATAATTTTTTAAACACCCCTGCCCTGTCACACGTACTCGTGCGGTCCTCCAGATGTGAAGTCACATATTTCGCATTTGAACATTTAAAAATTATTTAATTAAAACATCAGTTTTATAAAGATCGAGTTCCCCGTAAATCCACATCTCCCAGTAGAAAACACACATAATTAATTTTCTGTTATTGTTTTGCTTGTCGCGGATCTTAGCTAAGTAAAACTATTGACTGTCCATATAGTGATGGATTTCCGCAAAGTAACGCCTGACTCCATTAATCAATTGTTACGTGTGACGTCACGAAACTTATGACTTATTTTTTCAAAATAGATTCACAAGTTCTTAGTTATTACCTACTATAATAAATAACAAAGCACTATTTGATACAAAGACGAGGTCGGATTAGAGGTAGAGAGCGGAGAATAGATCTAACTGGAGGGATGTTCTGGAGCAGGCTAAGATCCGCTTGCTGCTGTAGAGCCTTTGATGATGACGATGACACTTAGCGAGAAACTTGGTCGTGACGTAATTTATGAAACTCTCTAATAATTGTTTTGCGATCTTTTCTACCAATATTTGTTGTGACGTAATTTATGAAACTCTCTAATAATTGTTTTGCGATCTTTTCTACCAGTATTTGTTGGGACGTAATTTATGAAACTCTCTAATAAATTTTTTGCGTTCTTTTCTACCACTCTATGTTGTGACGTAATTTATGAAACTCTTTAATAAATTTTTTGCGTTCTTTTCTACCACTCTATGTTGTGACGTAATTTATGAAACTCTCTAATAAATTTATTGCTTTCTTTTCTACTAATCTTTGTTGTGACGTAATTTATGAAACTCTCTAATACATTTTTTGCGTTCTTTTCTACCACTCTTTGTTGTGACGTAATTTATGAAACTCTCTAAAAAATTTTTTGTTTCCTTTATACCAATCTTTGTTGTGACGTAATTTATGAAACTCTCTAATAAATTTATTGCTTTCTTTTCTACTAATCTTTGTTGTGACGTAATTTATGAAACTCTCTAATAAATTTTTTGCGTTCTTTTCTACCACTCTTTGTTGTGACGTAATTTATGAAACTCTCTAATAAATTTTTTGCGTTCTTTTCTACCACTCTTTGTTGTGACCTAATTTATGAAACTGTTATACACCGTGACTTTTTAATTACCCGAGAAAATTAAGTAATATATTCAGCTATCGATATACATTAAATTTGGCGAAGGAAATTTTTTTTATTTTTATGAAATATTTATTAAAAATGTCCTCAATATACACCAAAAATTATACAACAAAACATGTTGCTAATTCAAATAGACATCATTATCATTCCAATATGAACTGCACCCAAACCAACCTAATTTGGTCGCGTAATATTTACGTACGGAAGGGATAACTGTGAATGAAAACAATTTGCGCAACCTGCCGACAAAAGACGTTGTTTCTCTTTCGCACGCGCTGTTGCCACACTTATGAATACATGCGTCTCATGCATAGTAGTGAACAAATACTACGAAGATGGCGTACAAGTATTTGATGCATTTACAGGATTTCTTTGAAGTCCCATAAAACAATATTTTTGTATGAACGCTATAATATTTGAATGTTACTTACTGACATACATATTTTTACAAACGCGAATTTTAGTTTTCTCGGGTAATTAAAAAGTCACGGTGTACATATTTTGTGTTCTTTTCTACACCTCTTTGCTGTGACGTAATTTATGAAACTCTGTCATATGTTTTTTTACGTTATTTTCTACCACAATGTTGTGACGTTAACGTGTGACGTAATTTATGAAACTCATACATTTTTAGCGTTCATTTCCATCACACTTGGTTGTGACGTAATTTATGGACGGCCCCCTGAGCGGTGGGGTGGGTGGTGTGAAATGAAAGCCGCCGGTGCGTTATCGGTAAAGGCCTATATTAGTGTGGTCAGTGGTGGTGTCTGCGTTGTAGACGGCTGCGTGGCGACGGTGGTGGTGGGCGGTCAGTGCTGGGCGGGCGGCGTCTTCGCCGGCGAGGCGGGCGGCGCGCTCCACTCCACGTCGCCCTCGTACTGCGTGTTCTCCAGCCGCGTGATCAGCCGCTCGTCCTCGTCGCCGAACTCGCCGCCCATCAGCGACGGCTCGCCAACGACCATCACGTCCTGGACGAGACACGTACGGTATGTTAAACTTTACAAAAAAAAATATTTTTTTTATATATTCACGCCTATCCCCCGCAGGGGTTGGCAGAGACCACACGGCTCCGTCCGCTGCCATTCATCGCAGCGAAACGGCACTCCATTGGTCGCTTCTCGCCCTCGTGAGAATCGGGACGCGACGGGTGACGAACCACGTCGAAGTTTTTAAGAAAGGTCAGGTCAAGAGTACCCTTAACCGACGGGCTTACATGAGGAGAGTTATGAGTGCGGAGGAATCAAGAAGGGGGAGGGCGTCTGACCTCCGGAACTCGGCCGCTCACCGTACGAGGCGCGGTAGCTAAGCTACCACTCAGACGCCGGTTTTCTGCGGGACTGTGGTACTTCCCCGGGCCAGCGAGCCGGCCCATTCACGCTACAGACAAATAATATGCCATTCTTGGCAAAGTATTCGTCTGCAGCGTGGCTCTGCCACTAAGGAAGTACACATACGCCTTGATTGGTTGCCCGCCATCAGGTAAACCCGCTTGCCCGTATCGACGGTTGTATTGTAGTGAAGGAGGGTTGAGGGTACCTGCGAGGCGAGGCTGAAGTTGGGTCCGGGGGAGCGTTTCTTGGCGGGCGCCGGGGGGGCCGCGTTGGCCCCCGCGCTGCCTTTGCGCTTGCGTCGTTTGCTGGCCGGCCTCTGTGATTCTGGAAAATTGTTACATGCATTATATGACACGATGAATACATACCCCGTATGTTTCGGTCTATAAGACGTGACCCAAAGGAGGTGGACCCGTAGGAGAGTACAGGTAGGACCGGTGTGTCCTACCTGTACTCTCCTACGGCGCTGAAACGTGGACGATGACAGTCCGTCTGCTTCACAAGCTTAAAGTCGCTCGGAGAGCTATGGAGAGAGCTATGCTCGGAATTTCTCTGCTAGATATGTTTCGGAATGAACAAATCCGCCAGAGGACTCAAGTCACCGACATAGCCTTTCGAATGAACAATCTAAAGGGCTGATGATGTTTGTCGGAGATTCGACAACCGCTGAAGTCGAGACGGCGTCTCGGTAAACGTAGTGTGGGACGCCTCCCGGCTAGATGGTGCGACGATCTGCACGGGGCGGCTGGCAGAAACTGTATGAGTGAAGCCGAGGATCGGACCAGGTGGCGCCTTTGGGGGAGGCCTATGTCCAGCTGTAAACTGCCACAGGATATTGATGTTGATAATTATGAGGATATTTTAATGTTTCTTCGCACCATAAGTAGCACCAACAATTTGGGAAGCACTGGTCAAATAGTTCAGACGATGTTTTTATAGATGAAGCTTTATTGTGGGGTTCGGGAACAAAAAAAAAATTTGGGAAGGACTGGTCTAGAAGTTCAGGTGACGCTGTACAATTGATAAGGTCGCTTACCTGGCGGCGCGACCATCCTCTGCCACTTCTGGAAGAGCGTCGTCTTGAGGCAGTCGCGAGGCGAGAGCGCGTACGCCTTGTGCCTCGACATCAGCTCCTGCATGGGTTCCAGTATCACGCACAACTGTAGCAAAAAATCAAACACACATACAAATATTATAATCGACTTTATTATTCATTCATTCATATCTTCACGCCTGTCTCCCGTAGGGGTAGGGAAAGACCACAGATATCCATCTACGATCCCGGCTCACCTTCCTTGCTTCCTCCACAGTCATCCATCTTACCATCCATCCTTCGTCTCAAATTCGTCGTAGCGAAACGGCTCTCGCTTAGTTAATCGCTTCTCGCCATCGTGGGAATCAGGAGATGACGGGTGGCGAACCACGTCGCCGTCGTTTTTTAACAAGTTTTAATAAAATTCGTCATAGTGAATCCCACGAGCCACAAGGGAGGACGGATGTCAGCTGCAGCAGAGGCCCGCATGCTGAGATAAGGCACTATGGTACCCGGGAGAGCCCGATCCTGGGACGGTCGGCACGGCAGACCGTGGATTTGCGGAGAGGAAGGAAAAACGATAGAGAAGAAAGGAAAGTGCAGGAGACAGGAAATATGGATTTAGACAGTATGATGGGGATATGATAGTACCGCAACGGAAGACAAGGAGTGATACGGCAGTAGCTCGGGAGGCCGGGGTCGCGCACCCGTGTACAAATACCATAAATAACGGACAGGCGGCTAGGTAAAGATATTCCCAGACTATCTTAGTTTCTGCAAGAAAAGGGAAGAAGGACTTAATACTGTCCTATGTTTCACACGGCGGTACGCGATAAGAGAGGCAGGGTCCGCGGTTTGAGAGGACTTCGAGCCGGATATGAACTTGCGACCCACGTACCACAGTAGTGACTCACCCTGAGGTAGTTGAGCGTTGAGTTCGTGATGCCCTGCCGCGTTATGTTCTTGGCGAGCTGGTCCAGCGCGGCGTGGTCGGGCGGGTGCACCGCCTGCCGGGGTATGAGCTCGCGGTGCGCGCGGACCGCCATGTGCCACGTCTTGATCCTCATCAGGTCGTCGAACGTGAACTCCAGGATGAGCCGCCCCTCAGTGCACACCTGGAACCCGCACCGCGTTGCAAATTAACAAGTGAAAAGCGTGAACATACGGGGCATATACAGAGTGTTTTATTTGTCGTATAAAACAATAAATAGATAAAGTTCAAATTAAAAAAAAAAGTGGTTTCTTAGATAAATACAGAATCCCGCAGAAAACTGGGATCTTTGAGCGTTGCCGGCCTTTAAGGGAATTGTCATTATTTTCCTCAAAGCCCGGCAACCCTTCTGCACTGCCTACGGCACTGCAGATGTCTGTGGGCGGCGTTGATTGCTTTCCGTCAAACGACACTCCTGCTCGTTTGCATAACCCATCGCTAACCCATAATCAAGCGGTTGTGCTAGTAAAAATATAAAGACCACTTAGACAAGGAAACCTTAGCTTGGGTTTTTATACTTTCGCAGTACCGTGATCAATTAGCAAAGCATAGATGTTCCTTTCGAACACATTATTAATAAATGGTAATCCGGCTTGAAGGACCATTTGTTAATACTGTAATTTTTGAAGTAAAAGATCATTGATCGTATATATATATATATATATATATATATATATATATATATATATATATATATATATATATATATATATATATATATTGTTTTTAACAGCCCATATTTGTCCCACTGCTGAGCACGGGCTTCTCTCTTTCTGGAGGAATGGACGTTAACCCACCACGCTTGTCCAATGCAGATTGGCGGGGTTACCAGACTCGGAATAAAAATTTGTAATCCATACACATATTGATTCCGATATGGGGATCGAAACCGGCGCCATGGACTCCGCGGGCGGAGGGCCCCGCCACTGAGCCAATTTGGACGCTCCCAGGACGTCGCCAAGGTTACCAACAAGGACAACATAGCGGTGCTGTGTCTCACCTTCGTGAACATCGGCTTCCCGTGGTGCGTGACCATCGTGCAGTGGTCGCAATCCAGCGTGATGCTTGTGTTGTGGAAGGACTCCTTCGGCTGCCGCATCGTGTAGTACAGCTCCGAGACGCCGCCCTCGTATATACTGCGGAAGTACCGCGGTATTAACGTCCTTCCTATCGCTGGAACGAGATACACGTCATATTAAATAAATATATTTTCTCTTATGGGATAGGAGGGCAAACGAGCAAGCGTGCCGCCCGATGGAAAGCAATCAACGCCGCCCATAGACAACCGCGACACCGCAGGCAGTCACGCTTGTTTTTTGAAGGTGCCAATGTCGTATATATTATTATATTTGTATTTACAGACAAACACACACACACACACACACACACACTCACCGTCTCCAGCTGTACAACGCACATGTTTTTTTTATGGGATAGGAAGGCAAACGAGCAGGCGGGTCACCTGATGGAAAAAGCAAGAAAAGCAATCAACGCCGCCCATAGATATCCGCAGCGCCATAGTCAATGCGGAAGAGTTGCCGACCTTTAAAGAAACTGTCATTATGGGAGTGGGAGGGGGAAGGAAGGAGGGGGAGGGGAGGGGGATTGGGAAGGGTGAGTTTGTTGGGCTTCCAAAACTCAGCCGCTCACCGTACGAAACGCGGTAGCTAAGCTACTCAGACGCTGGTTTTCTACGGGAGTGTGGTCATTCCCCGGCGGGCGAGCCGGTCCATTCATTCTGCAGATAAATATTACGCCATTCTTGACAAAGTATTCGTCTGAAGCATGGTTCTACCACTATAAATGTGCGGCCACATATGGAGTACTGCTCTCATCTCTGTGCTGGAGCTCCCAAGAACCTCCTCCTTCCATTTGATCGCATCCAACGGAGAGCGTCCCGAATAGTAACATAGTTATCAATAATACCTCTTTAGAACTATATTATCACTAATAATGTAGATAAATTAAAACCGCCCGTTTTTTTTGCAATGTAGTGTAATGTAGTTTATATATTGAGGTCGAGGTTGTTTCAGATACCGATGTCAGCATCTATAGTCGCAATTCAACATAGTTTTCAATATCAACAACCGAATCAGCCGACCTCATTATCCAATCAATGCTGACGTATAACCCAGACTTTCATGATGAGACACACGGACATGGACGTGTAAAAAATCAGAACTAACAAATCTAGGTACAGGCAGTCCGGTGGCATACATACATACATACATATCGTCACGCCCGTCTCCCGTAAGGGTAGGCAGAGACCACAGATCTCCATCTGCTACGATCTCGGCATACTTCCATTGCTTCCTCCACACTCATTATTCTCCTCATGCAAGCCCGCCGGACTCCTCATGCAAATCCGGTGGCAGAGTGTTTTTAAACATAAATAATAAAAAAAAATCGGAGGCAGTCATGAGGACTGCCGCAGGAATAAAAACTGTATTTTAAAATTAATTGTAATAAATATTAAATGCTGCTATAACTACAGCATGTTGCTGACGCGACTCACAAAACTTTGTCCATCCATGAAACGTCCAACGCGCACACACACAATCGGGTATATACAAAGTGTTGACAAGATGCGTGTACGTACGCAGCTATAGATATACCTTAAGTATTAGCATGTTGCTGACGTGAACCCATAGATTTTTCCCTAACCAGAGTCGTGTAACGCGCATCACGCCAACATACAGTATATACCCGATTGTATATATGTGTGTGTTGGACGCTTCATGGATGGACAAAATTTCGTGAGTCGCGTCAGCAACATGCTTATGCTTAGGGTATATCTACAGCTAAGAGTATAGCTATACACATACTGCGTATCTGCCTACGTACACGCATTACGCCAACACATTGTATATACCTGATTTTATGTATATGTGTGTGTTGGACGCTTCATGGATGGACAAAATTTCGTGAGTCGCGTCAGCAACATGCTTATGCTTAGGGTATATCTATAGCTATGAGTATAGCTATACACATACTGCGTGTCTGCCTACGTACACGCATTACGCAAACACATTGTATATACCCGATTTTATGTATATGTGTGTGTTGGACGCTTCATGGATGGACAAAATTTCGTGAGTCGCGTCAGCAACATGCTTATGCTTAGGGTATATCTACAGCTATGAGTATAGCTATACACATACGGCGTGTCTACCTACGTACACGCATTACGCCAACACATTGTCTATACCCAATTGTATGTGTGTGCGTTGGACGCTTCATGGATGGACAAAGTTTTGTGAGGAGCGTCAGCAACATGCTGTAGTAATAGCAGCATATCTGTAACGATTACCCTTACGTGTTATATAATATTAGTGGTGTGTTATACAAATAAAGTTTATTTTTTGACGTGGAAAGTTCTATTCTAATTTGATTATTTCAAGTGTCGAATTGTCAGATCATTGTGCAGTATAACAGTGAGTACTAAATATGTTATTAACCCTTATCGGTCGCTAGCTTTTTATACGTGATTCTCGCTAGGTTGTAGCTACAGATACAGTTTTCATTTAGAATTTATTCATTTATGGGTAGAATTTATTCAATGATATATAACTGGAGATTTCAATTGCTCTATTACGGATGTTTAATTAATAAGGCAATAAATAGTGCCTGCATTTCACACGGAGTGAGTTTCAACGTGTCTCGTCTTGTCACCTACCACGTGACTTACGACCGCGGCGACAAAGTAATGTTGTCACGTGAGAGGTGACTTACGACTAATATGGTTTAAATTAGTTTGAAATTTCAAAATACAGTTGTAAGTTTTCACTTCAGTCGGCAGTCTTCATGACTGCCCCCGATTTTTATTTATTTTTTTTGCAGCCCGCGATACCACGATTAACAATTAATAATAATTATTATTAATTGTTTATCGTATTAATATTAATTTATTAATTAATTTTAATTATTCGTAATTTAAATTAAAATATATCGTGAGGTTCCTTTCCTTGGATGTATAACTCTTCGTGTACTTGGTTTATCCCGCCACAAAGGATTAATAATAACCCTAGTTATAATATTATTTTTATAGAGATTTTTTTATATTAATAATTATTATAGTTTATTTACATATTTTTCTCTTAATAAATATTCATTTAAAAAAAATCTCTATAAAAATAATATTATTACTAGGGTTATTAATCCTTCGGGGCGGGATAAACCAAGCACACGAAGGATTATGCATCCAAAGAAAGGAAAGGTTCACCTCACTCACCTCACTATGGTAGTCGTGCACATAATAATAATATTGTTATTAACAGAAAAATATGTAAATAAAGGATATTATTAATAATTATATTAGTATTAATAATTATATTATTAATTAACAAATAATAATTATAATATTAATTTAGCCACAAAACACGTGGTGTTTGTTTGTGGCTTCTATGAAAAAAGGTTGAATACCACTGGCCTAGTACCAGGATAGCATAAGTGAAAAGAACACTCACTGTATCTTTTGGGTCCATCTTCTAAACAGAATGTGAGTGTGAGCGTGGCGTCGTCCTCGAAGAACTCCGTCGCGAACGCGTCCCACCATAGGTTATCTGAGTCCTGGAATACACAATTACACTTTTTTTAAATACCACAAAATTTGATGTTACCGAATTATATACATACATACCGCCGCGCCTGTCTCTCTGTATGGTTAGGCAGGGACCACAGATCTCCATCCGCTACGATCCCGACACACCTTCGTTGCTTCCTCCACACTCATCTATCCTTCCTCTCACATTCGTCGTAGCGAAACAGCTCTCCGTCCGTCTCCTCTCGCCCTTGTGGGAATCGGGACGTGACGGGTGGCGAACCACGTCGCCGTTATTTTTTGACGAATTAGGTATATTAAGATTCGTCATAGTGAATCCCACGAGTCGCAAGGGAGGATGGAGGTCAACCCCAGCAGAGCCACGCATGCTGAGGTAAGGCACTATAGTACCCCGGGGAGCCCAATCACGGGACGGTTGGCACGCTTGCGACTAAGCTCGCCCCTAGCCACGAATCCTTTGGCACGGCAGACCGTGGATTGGTGGAGAGGAAGGGAAAAGGATTGAGAAGAAAGGAAAAGGCAGGGGAAAGAATAGATGGATTTAGACAGGATGATAGGGATATGATACTACCGCAACGGAAGACGAGGAGTGATACGGTAGTGGCTCGGGAGGCCGGGGTCGCGTACCCGTGTACCAACACCATAACTACGGGACAGTCGGCTAGGCAAATATACTCACTCAACATTATTCTTAATATTCTAGTAATATATGAGACACGTCAAAAGCAATCAAACAAGCCCAAACTCCAGGGTGTTTCTGGTAACGGTAAAAAGAGATCCATCCATTGTCCATCTCCTGGCAGACTTTCCTACGTCCATATGCATATATACACACACACACACACATATATATATATATATATATATATATATATATATATACACATATATATATATATATATATATATATATATATATATATATATATATATATATAGTAGATACAATCACCCGCCAATCCATGGTCTGCCGTGCCAATGGATGCGTGGCTAGGGGCGAGCCTAGTCGTAAGCGTACCGATCGTCCCGGGGTCGGGCTCCCCCGGGGACTATGGTGCCTTACCTCAGCATGCAGGGCTCTGCTGGGGCTGACCTCCATCCTCCCTTGCGGCTCGTGGGATTCACTAAAGACGAATTTAATATACCTAATTTGTCGAAAATGACGGCGACGTGGTTCGCCACCCGTCACGTCCTGATTCTCACGAGGACGAAAAGCGACCAATGACGAGCCGTTACACATACATACATACATACAGTATATCATAAAACCTATTACCAGCAGGGTAGTGAGGAACGTAGTTAGGAAGCCATACATTTCGGTTATAAGTCTTCTCTTCCTTACTCATGTTTTCCTAGTAAGCATTATATATTCACAGTATTTAATTTAAAATACATACAAACATATATATGATCAGGCCTGTATCCCGTAGGGGGGTAGGCAGAGACCACAGACCTCCATCTACCACGATCCCGACACACTTTCTTCACTTCATCCACACTCATCACTCTCTCCATACAAGCTCGCTGGTTAAGGGTACGTTTGACCTGGCATTTCTTGTCAACATCAGCGATTTCGTCAAGGTATGTTTTCCTTGGTCTTACCCTATCGACCCTTCCATCCACATCCGCAACGTTAACTTCCTTCATCAGTCGTCTTTCACCCACCCTCTCGTTAACAAGTTGTAATTAACATTATATTGTATTTTGCATGGAAACTCTAGAAGAAGAGCGTTTTTGGTTCCAATGGCACGCTTCGATCGTTGTGTGGAATGTAGCAGGAGTACATGAAAAGCAACAATGACTTGGATATATCTCTACAACAGTGTGGTACAATTCACGTTTTTTTTTTTATGGGATAAGAAGGCAAACGAGCAGGCGTGTCACCTGATGGAAAGCAATCAACGCCGCCCGTAGACATCCGCAGCGCTATAGGCAGTGTGGAATCGTTGCCGACCTTTAAGGAAAGTGTCATTATGGGGGAGGGGGAGGGGGAGTGTTGTGCCTCCGGAACTCGGCTGCTCACCGTACGAAGCGCGGTAGGTAAGCTACCCCCACTCAGACGTCGGTTTTCCGCGGGAGTGTGGTACTTCCCCGGGCCAGCGAGCCGGCCCATTCACGCTACAGACAAATATTACGCACATTCTTGACAAAGTATTCGTCTGCAGCGTGGCTCTACCACTATTAACTATAACGTACCGTATTATATATAACATTTAAAATTATCCGTCCGTCTTTAATTAGAAATACATTGTAATATGTTTTCTGTACATACTATTTAGAATAATATAACTTCTACTGATAGAGCATAAATAAATTATAAAAAAAATACTCAATAATCAGGTAGTATTTTTGCCTAGCCGCCTGTCTGGTATTTATCATATTGGTACACAGGTACGCGACCCCGGCCTCCCGAGCCACTACCGTATCACTCCTCGTCTTCCGTTGCGGTAGTATCATATCCCTATCATCCTGTCTAAATCCATCTTTCATCTGCCGTTTCTGTTCTCTTCTCTATCCGCTCTCGCCATACGCCATGTATCAGTGTAAACCTACCATCACCTTCGTAGTTTCAAATAAAGAAAGTAACTCACCTCTGTTCTCTGTTGTAACCGTTTATTCAACTCGTAGACTCTGTAGTCGGGCTGACCAAAATATGGTGCGTGCCTTCTGGAATTAAAAAAAAAATTTTAATATTTCTTTATATTTCAAAATATTCTGTTCTTTTCTTTGATGGCATTTAGTTATAACTATTACGCCAGTGTCAAGTAAAATACAATATTATTCAATCTCTTGTAATGTAACAAGTCAGCTTATCACGTTACGTCTTGATAAAATGGTGGCCATTTTACCAAAACTTTCTATGGATATTTTCCAGTCAATTTAAAAAGTAAATATACATGCATATTTATATGTATACACCTTAATTGAACTATATTGTATAATACACCACCACAATTAAACAATATAACCGACAATAATATAAGATTATGAAAATGAAATAAAACCACAACGTCACAGATGTAAGTTGGCGGGAAAAGTCTGTCAAATATTCAATCATTTTTGGACTTTTCCCGCCAAGTTACATCGTATACGACGTATACGACGTTGTGTTTTTATTTCATTTTCATAATCTTATATTATTATCAGTTATATTTTTTAATTATGGTGGTCCAGTATTATACAATATATTGTATAATAGTTCGATTAAGTCTTATAAGTGAAGTGATATGAAATAAATGACTTTTTTGAATTGACTGAAAAAGTCCTTAGAAGGTTTTGGTAGAATAGTCACCATTTTATCAAGACGTAATATTATAAGTTGACTAGTTATATTTGAAGAGATTTGCTTTTATCGTATTTTACTTGACCCTGGCATAATATTTATAACTAATTGCCATCAAAGAAAAGAAAATGTCATTTTGGATTTTTCCCGCCAACTTACACCAGTGACATTGCATTTTTATTTCATTTTCATAATCTTATATTATTATCAGTTATATTGATTAATTGTGGTGGCGTATTGTACAATATAGTTCGATTAAGGCGTATAAGTGAAGTGATATGAAATAAATGCGTGTATCGTGACTTTTTAAGTTGACTGAAAAAGTCCATAGAAGGTTTTGGTAGAATAGCCACCGTTTCTCAGCTGAATTTATATTTTAAGTTACTAGATATTCTTTTATTAGACACTGGCATAACGGTTATAGCTGAATGCCATCAAAGAAAGAAGAAATAACATATCCTTTGCTGATTTTTTTTATATATTCACGCCTATACCCCGCAGGGGTTGGCAGAGACCACAGAGCTCCATCCGCTGTCATTTATCGCAGCGAAACGGCTCGTCATTGGTCGCTTTTCGCCCTCGTGAGAATCAGGACGTGACGGGTGGCGAACCACGTCACCGTCATTTTCGACAAATTAGGTATATTAAATTCGTCTTAGTGAATCCCACGAGCCGCGAGGGAGGATGGAGGTCAGGCCCAGCAGAGCCCTGCATGCTGAGGTAAGGCACAATAGTCCCCGGGGGAGCCCGACCCCGGGACGATCGGCACGCTTACGACTAGGCTCGCCCCTAGCCACGCATCCATTGGCACGGCAGACCGTGGATTGGCGGAAAGGATAGAGAAGAAAGGAAGGGGCAGGAAAGGAAATGCGGATTAGAGGGGTTACCAGACTCGGAATAAACATTTATACATCCATATAAATAATTTATTCCGATGCGGGAATCGAACCCGCGACCATTGACTCCGCGGGCGGAGGGCCCCGCCACTGAGCCAATCGGTCGGTCTACGGTTGCTAACTGATCACGGTCCAGCAAGTATAATAAAGAAAGAAGTAGACGAAAGAAAGAATAATAATCCAAACTAAGGTTTTGCTTGTATTAGTGGTCCTTAGATTCCTACTAGCACCACCGCTTGATTATAATTTTATTTATTGTACGAAAAAGGTCATGAATAATGTTTATTTATATTTCTATTAATAATAAACCATAATAAAATAAAGGAATTGTAAAAACAAAACAATTAAAAGATGGTTTAAGTATACCAAACATTTTTTTTATGGTATAGGAAGGCAAACGAGCAGGCGTGTCACCTGATGGAAAGCAATCAACGCCGCACATAGACATCCGCAACGCCATAGGCAGTGCGGATGCGTTGCCGACCTTTAAGGAAAGTGACATTATAGGAGTAGGAGGCGTTGGGCCTACGGAACTCGGGCCGCTCACCGTACGAACGCCATTTTTCTGCGGGAGTGTTCCCATTCATGCTACAGACAAATAATATGCCATTCTTGACAAAGCAAACAAATACATCACTCCCAGCCGCTCACCCGATGACCAGTGTGTACACGTGTTTTTTTTTGCGGCCCATCATTTTGGCGACCGCCGGTATAGACCACAGCATCCACGATCCAGCCATCGACCTCGAGTGGATTATATAGCTAGCGTCGTTTTCAGGTAAAACTAAAAATGCACACATTTCGTTCCACACATAAAATTTGTTCCACTTTCCACCACATCGGCGGCTGGCGTAGCGTACCGTTAGTGCATTGACTCTACGGTGTACACGATTCTAACACTTATGCAATACAACAATAGATGCGAGAATGCTTCCGGCGCCTTCGAGATGTAAATGCATCCGTTTTACGTACAGTTAGGAAGCCGTACGTTTCGGTTATAGGTCTTCTCTTCGTCACTCATGTTTTCCTAGTAACTGTTGTATATTTGCAGTATATATTATGTATGTAGTATGTATTTTAAATATATACAAACTAACATACATACATATCATGCCTGCATCCATGCCAAGGTAGACAGAGACCACAGACCTCCATCTGCTACGACCCCAGCACACTTTCCTTACTTCATCCACACTCATCACTCCAAATCATACAAGCGCGCCGAAGGGTACTTTTGACCTGGCCTTTCTTAAGAGCTTCGACAATTTGGTCGAGGCATTCTCCATGGTCTTCCCCTATACACCCTTCCATCCGCATCCGCAACGTAAATTTCTTTTATCAGTCCGTCTTTCATCCCCATCTAGCCGAGGGGCGTGCCACACTACGTTTGCCGAGTGGAGGTCTCCACTTGTCTACGTCTTGGAAGATACCTCCTTCTGATTAAATGGACGAAGATCTGCGTAGACTGCGTAGAGGCGGACCGAGGCCATCAGAGTCCGGGGGTGGCAAAGCCTAACATTGTCTCCAGTCTATGGAGTTCATTTTACTACTCTACTATACTATCTTGTATATCCACAAAAAATCCACGATCTTATGGAGAATTTTCCTCCTTAGGTGTGAGTCCTCCTCTTAAAGCGTGAGTGCCTAAGTTTCGGCTCCATACATCAAAATGGGATGTACCACCGTCTATTAGGTATTCAGCATATTTTTAAAGCCTTGTTTAGGATTTTATCAAGGGAAATTGGAGGCATTTCGAGGCCTCACAGACCCTATATAACCAGAGGTCATTGGATGGTTATATTCTCTCTCTGTAATCGTTTGTCAACCACTTTATTTCTAAGGGAAATGAAGGCAAACGAGCAGGCGTGTCACCTGGAAAGCATTCAACTCTACCCGTAGACATCCACAGTGCCATAGACACTGCGGACGATTTGCCGGCCTTTAAGGAAAGTGTACGCTTGTCTTTTGATTGTTTCAATGTCGTATAGGTTTGGGAACACCGCTAGAAATTCCTGATAGCCATGTCAAAGCATATAGTGTATCATCAATGCAAACGAAATGAAAATAATATTTATTTAATACTTTATTGTACACAAAACAGGAAATACAAGAATTAAAAGAAAAGATGAAGAAGATGTACAAGGGCGAGCTTAATTCAAAATTGAGTTTCCTTCCAGCAAACCCAGGAGTGAAAGAGGGATAAGAAAAGCTGTGAGGATAGAAATAAGTGTACAACAACAAAATATAATAATAATATACATAACAAATTAACAATACATACTATATAAAACCATACATATATAAACATATAAATACTAATAATATATAATATAATACTATTATATATAAATAAAAGGATACATATATATAATATACACATAAATATATACATATATAAATATTTTATACTGAAAGGTAATGTTCTTTAATTCTTCTCTTAAATACATCCAGTGAGAGGCTATCACGTATAGTATGTGGGTGCATGTACAGTGAATGAGCCACCGTAACGGCTGGAATAATGCGGAGGAATACGAAGGAGAAGGGAGGAGGACGTGCGACAGGACTGATCCCTGAGGGACAAGAAACTGGAAACGCTCTTGAAAATATGCTGGAGATCTGGGATCATGTAGTACAGAGTACGAACGAAAAATATATTCTTATCTATATATCTATGTATTTATATACACAATACAATCTAGTAATAAAATTACACCTAGTGCTTTTGCATGTTTTGGATTATACAATCTCTTCGATTTCAAGGAAGTTTTTAACAAACTAAATGGCTCGTAGGTGAAACTGCCGCCTTTGGAGACAAAAGTCGCGGGTTCAATTCTCACATCGGAGTAAATTTAAGTTTCTTTTTTATGGGATAGTAATGTCACCTGATGGAATGCCATCAACGTCGGCCATAGACATCCGTAGTACCAAAGACAGTGTGGAAGCGTTGCCGGCCTTTAAGGAAAGTGTCATTATAGGAGTGGGGAAGTATGGATTGGGCCTCCGGAACTCAAACGCTCACCGTACGAAGTGCGGTAGCTAAGCTATCACTCAGACGTCGGTTTTCCGCGGGAGTGTGTTACTTCCCCGGGCGGGCCGGCCCATTCGTGCTACAGACAAATAATCTGCCGCCATTCTTGGCAAAGTATTCGTCTGCGGCGTGGCTCTACCACTTGTAAAGTTTGGATATTTTCCTCAATCTGCCTTGTACGGTCTCTACAAATGGAATCAGACAGATTGTTACCAAATTTCTATGATCGTATCTACCTTTTCATATACGTCCCACGGCTGGACATGGGATCACTCCTAAAGGGAAAGGCATGATTACCATACATGTTAAGTCGGATTTGCGGCACATCCTCGGAACCTGTAGGCAATACATATTTTTCAATGGTCGCAGGTTCGAACCCCGCATCGGAATTAATATGGCCTAATAACGTCGTACGTAAGAGAAGCGTCTTAGAGAATTTCCAAAACTACCAGGCGAGCATAAACCAACAGGCGTTTGTATATACCTGAAGTATGGATCCGGTATTGGATGGTAGATCGGCGGCGGCGGTGGCGCATACTCATGGTACTGCAGGTGCGGATGATGGTGCTGGGGGGGATGGTGCGGCGAGAGGTGATGGCTGTACTCCCGGTACTCGCCCTCGCCGCCGAGCGAGCCCAGCGCGACTGGCATGTAGGCCACCTTGTCACCTACACATCCTCTCCCTCTAGCATTCACTAACTAACGCTTTTCACTTATATATTAACACACTCACACACACTATTTATGCACTCCTGGTACTTCAAGCAATGTTCACTTAACACACAAACACTCAATAAATAAATTATAAAATATATTTATATATTTTTTTAATCTTTGGAGGCTTTGGTATTTTATTAGTTCAGTTTAATTTAAAAACAATTTAATGCGCATATGTTTCACTCGAATAATATATGTGTTTCACAACTGAAAATAATATATGATTTAAATCTTCATAAAACACGAACAGATTACCGAATTTACCACGAGTTGAAACGACAAAAATGTACGACGCAGCGCGCTCTACTGATAAAAAGCATTTCGAATTTTTCGCGCGGGAAGTGTCATCCCCGCTGCGGAGAAACGTCCTAAATCCTTATGTACTCGGACGCGACACGCGATATTAGCCCCTACGTCATGGGTTTAGAGGCGATAAGAGCGTAGGTAGGTACTAGTACGAGCCGTAAGAGCGGCAACGCCGCGTCAGCTGGCCGCGCTAGTAACGAGGCGCGTTTGGAAAGGTCAACATCGGTTAGTACTTTTTTTATCCCGCCGGCTATTTTCGTGGGCTTTTACCTTTTTTTTTTTAATAATATTTCTTTTTGACTTAGCATTTTTTTTTTCAATTTATTAAATGACCTTAAAACGTTTATATTAAAGTAAACATTAATTTTAGTTTATTAAAATTTCACATAGTAGTGTAAAGTAAATAACTAGAGCGGATTCCATTCGATGCAAAATGTTTGGCATAGGCGAGGCGCGATGTCACGTACATTATTCGAAAAAAAAAAATTAAAAAGACAATTGTTTTCGCCGCGGCGCGGCAAGGCTGAGCGTGCGCGGCGTTGCCGCTCAGTGCACGCGCGCGATACTTTTTACTGTTTCTCAGCACATAGAGCGCTCATTACGCCGCACGCACACACGGGGACGACGGTGCTGATATTGTTATGTCCGTATATATACGCCGGTCGACATAGTGCAAGTTGTACATAATGTATTATACATTCCGCTCTACGAAGCCAGAAGATATGTAGGTGAGCGACGCGGCGCTCTCTTGGTACACGCAAATCAAACATTGTAGGTACGGTACGTATGGCGTGTATGTACGCACAAGTCTATAAATATATCGTCCGTGAAAACGTAACGCGTCATTTTGACCAACTTTAGTCTAGTAATATACGCAGTCTAGCTTGAACCGTGACGTACGACTCGTTTCGAGCGATTTTCCATTCGATTTAGAATTAGGACTCCATTATTATTATTATTATCCAAGGGCGCCCATCCGCGGCTGTCATAACCCGCCCACCAATGGCTCCGAAGACATTTTGCACTTCCTAAAAAATCATCCAATACGCAAAAAAAACACAATTTTGTTTTAAATTTGATTCTTATTAGACTTTTAATATTTTAATATATATATTTTTTTGTTTTGTTATACACATTTTGGGAGTAAAATATTAACTTCAGTTCACAGTTCCCTATTTTTTCCACGTAAATAATACCACTGTCACAATACGCGCACGTCGGAAATAAATAATCCGCGATGTTCCCGTGATAGCGTCACCGTCATCGGGCGACGGTACATGTACGGTGTATTTACACCGGCGACGTACACAGCGCGCGGCCGACTGATAAATGTGCGAAACGATAAATTAGAAGGAAGAAGAGAGAGAGAAAAAAAATATATATATTTATATATTAGCGAGAAAACCGACGTGCCCGCCCGTGTTCCGTCACCGGCGGAATGTGTGTCACGCCAGCGTGTCAATGACTCTCCGCCGCGACGGCGGGAGTAAACAGCGGGCACGTGCTCCGCAACACACCGCAACACACCACAACACACCACGACACACCACGGGCCCGATCGCCGGCCCGACACGCACAATCGACACGACGGACGGGGACGCCCGCCATCGGCGCCGGTGATCGATTTCGAATTTCGAATGCAACGCGGAAAGAGAACACTACACCGTGCCCGATGCAATTGTGTCTGTAAAACGGGGTGCCCATAATTATTACTAGCGATTGCGGGACTCAAAAAAAAATTTTTTTTCTATGGTATCCCATGGAAGGCAAAGACACGTCCACTTGTGTCACCTGATGGATAACCACCGCTCATAGATATCTGCAGCACCATAGGCATTGCAGAAGCGTTATCGGCTTTTGAAGAAATAAAAAATAAATATAAAATCGTAATAGGATTTTCTTTTGTGTTCACATTACATAGCACAATAAAATCTCACAAATAACTATATAAGAAGACATTTAAAAAAAAAACAATGTTTTTGATATTACTAAAATTCTTGTTTACCATTCCAATTAAGCGTATAATGCTTGTGCTAGGAAATGGTTCAAATAAATAGTCCAATAGAAGATACGAACGCAAGACCTCAAGTGGTAAGCGCGATCTTTACCAATTGAAATATTGCCATTTATATAGAAAAAAGTATATAATAGCATAGAGATATGGCAGCAAAAAGAGTCACCATGTGAGCAAATGTTAAGGGCTATACACATAACGTTGATTTTTATTGGAGCTGTTGTGAAAAATCATTGAATTTGCTTTTTAACCCTTTGCACTCGAGGGCTCCAATACGGAGACAATGCAAATAATTTTCAGTTTTTAACATATAAGGACAAAAACAAATCGTAAAACCTATTTATAGAATATTTCGCTTTTGGTGACGAATGACGGTCGCGGCTCGCGGATTATTATGTTCTCGATAATAGCAGAAAATCGCGGTTTAAAAACTTCGAGTGCAAAGGGTTAATATATTTAATAACTAACATAAATTTTAAGGTGTACATAATTAATAACACAAATGTAAAAATGTAAAATGTATGGACCAAAAAAATTGATATAAAGATTATTATTATTATAATATACACATTATATTATAATAATAATAATCTTTATATTAACCGACCGATTGGCTCAGTGGCGCGGCCCTCCGCCCACGGAGTCAATGGTCGCGGGTTCGATTCCTGCATCGGAATAAATATATATATGGATTTATAAATATTTATTCCGAGTCTGGTAACCCCCCCAATCCGCATTTCCTTTCCTGCCCGTTCCTTTCCCTCCCTCTCCGCCAATCCATGATCTGCCGTGCCAATGGATGCGTGGCTAGGGGCGAGCCTAGTCGAAAGCGTGCCGACCGTCCCGGGATCGGGCTCCCCCGGGTACTATGGGGCCTTACCTCAGCATGCAGGGCTCTGCTGGGGCTGACCTCCATCCTCCCTTGCGGCTCGTGGAATTCACTAAGACGAATTTAATATACCTAATTCGTTGAAAAATGACGGCGACGTGGTTCGCCACCCGTCACGTCCTGATTCTCACGAGGGCGAAAAGCGACTAATGGAGAGCCGTTTCGCTGCAATGAATGGTAGCGGATGGAGCTCTGTGGTCTCGTCCAACCCCTGCGGGGATAGGCGTAAATATATTATATATATATATATATATATATATATATATATATATATATATATATATATATATATATATATATATATATATATATATGTATATATAAAATATAAACATTGTAAGTCGAACCAGTAATATAAAAAAAAATTAAAGTCCATTCCTACTTTTATATCCTGCTAAATATATGATATATGAGAGAATTTTTTTGCTCCCATATAAAAATATAATAATTAATAAATTAATATTTGAAAAAACTGTATTAACATCAAGTGACATACACTACAAAATTAAAAAATGTTATTTGAACTTATATGGATGAATAAAAAAATATTTTATTAATGGTTGAAAATATGAACGAGACAGATAAATATCCTAACTTTTTTTTATTTTTCTTTAATGACAATTAGTTATAACTATTATGCCATTGTCAAGTAAAATTTAATAACATCAACGTATCTGGAAATGTACTAGTCAGCTTGTCAGGTTTTAGCCATGATAAATTGGACTTTTGCTGTCAACTTAAAATCACGATACACGCATTTATTTCATATCTCTTCACTTACGCTTTAATCGAACTATAATGTAGAATATTTCACCACAATAAGCAATATAACTGATAATGACATAAGGTTATGAAATTGAAAAAAAAATCACAACGTCACTAATGTAAGTTGGCGGGAAAAATGCAACAGGCAAACTTACTTTAATAGATCTGTGAATGGGCGCGATTGTGACAAGCTAACAAGCCTACACATTTCTTCTTTCGGCAACGCTTCTGCACTGCGGATGTCTATGAGCGACGTTGATTGCTTTCCATCACAGGCGACACGCTTGCTCGTTTGCCTTCCTATCCCAATAAAAAAAAAAGTTTAACTGTTCATCTTCATCACACTATTGTATTGTCTATTGTTTTAGGACTATCCCAGTGCATAGAAAACATGGTCGCCCTATGCAAATAGCGCGCCGTGACGGAGCGGTGACGAACTGTCACGAGCTCGGGCGTTTCCGCCGCGCTTCGGAAATGCTCGGCTCACGTCGCAATTGGCGCGGGATTAGATTATGTCAGAGACAGTATTGGGTTATTAATAAATAAATAACCGGTTATTGTTTGGGTCAATCACGTTGTCCAATAGTTCGAAATGAGGTTCGGTGCGATCAAGTGGTTACTGTGGGTACAGTACAAGTGGATTAAATAAATGATCTATCGTTGTATTTATTTTTTTTTAACACCCCATATATGTCCCACCGCTGAGCACGGGCCTCCCCATTTCTGGAAGAACGGATGTTAACCCACCGCGCTTGTCCAATACGGATTGGCGGGGTTACCAGACTCGGAATAAATATTTATAATCCATTCGCGGATTCGATTCCCACCTCGGAATAAATACATGTGTATTTATTGCGATGCGGGATTCGAATCCGCGACCATTGAGTCCGCGGGGGGTGGGAGGGTGCCTCGCCACTGAGCCGTCGTTTGGTCGTTGTACAGTAAAACCTCCTATAACGCGATCGGTTCCGCGTTATACGAGGGATCACTGTAATGTATAATCAATGTTGCTAAAACTCAAAAGCTGGAAACAAAAAGTAAATAAACTAATTTAATTTTATAAAAACATGTGCATGTATGTATGTGCAAACAAAGTTGATAATGGACTGTTGAATTATTATAAATTTTTCACAATATGTACAAATATATGACTTGGGAAATCCATACGTTATACGATTCCCTCGAGGTAAATGAAATCGCGTTATACGAAATCGCATTATAGGAGGGTCTACTGTAATAATTTATTTAATATGAAAGCAAACGAGTAACCGTGCCGTCTGATACAGAGAAATCATGTCGTCTGCACACATCCGCAACACCTTGGGCATCGCAGAAGCGTTGCCGACCTTTAAGAAACGTGTATGTCAGTTTTTTTTGAAGGTTAAACGACCCATCTCTTCAGAAACACCGCTAGACGTAGCCGGTTCCATAGAGGTGGTGTGTGGAACGAAGTCGCTGAAGGCCTGCTGCTGCTGCTTCATGATTCCGCTATTTACAGTTCGTCACAAAGAAAATTTTCATTTGGTTGAATGGCGATCCGGTACGCTGCGTTTTCAACGCAGTGTACCGGATCTCTACTTCTCTCCATGCACCACCACTCTGTGGAAGCAGCTTCTTTTAGAAGAATAATGGAACCGATATGACATTGTAGCCTTAACAAAAAAATCTACACATATGTCAAAGTTCGGCGACGCTTCTGCAATGTCTATTGCGTTGCGGATGTCTAGTGTTGCGGATGTCTATAGCGTTGCGGATGTCTATAGTGTTGCGGATGTCTATGGGTGGCGTTGAACTTTCCGTCAGGCGACACGTTCGCTCGTCTGCCTTCTTACCCTTATCAAAAAAATTAGTTCTTCGGTTAGGTTGATCGGCTTTCTTTTGTTATCGGCTGATTTAATAGGAAAATTGAAGGCAGCGTCGAGTATAGTATAAAATTGGATGCAACTCGAGCACTGTCAAAGAGAAAGCAAGCGAAAGTGTATGGACGAGACGGTCTGACACTACGGTATACAATTTATTTTTTACAATAAAAAATATTCAGAGTGTGCGCCGTAAAAGTAAGTTCCATGCCCATTATCTGAATGCTTGGTGTTCCACTGCCGCGCGAATTAGTCGGTACTTTAGTTTTTTTCAGTGGGAACTTTTGTAAATACATTAAAGGGAAATACACACACACGCACACGCACGCACGCACGCGCGCACGCACGCACGCACGCACGCACTCACGCACGCACGCACGCACGCACGCACGCACGCACGCACGCACGCACGCACGCACGCACGCACGCACGCACGCCAACGGCCTTTGGGTCGCCCCATTTCGCGTTTCGATTGGCCTTTTGATAACGGCGCCATATGAAGGTAATATCGGTTGGATCCGTGGTGGTACCAATGGGTCGTCTCGACTGGAGAAGTACCACATAGTGTGTAAGTGATAGAGCCACGCTACAGACGAATACTTTGTCAAGAATGGCATATTATTTGTAGCATGTCGTCAGGTGAGCGGTTGAGTTCCGGAGGTCCAACCCATACTTTCCCACTCCCATAATGATTGCTGCTTCTCTACTCCCATAATGATGATGCTTCTGCACTGCCTATGGCACTGCGGATGTCTATAGGCGGTTGCTTTCAATCAGGTGATACGCCTGCTCGTTTGTCTTCCTATTCCATAAAAAAAATACACACGAAGTATCGGCATCAAGTGCTAGCATTTCACTGTGTCACCACCTTTCTTACGATGAGTGTTGATAACCAGAGGCCGAAACCCTTTTCCTTTCCTTGTTCTCCTCCTCCATCTGCTAGTTATCATTTCCTCTCATACATTTGCTATAGCTTCGATTTCCGAAGCTCTCCTCACTACCCGGGCTGCGCCGAAATGTGCAACGGCTTCCATGAACTTTGGTTTGATCTTCAAACCCATTAAATAATTCTTCATACATACGATCACACCTGTTCCCCGTTGAGGTAGGCAGACATCACACACCACAGACCTCCATCTGCTACGATCTCGGCACACTTTGTTTGCTTCATCCACACTCATCTCTCTCTTTATACAAGCTCGTCGACTTTACTCTTTACTTTACTTCAACGTAGATAATGCATCTACGTATAATATATTTATATTATACGTCGTGTCGAGATGCCTCGTGTTGGCGCGAAACACGTTTCGTTTACAAGATGGAAAAGTGATAATGTGTGTTTGGTGTTGTGTATAGTGGTTGATGGGTGGAGAATTGATGGCCGATTTTCGGAAAGTTTTTGGTTTAAGTTCCAAATAAATCCACTTCATCCAGCAGAAAAACACACATTACAACTTTTCTGTTATTGTTTTGCTTGTCGCGGATCTTAGGTAAGTAAAACTTTTGTCTGTCCACATAGTTATGGATTTCCGCAAAGTAACGCCTGACTCCATAAATAATATTTATATTGTTTCAGTTATAGCGTAAATAACGTTTATATAAGTTTGCCTTACGCATCCAATAAAGAAATAATAGTAACGCAAAATTGTGTTTACAATAATAAAGCGTATTGCGTACCTACTGTCTAATGAAGTCACAAGACTGGCAGTTTATTATTTTCAAAGAGAAAAAAACTTATTAGTCAAGATCGATGTATCTCTTTAAGTACTGCGTAAATGTCAATTAATACAATTCAAACTTTCAATTCCATTTGATATTAAATAATTATATGCGAGCTCCTGCCCCATATAAAAACAGAGCGAGATTTTTTTTAAAAACACCTATTTAAAAATGTTATGATATAAAATCATAACGCCACTCACGCAATAGCCGCCAAAAGCCCGCTTATATATATATGTATTATTTTCATAGCAGTTATTAAAATCGAATTCCAAATTCGAAATAAATTCAAATAGGGAACGGTGATCATCTCTTTATCGAGAGGGAGCGAACGAGAGGTTTGTTGATCTAATTCATTAGCGCGAGCGGGACGGCAAGATATGTGTGCGAGCGAGAGATGAGATAGAATAATGCAGTTCGTGTGAATGAGCGAAGGCTACCGGCGTATGAATGGGACGCGGCGATGACCTGTCGCGCGTGGGAATGGGACGGAGTGCGTCTGTTGACGTTGTTGTAGATGAGATAAGGGGCTATCAGGAGTTTTGGCACGCGTTCACTCGGGACAGTACACTGGCTGGACAGTCGATAAATCTTAAGTCATTACACGTGACGTTTAATGACTTAAGACAAGTCTGCATACATTAATTTTAAAAAAAAATATTTTTTTCTAATTCTTTATGTATATCTGCACTGCGTTAATTTCGAGATTCAGTTTGAAACTGACTTTCCGTATGAGTACAGAATATCGGCCATGAAAAATACTACTAATAAGCCAATAATGTTTTAGTAAGAAAGTTAGGATTACTAGGTTACTAGGATAGCAATACTCGATTTAATCATTTTATAAGTGTGAAAAAATAAAATATTGAATTATTTCGGCTCTGGTGGTAAATTATAAAAAATAATAATTTTAAATTTTAATAATACGAGGGAAAAAGCGAAAACGTAGTAAACTGCAATACTACGTTTTCGCATTTTCTTTAATTATTATATCCTATCCATTCTATCCTATCCTATCCATTATTTATTATTATATCCTTCCGGAAAATGTCTGATTCAAACGAGGCACGAGTCACGCACACACGAATAATTATTGAAACGCACACAGACACAATTTATTATTATTACTACGGGCGCGGGGCGCGTTCAGAAGGCGATAAGTGAAAATTCTCAAGTACACGTGCACTGCGGTTATAAAAAAAATACAGGTACGACATTTTTTTTTTGTTATTATTGTGGGGGAAGTAAGCAAACTAGAATGCCATGCTACTTGATTGTAAGTGATTATCTGCACTATATACACTCCCATAGTGCCCATAGGCGGTGCCCTTAAGCAGAACGATGTCAATGAGGAATAATTTTAAACTTATTCCTTAGACTTTAGCCCTTTTTTTTAAATGAACACTTCTTTAGCACAGCTGTGTTGAAACTCAATCGCGAAAAAAGAGACAAATATATTCACAAATAGGATTTAGCCTAAGAGAGAATGAGATAGAATGCATTGAAATGGTTTCGTTCTTTTCAAATTTAGTTTTCTAAAGGTTTCATTTCTACCACCTGTGCATATCACACGTTTTTCTTTAGTAGAAGATTAGTCGAACGAGCGTGCAGGTCATAGAGATCTGCAACATCAGTGGTATCACAAATAAATTGCCGGCAATTCGTAGAAACATACGCACGTCTCTTAAACACCCCAAAACACTGCAGGTATACCGTTCCACATTTGAATTGCTTTTGGCAGAAAATCGCGAGTGATTCGGACAGCCAGCTATTGAGATGATGAGGATGGAACCTATTTCTGTGGCGAGTAATCCGATAGTGGAACTGTGTAGCTGGGAGGAGATTAAACAACTCCTCAGAACATTCCCCGTAATAAATTTGTTATAGTACGCAGAGAGATGACACATCTCTGAGTATAGATAATGGAGCAACCTTGGACTACTACTAACTGTCTGACTGGACTAACGGTCCAGGTGATGGGAATTGAAATTTTTACAGCGGATAATCCGATGGTGGAACTGTGTGGTTGATAGGAAGATGATCAATTCATCTGAACAGTCGCAATTCCATTCTTATTGTGGATTTATTTATTGTTTCCCTTTTAACACGTTGATGACCGCGTCACCCATATTTGGGTGACAGTAATAGCTTACACGTATCCGGATGAACTACTGACACAGAATCTTCGTTCTCTAAATCTTGTAATATTTACAATAAAAATACTATCGCAATTTTGTAAAGCACCAAAGTAGCGCACGCTTCTGCTGGCGGAACTGTTGGCCTGACGGAGGTTTCATTCACAAGGGAGACAGCCAATTAGTTAAAGTGTTCATAGACGTACAGGATACACAGGAAATTTTAGTGTGGAGCTGTGGTTTAAAAGCATTCTTTTTTTAACAGTATATATATATATATATATATATATATATATATATATATATATATATATATATATATATATATATATATATATATCCATCTGTTGAACATGGTCCTCCTCAATTCTGGAGGATGTACGTCAACCCATCCACGTTTGTCCAACATATCGATGATTTCTGAAATGTATTTTATCACTAACAAAAATAGTTTCAACGACGTATAAAAATTTTATTAATATTAATTGATAGTAGAGCTGTGTGATACTTAGACCATTCGACGCAGTATCTTTTTCTGATCTGAATATGCAATACTTTTTTTTTTTATATCTGTGTCATTTACAGCCTTTTCGCTATTTTTTGCGTCGATACATTTATGTCGACTTCAAGACCGGTCACTTCACTCCCAACCAAGTTAATTAGATCGTCAAGAATCGAAAACCAAGAGGAAATCTCCATTTAATAAACTATACGTGTACCGTTACTTTCGAAATCGAGTAATGCAACCATTCCCGGTAACTCGAGAGCACAATGGCAGCGTATTAAAAAAAAAAATGAAAAAAAAATAGAAATTCCAAAACAGAAAGTTCAGTTACCGCCTTCGTCCAATGCGGCGGGCGAGCGTGTTGAACTCACGCACACAGTTGCAATATCGGTACGTGTGTGCGCGATGACAATAAACATGCGCGTGTGTGCTACGAGCGTCAAACTAGATGGTGAGACGCGATTAAATAGACTTGATATTTGGTAAAATTTCAAATATATACTAAACTTTATCATAGTGAACAAGCTTACGGGTAACCGTCACGCCTTACTGCGAACTAAGAAATTAATTCAAAGAAACTGTTTACGATTTAATTAAATAAGATATATATTGCGTAATTTTTATTTAAACTTGGTCATTTTCATTTTATGTTGTTGTGTATGTATACATACGCGCAACCTATTATAGGATAGATGTATTATTTCAGAAATCTCCACAGGGGAGTACCCTAAAACTTCCCAAAGTTTCGGATAAATGGTGTAGTGTCGCATAAAAGACAAAAAGACAACCATATATAAGTTTTTATATACTTTATTTTGCGCTGGCTTGTACTCCAGGAACATTTTAAGCCCTGGACATTATTAATTTAAACATATTCAAATTGTATACACTTTCTACAGTACTATTATACTTAAATACCAACTAATACTCTTAATATATTACACAATCAGGAGACCCAAAGACACGCGTTCGATTCTTGCGATGAAAAAAAAAAACATTTGTCTAAACTACTTCTTGCTTAATATCTTGGGTAATTTATGTGTTAACAACATAAGACATAAGGGCCCTTGCGGTTATGAGTGTAAATCGTTTTTATTTCATTTATTTCTCGTATAAAAAATAGAAAAGAGGACATCGCTGAAATATTAAACCTTTTTTATCTTTTATTATTATTTATCAGCTGATTCTCTTACCATTTGTAAAATCGAGCAAGTTCAATAATCTTCTAGAACATGCCAACAACAATTCACAAAAGTTTTATCACAGTCGGATGAATGGCTTAGCAGTATTTAAGGGACAACTAAAAAAACATTTTTATAGATAAATATGAGAAAAAAACTACATACATCTTTATAGTATTAGATATGAACTTTTATGTATAGCCTTGTAATGGTGGTAGTTAAATGTCCATTGTTCTAGAAATGAGGAGACCATGTTATGGTCGATGGAAAAAAAATTAAAACGTAAAGTATCAACACCATTCGGACGCAGTACACAACTACACACGTACGTACGTAGTATAACTAAATCGTACGCGTGTGTAGCAAGATTAAGACAATTATTATGCGAGCGTATGACAACTTTTTGGGAATTTGACAAAACCTTTTTTTTATTCTGAATGGTTATGTCTATTGTTCAAATAAAATATTATTACAAGTGTAATTCTCATTATAAGAGGATATAAGCTGTTATTTCTTGAGTGAATTTTAAATCACTCGCAATCCAATTGCCCGTCACCAAAAATCAAGGTCAACGTATCTTTGTTTTTTTGTGAGAATCCAAACTCCGACACGGAAGGATGGTAATATTTCTTTAATCATAAATGTATTTTTTTTAATTTCAGAGGTGAAGTTATTATTACAAGCGACAGTGAGCAAAAACTCAATTCCCGCACTGGGATAAATATATTTATGGCAGGTTTTTTTTATTCCTAATCTAGGGGTTTTTAATGTTACACTGGTCTACGCGTAACGAAATCCTGGCATAGTACTGTTTTTTTTTTAAATATATAAAACATGAAAAATAAATATTTTTTTTAACATACTGCTAACTTTATAAATTAATGATTTACGGTTTTGCCATAGTAGCATTTGCACAACACCAACACGGGATGTATTAAATAGGATGAGAAACTAAGTCATGTTTAATATTCGTTCTAACGCGGGAATCGAACCTGATACAGATAAAACTATGCCATCTTCTTTAGGTCATTATTTGAGTACTGTGACTTAACTTTGATTTTAAATCCACAATTTATTTTTAATCGAAAAAAAAATTGAAATTAATGTGTTCAAGGGATAAATATTATGTTATACGCGGGTATCGTGTCAAAAATCCAAGTTCCAATACGTGGGGATTTATAACAACATATATCTCCGTTCCACGGACAATCTAAAACTTCTTGCTTCTTCACACCGCACTGGCTTATATAAATACATATATATAAAAAAAAGTTGAAAAAAAAGTTACTTTAAAAATGTAGGAGGACTTTTCCCGCCAACTTACATCAGTGTTGTTGTGTTTTTATTTCATTTCCATAATCTTATATTATTATCAGTTATATTGATTAATTGTGGTGACGTATTTTACAATATAATTCGAGTTAAGTGATATATAATAAACGCATGTATCGTGACTTTTTAAGTTGACTGAAAAAGTCAATAGACGGTTTTAGTATATAAATATATAAGCCAGTTCTAAAGCTCTGCGATGACATTCCTTTTGACATTAAAAAACAAATTCATTTTTAAAATCAAATTTCGACAACTTTTGAAGTCCTGCTTATAAGGATGTGAGTATTTGTTACTTTTCTCGTGTGAGTGTGTGTATGTCTATGTATGTATGTGTATAAATTTAAAAAAAAATAGATTTTTTTTATTGTACTAGCTGCACCACCTCCGAATAAATTTTCTCAGTTTCGCCCAGAGGTTGACTAGTAGAGAATGCCAAATGGCATAGTCTACCTGTTGTACATTTTGTGCATAAACTCCAAAATAAATAAAATAAAAAAAAAATTGTGTCATGCCGAAATAAAATCTGACGAGGAAATCGAACTTGCAAAAACTCGACCACAACCCGCTGTGACATTTGGATCGTCACGACTATGTTTATATAGGTCAAGTTGAAATCTGTTCTGACGCGGAAATTGAACCTGTAAACACTCGATCAGCAACCGCTGCACATTAGGGGCATCATTTGAGTTTTTAACGAATAATGAATGTTTCTAGTTTTGAAATATCAGAAAATCTATCTAGTCTATATCGAAGTAATAAAGTACCAGGCTGTCATAACTATGACAGTACGTATAGAGTTTTTTTTTCTTTTCTTTGATGGCAATTAGTTGCAACTATTATGCCAGTGTCAAGTGAAATACAATAATATCAAATATTTTGAAATGTAACTAGTCAGCTAGTCACGTTACGTCTTGATAAAATGGTGGATATTTTACCAAAACTTTCTATGGACTTTTTCCGTCAACCTAAAAAGTCATGATGATACACGCATTTATTTCATATCACTTCACTTATACGTCTTAATCGAACTATAATGTATAATATACCACCACAATTAAACAATATAACTGATAATAATATAAGATTGAATGAATGAAAATGAAATAAAAACACAACGTCATTGATGTATGTTGGCGCGAAAAGTACTTCTACATTTTTAAAGTAACTTTTTTTTTTAATTTTTTTCTACGCATCAGACGGTTTTCATTTAATAATACCAGCCAGTGTCAGCAGCCCGTAGTAACATCGAAAACTATCGATACAATCGTTTCAAACTAATTTTAACTTTAAATCGTTTGCATTAAAATTCAAATTTGTTCGCACGTTTCAAAAAAAAGTCTTACCACCATACACACATTTACAGTTGACCCGTCCGTGTCCTTTACAAGTTCAAGGGCGCGATATTAAACTTTAACACAAGGGAGCTTACGGTTCGTTTTCAATTTCCTCGAAAATTGACAATTGAGAATGCTCGTCAAATGAACATTAAACCTGATGTACTAGAAACACATATAGAAACCTTTTCTTCAATAACCCATATATGTCCCACAGTTGGGTGCAGACCACTCCCACTTCTAGAGGAATTGACGTTAACACGTTCATAAGCGCATCACGCGACGTTTTGTATATATTAGTATTTTTATTATATAACTTTTAAATGGAGTCAGGCGTTACTTTGCGGAAATCCATCACTATGTGGACAGTCAAAAGTTTTACTTGGCTAAGATCCGCGACAAGCAAAACAATATCAGAAAATTAATAATGTGTTTTTCTGCTGGATGAAGTGGATTTATCTATATAGTGGATTTATCTAGATAATCGGCCATCAATTCTCCACCCACCAACCACTATACACAACACCGCAACTTTTCGGTTGTCTTCCGTAGAGTCTACTATACCTGAAGATGCCTCGTGTTGGGGCGAAACACGTGACGTTTACAAGATGGAAAAGTGATAATGTGTGTTTGGTGTTGTGTATAGTGGTTGGGTTTTCTGTTATTGTTTTGCTTGTCGCGGATCTTAGCTAAGTAAAACTTTTGACTGTCCATGTATTATGTAACTGTAGATTCAACATATAAAAGTATTTTTATCTTATATAAAAAAAAAACAAACTTATTTTTTACGATAACGTGTTAAACCATCTTGTTTGTGCATAGGGCATTGGTGAGACACCCAGAGATGGAAGAAAAATCTGTAGGGCAAATATATATTTTAATTAAACATTTTTTTTAAAAGCCCATATATGTCCCACGGCTGAACACGGGCCTCTCCATTACTGAAGGAATGGAGGTTAACCCACCACGTTTGTCGTTTTTGGCGGGGTTACCAGACTCGGAATAAATATTTGTAATACATACATATATTTATTTATTCCGATGCGGGGATCGAACCCGCGACCATTGACTCCGCGGGCGGAGTGCCCCGCCACTGAGCCAATCGGTCGTCAATATGTACATATCGACGTAAAAATGCGAAAACGCTGTAAACGACACAGGTGTGAGATTTTTTTTATTGCACATCCGGTTCAGAAAGATATACTCTCGCAGCTCTACATCCGAAAGGAAGGAACGACATTTTGTGACCAAAAATCGACTTGTTTTTCGGTAAAGTTAAGTTTTTTCTGGCTATGGTGGTAGGTAGGTCTTATATTGCGGTTTAATACGTTTTGCGCGTCAACATATACGTTATTTGTCCCGACGCTGGAACAGAACTTGCGACTATCGACTGTGGCAAAGACGCTGAGACTCGTCACGAAGCCATTTCGGTCGTTATGATGTTTTGAAGAAATATCAAAAGACAGTCAAGTGCTCGATTGATTTTTCATTTGCGTGACTTTTGAGACGGATATATGTGTTGGCTACTGGTGCGAGGGAGATAGAAAAAAATTATTATAAACAGGGGTCTCTGTCAGTCGCCCTAGCTTCAAATTTGCGATGCGACGCCCTTCAAATTTCGGTGGATTATTTTTTTTTATATGAGATCGGAAGGCAAACGAGCAGGCGTGTCACCTGATGGAAAACAATCAACGCCGCCCATGGACTTCCGCAGCGCTATAAGCAGTGCGGAAGCGTTGTCGACCCTTAAGGAAAATGTCATTATGGGAGTGGGAATGGGAGGGGGAGGGTGTTGGGCCTCCGGAACTCAGGCCGCTCACCGTACGAAGCGCGGTAGCTAAGCTACCACTCAGACGCCGGTTTTCTGCGGGGGTGTGGTACATCTACGGCAAATTGGCCTATTCGTGCCACAGAAATATACGCAGGATCATAGGCTTCGCAGAAGTGTTGCCGACCTTGTAAGAAATGTGTAGTAGGCTTGTATTTCGAAGGTTCCAATGTCGTATCGGTCTCCACCAAGAAGCGCCACCTAGCCCTATGTTCAGCTTCACGCATCAAGTTGCCTGCCTCAGATCGTCACACCATCAAGCCGGGGGACGTCCCACGCTACTTCTACCGAGACGCGGTCTCCACTCGTTTGCTCCAAGGATTGTCGGATCTCCGACAAACGTGACCGGCCCATTGCCACTTCGGTAAAAAAGCCGATAGAAGTATTCAGCTACATTGGGGCAGCCTCTTCAACTTCTGCACTGCGTATGTTTCTGGGCGGCGTTGATTGCTTGCCATCAGGTGACACGCCTGCTCGTTTGCCTTCCTACCCAATAAAAAAATCATTTTTACATAATATTATTCTGGACAAAGACTGTGCTTCAGCTTTTGCTAACAGGAGAAGGGATTCCCCTGTAGCGCTAGATTTTCAGTCACTCATTTCCCGCAAGATGTAATGCGGGAGTTAAGATGGTTGACATAAAAAAGCCTTTAAATTTAGATGGTTTCTAGAGGCACAGTTAACACGATACAAAAACTTCCGCAAAAATCTAATTTATAACATTTTATAATAAATTATGAAGAGAAGTAGTTAGGTATTTTGTATTCCTTGATGGCAATTATTTATAACTATTATGTGTCAAGTAAAAGTACGATAATATAAAATTATCTCGGGATGTACTAGTTTGCTTGTCACGTTAAGTCTTGATAAAATGGCGGCCATTCTACCAAAACCTTCTATGGACTTTTTCGGTCAACTTAAAAAGTCACGATACACGCATTCATTTTATATCACTTCACTTGTACGCCATAATAGAATTATATTGTATAATACACCACCACAATTAAACAATATAACTGAATGAAATAAGTAAGTAAGTAAAAAATAAGTTGGCGGGAAAAATACTATAGTACTTTGTTCTATGCGGAAAACAGATCTCACAGATAACACAATATAATAATTAAGTCGCTGATTTTTTTTGTTGCGTAAACGAATGCTCGACCGATTGGCTGGGTGGCGGGGCCCTCCGCCCGCTGAGTCAATGGTCGCGGGTTCGATTCCCGCATCGGAATAAATATTTATATGGATTTATAAATGTTTATTCCGAGTCTGGTAACCCCCCCAATCCGTATTTCCTTTCTTGGCCCCTTCCTTTCTTCTCTATCCTTTCCCTTCCTCTCCGCCAATCCACGGTCTGCCGAGCCAATGGATGCGTGGCTAGGGGCGAGCCTAGTCGCAAGCGTGCCGATCTTCCCGGGGTCGCGCTCCCCCGGGGACTATGGTGCCTTATCTCAGCATGCAGGGCTCTGCTGGGGCTGACCTCCATCCTCCCTTGCGGCTCGTGGGATTCACTAAGACGAATTTAATATACCTAATTTGTCGAAAATGACGGCGACGTGGTTCGCCACCCGTCACGTCCTGATTCTCACGAGGGCGAAAAGCGACCAATGACGAGCCGTTTCGTTGCGATGAATGGCAGCGGATGGAGCTCTGTGGTCTCTGCCAACCCCTGCGGGGGATACGCGTGAATATATAAAATAAAAATAAAACCGAATGAGAATTTGAGCAAGATCTATGGTAGGGAAACTGTATAAGATTTTTGTTTAATCGTAAGAGACAATATGGAATATCAGTTTCCCTCTGTGTTGAAAGTGTCTGTAGATATATTGTGAAGAAGGCCAAAACCCACACCGGGTTGTAGCGCCAAAGGAAAACAGTTTTTGTATATTGTATTATTATGGTTTATTAATAAAGCTTTCATAATATGGTTAAAGTTAATCGTATCATTTTATTAACCAGGTACATTCTACGTGTTCATAGATCATGAGTGGTAGAGCCACGCTGCAGACGAATACTTTGTCAAGAATGGCATAATATTTGTCTGTAGCGTGAATGGGCCGGCTCGCTGGCCCGGGGAAGTACCACACTCCCGCAGAAAACCGGTGTCTGAGTGGTAGCTTAGCTACCGCGCTTCGTACGGTGAGCGGTCGAGTTTCGGAGGCCCAACACCCTCCCCCCTCTCTCTCCCATTCTCACTCCAATAATGACACTTTCTTTAAAGGTCGGTAATGCTTCCGCATTGCCTATGGCTAGGGCTTACAATACCGGGATTCCGGGATCCCTAATACCGGAATCTCGGACGATCTTTGTTCGTTATTAAAAGCCGGTAATTTGGTATTACATTAGTTGATAAAAATTGAATTTATGCACAATATAAATCTAATTAAAATAATATTAATTAATTTGCAAGCAATTTTTTTTTGAAGATAAACAATTTCGTTGTATTAAAATCTATATCTGACACATTTATTATATGTAAAATGTAACATAGAATTTAATATGTACATTTTTTTTACTTGTACGTTTCTTTGTATCCATATACTCCTACTCTTTATGTTATAAAATAAATAATATCTACTCAGTTCAGAACAATATTATTTGTTAACAAGTCAATATAACAACTGAGATAAGTCTTTCAGAGAGATGACATCCGCTAAAGTCACTATAGTGGCCCCTCAGTCAGAGAGGACATCTATGAAAGCCCCTATAGAGACGCATCTTGCCTGTGAGGTCATATTATGAATTTACAGGTCCTTGAGGTCGAAAACTTTGGCGACCGCAACAACATACACACAAAAGTTTCATCAAAATCTGTCCAGCCATTTAAAAAGAACAGTGACAAACACACGGACGGACAAGTTAAGAATTATTTATTTATTTATCTAATATATAAAGATATTTAAAAAAATATTATAAAAGTACTAGGAGCGCAGCGTTGCGAAGGGGGTTGCAAGCACCCTCGCTCGCCACGTGCTTGCCTCCCCCCGCCCTCTGTCACCCGCCCGCGCCCCTCCCGCACCCAACACACCTAAAACGAGACTTCAAATATACTTAAATATAGGTTAGGCTCTCTGACAATGTATGTATGCCGATAATTATTTTCTTCTACGTATTTTTTTATTTTTTTCTCTTCGATGGCAATTAGCTGTAACTATTATGCCAGTGTCAAGTAAAATGTAATGACATCAAGTATCACTCGATATGTACCAGTCAGCTTGTCACGTTACGTCTTGATAAAAATGGTGGCCATTCTCACCAAAAACATTTATGGTCTTTTGCATTCAACTCAAAAAGTCACGATCAATACCAAAATTAAACAATATAATATTATCCTTCGCCTTAACGGCTATAAAGCTGACTTTCCTCTTGACGTTAAAAATGCCCCAAACAAATTCATTTTTGATGTCCTACTCATATCCCGATGAGTGGCGATCTACTACCTTGCGTTTCTCTCGTAACTTCGTTCCACGCACCACCAGTTTGTGGAAGCAGCTACCCTCGGCGGTCTTTCCGAACCGTTACGACATTGGAACCTTCAAAAAACAAGCCTACACATACGTAAAAGGCCGGCAACGCTTCCGCGACTCCTGCGGTGTCGCGGTTGTCCATGGGCGGCGTTGATTGCTTTCCATTAGGCGGTACGCTTGCTCGTTTGCCCTCCTATCCCATGAAATAAAAATATACGGAGTAATTGCTACTTTTTTCGTGTGTTTGTATATATATATATGTATATATGTATATATGTATATATATATATATATATATATATATATATATATATATATATATATATATATATATATATATTCCCAAACTATTCCTAGCAGCAAAATGAGCTAAGTTGGTATTAACCTTACAGGCACGAACCCCACTATAGTGGCTTTAGCGGATGTCATCTATTTTAAAGGTGCATCACTACAGTGGCGCCCTCTGGTAACACAGCCGTGAACCGTTTAAATTAAATAACCATTTTCACGTATTGTTTCAGAGTTGTTTCGCCTTCGCATCTGCCGTTCAAGAAACAGACCTGAGCAAAATTCAGCCGCGTCTAAGACGTTAAAAAGGACATCAAACTTACTCCTCGGGAAATCCCCCCCCCCCCCGTCCTAGATGCCACTGCTCCCAGCGGCTTTTGAGCGTCCTTCAACGACTTCGCGTCGTCGAGATATGGCCGAACCTATTCCTACGTTGGGTACGTCGCTGGCCCTGTTCCCTCGCGGCAGTCAGGCGGTGACAGGAGGATTTCGCGTGGGAGCGTACGTCCCTAAGGTGGGCGAGCGTGGAGGGGAGCAAAATTTCTTGCTTAGACAACGTTCGTCTTTTGTTTGAAAGACAACCGTCTTTCATTGATTTTACTACACCTGGGCATGCTTCGTGTCGAGGCGTTGTGTTTGTGGTGGGAAGTGGTATTGTGTGTTTGACATTGTCAACGTCAGTGACCGTGGCGAGGTGTTGGGGGATCTGCTGGCGGCCGTTTCTTGATATGTAAAACTCTGTTCACTTCTTCGCAAACACAATATTTTCGATTCGTTTCCGCGGTGTGTCTTCTTATTCTAAGAGTGCCTCTCCAACCTGCGAAGGTTGGCAGCCAATTCAGCACAAGTCTCCTTCTCTTGTGCGAGAATGCAGCGGATTTGGAGCACTCGCTATCCCGGTCCACTCCCTGATATTACGTAGCCAAGACTTTCTTTTTCGACCAACTTGTCTTTTGCCCGCGATTTTTCCCATCATGATCAGTTGCAGCAATTTGTACCTGTCATGTCTCATGATATGACCCGGGTAAGCAACTTTTCTACCTTTGACGGTCTGCAAAAGTTCACGTTTTTGCTTGACTTGCTTTTGCCGAGAGATCCACAGATCATGGAAGCCTGGATTTTCTATCGTTGTGAAACGATTTATAAGTGGTAAGGCCACGCTGCAGACGAATACTTTGTCAAGAATTGCATATTATATAGCATGAATGGGCCGGCTCGCCCGGGGAAGTACCAAACTCCCGCAGAAGACCGGCGTCCGAGTGGTAGCAGGTAGCTACCACGCATCTTCCGGTGAGCGGTTAAGTTTCGGAGGCCCAACCCACCTTACTGGACCGGGAAAAACGCACCATACCGGATCGCCACTCAAACAGATCCACCATCTGTTTGAGTAGCGTTCTGAAATTTTTCCTTTTTCGTATGCTTTTTTATATAATTCAAAAGATTAGATTTTTTTAAAGTTCAACTCAGGACTGATTGGCCACTATAGTAAAAAAAAACCCTAATAACGAATTGCCACATAGAAGAAAGTACTAGACCGTTTAAACGACTTTGGCTAAAGGCCAACGATAGGGATTTATGGGGAAGAATTGTGGGGGCCAAAACTCGACCTGATTTGTAGTGCCAATGGAAGGAGATATATTTTTAGAAGAGTGTGCAGATCACTTAATTATAAGTGATCACTACCGCCCACAGACACGCAAAAAGTACAACGGAGTAGAATATAAGTTGGTCTGCCACTTAACAAAAAAAAAAAAAATATCCGCCAAAAACTATTTTATAATCTGTATTTCTTCCATAACTCTGAACGCCGCGCACTTAGAAAAAAAAAAGACGTCAAAATTCATTTTGAATTTCGAATGATTTTGATCGGGGCGCAGCAGACGACACTCGAGCAACCGAGTGGCGTCTCACTCCACATAGTCTTTACTTATGTACGTATACAGCGGCCGGAATACCGTGACCTCCGTAAAGTCATCCCGTCGCAGCTTTACCGCCTTGTCGGGTACGGCGAACGGGGCGCGCGGGAGGTCAGCCTACGTTGGGCGAAGCGGTACCGATGAATACATAGAGCAACGTATACATAGATAGAGGCAGTACTCGGGGTGAGCGAGTACTGGACGCAAATAAATTTAATAATTATGTTTAATTATTATAATTTTAAGTTTATTAAGGGTAAATAAGGTAAACGAATAATGAACAATTAATTCAATGGCAGGGCATATGGTCTTGAGTTCGATCCCACATCGGATTCATCGCGTAAGTATGGTCTACAGATTACTTCGAGTTTGGTTGTCCCGCCAATCCGCATTGAACGAGCGTGTAAGTCGATGTCCTTTCTTCCAGAAATGGGGGGATACGCTCCCAACAATGGGACGTATATGGGCTATGAAAAAAGGGTTATGGTAAATATCTTAGAGAAATAATTATTAAATTAATTCAAATTATGTAAAATTAAGAGGTTTTTAATTATTTCCTTTACGAGGGTCACACTGAAAGCTTTCGGAACTGGGAAGTAAGAATAGATGCCACAGAAAAAATTATTTAAATATAAAATAATGAACTTTCGACGCTGTCGATGTATATTATACATTTGTCACTTGTCTTTACAATTAGGCTGCTATATAGAAATTGAATGTTGTGTATACTTTAAATAATTGATGGAATGGAATCAAAGCTGTTCATGCGCAACAAACCGTTTCCTAATGGGGTTCCATCTGACGGAGAAGATACGGCGAGAGAAACTCCACAGGTATCCTTTTTATACAACATGTCATTATTAATGGAGCCAGGCGTTACTTTGCGGAAATCCATCACCATATGGACAGTCAAAAGTTTTACTTAGCTAAGATCCGCGACAAGCGAAACAATAACAGAAAATTAATAATGTGTGTTTTTCTGCTCGATGAAGTGGATTTATTTGGAACTTAAACCAAAAACTTACCGAAAATCGGCCATCCATTCTCCACCCACCAACCTACGGAAGACAACCGAAAAGTGAAAAGTTTTCGGTTTTCTTCCGTAGTCTACTATACCTGAAGATGCCTCGTGTTGGGGCGAAACACGTGTCATTTACAAGATGGAAAAGTGATAATGTGTGTTTGGTGTTGTGTATAGTGGTTGGTGGGTGGAGAGTTGATGGCCGATTTTCGGTAAGTTTTTGGTTTAAGTTCCAAATAAATCCACTAAACCCAACGGAAAAACACACATTATTAATTTTCTGTTATTGTTTTGCTTGTCGCGGATCTTAGCTAAGTAAAACTTTTGACTGTCCATACAACATGTCATGTATACATCACACAGAACTAGCACATAAGGACAAGAATTGCACTAACGATCTTAGGCTGTGAGTTTGTATTTTCCAATAGAAAATTGGCGTAAAGCATATTTTCTCAACAAAAACATTACATCTTAGTTGAAATGGTTAATAGTACCAAGAACTCTAGTAATATCAAAAATATCAACAACGCTAATAATATTCTTTAAATAAAAAATACATAACAACCATGCAAGGACTTATAGCGTTACCAATTAACAGTTTTTTATAACGTTAATTACCGTTGTTTATGGTAGACACACCGAAGTAAATTTTGTTTTCAACCGTTGATATAATTAACGTTCTTCAAGTAACAGACGATTCCACAACAATAATAACGTCGTTATAACGATAAATGTTCGGCACAGCGGTTCTATCTGCACAACGATTGAATGTATGTGCTAAACCTACTGAAAACGAAACTAAACTGAATGAACGAGATAAAAAAAACAAGAATTACCATTTTCATTAGCGTTTAATAACGTAACGTAATAAGATAACGTTATAATATTTAATATTTTGGGTATCAGTTAAGAGGTATCGTTTCTATTGTAAATAACGTTATCAAGCCCTAGGGTAGGTAACGTTATCAACCGTCTGGTTAATAACGTAACGTAATTAAAATATAACATTTTGGGTATAAGTTTCGAGGTATCGTTTCTCTTGTAAATAACGTTATCTCCCGCTTGAGTAAGAATCGCTACCGCTATTTTACCGTTATTAACCGTTCGTTTAATATCGTAATGTTATATGGTAACGCTATTAAAATTTTACAATTCCGGTATCAGTATCAAGGTATAGTTTCCCTTGTAAATAACGTTATTTGGCTTTTGAATAGATAACCTTTTACGTTTTTTAAGTCCATGCAATTAGGTTAACGACCAATTCTTTTGTGCGCGGGACTGCCGACTGCCGAGTCAATGGTCGTTTGTACGATCGCTACTAACTTTGTTGGCGCAGCGACCCAAAATAGTAAAAGAATGGCCTCCGAACAAATCTTACGCCACTGTGCGCTGTCCTGCGTCACCTCCTGCCAGTTACAGACTTGAAGGTTGCGCAAGTCATCTTCGATCATGTCTCTCCAGCTGTACCTTGGGCGCCCCACAGGATGTTTGTATGATCGCTACGTGAGTATAAATAAACGCATGGCCTACGGATATTTATCCTGAGTTTGATTACCCCACCATTCCTCATTATTGCTTTCTCATTCTCTATGGCTGTTGAAACAATCAAGACAACTGCGGGTGTTTATTGCTTTCCATCAGGTGACACGCCTGCTCGTTTGCCCTCCTCCTATTACATAACAAAAAAAAATTAAACAACAACAAAAAATAATTAATTAAAATTCACCTGCTGACTGTACCCGTCGTTCTATACAGTATATACGTACAGTTCACCTACATTTATTTGTGCACCCACACAGGCGCAGTTTTATAGCGCTCGCACACACACACACACGCGCGCAAGTTACACGGACGAGCTTTACTCGGCACGCACACACACAAACACAATTTATTTTACTCTCCGAGGATACTTTTGCGATTTTTACCTCGGCGGGGATGCGATGCGGCATTGTTGATATTTGGACTACATCGTGGACGCAGAAAAGCGAAAACGTAGTAAACCACACAATTAAAATTACATACATACATACATATCGTCACGCCTGTCCCCGTAGGGGTAAGCAGAGACCACAGATCTCCATCTGCTACGATCTCGGCATACTTCCCTTGCTTCCTCCACACTCATTATTCTCCTCGTGCAAGCCCGCCGGTTGAGGGTACTCTTGACCTGGCCTTTCATAAAAAGTTCAGCAATTTGGTCAAGGTGCGTTTTTCGTGGTCTACCTCTTCCGGCCCTTCCATCCACGTACGCAAGGTAAATTTATTTTGCCATCCATCCTCTATATGCCCAAACCATCTAAGCAATTAAAAATTATCCACCAAATAAAAGTTAACCCTTCTTTGCATAATGGTGGAAATTTCCATCATAGCATTGCGTGCCCAAAAATTATATAAAAGAACTAGTTCACTTTAAGTTGATCGTGTCTGGATACCTTTTTAATGTCCATTGCATAAAAAAACATAGCTGTCAAAAATAAGCAAGTGCCACTATCTGTAAAACGAGCTTGAAGTTGTCATTCCGCTGTTTGTTGTATTGTTACAATAAACGTATAATTTTGTTTTAATAATAATTGTTTTGTTATTCATCATAAAGAAATAAAAAACATCCAATGATACTCTCTTTTATTTCTATTTAGTACTGAGCTAATGGTCTAACTTTGCATGATGATGGAAATTTCCATCATAACATTGAATGCCCAAAAATTATATAAAAGAACTAGTTCACTTTAAGTTGATCGTGTCTGGATACCTTTTTAATGTCCATTGCATAAAAAAAACATAGCTGTCAAAAATAAACAAGTGCAACTATCTGTAAAACGAGCTTGAAGTTGTCATTCCGCTGTTTGTTGTATTGTTACAATAAACGTATAATTTTGTTTTAATAATAATTGTTTTGTTATTCATCATAAAGAATAAAAAATATCTAATGTTATCCTCTTTTATTTTTATTTAGTACTAAGCTAATGGTCTAACTTTGCATGATGATGGAAATTTCCATCATAACATTGAATGTCCAAAAATTATATAAAAGAACTATTTCACTTTAAGTTGATCGTGTCTGGATACCTTTTTAATGTCCATTGCATAAAAAAAAACAGCTGTCAAAAATAAGCAAGTGCCACTATCTGTAAAACGAACTTGAAGTTGTCATTCCGCTGTTTGTTGTATTGTTACAATAAACGTATAATTTTGTTTTAATAATAATTGATTTGTTATTCATCATGAAGAAATAAAACATATCCAATGATACTCTCTTTTATTTCTATTTAGTACTAAGCTAATGGTCTAACTATACATGATGATGGAAATTTCCATCATATTGTTTCTTTTGCTAAATTTATACTATAAATGTATACTAAGATTTTTTTAAGTATTTTTCCTTTAATTTTGAGAACATGAACTATATATCAACTTGATTTATTTCACCAAAATAAAAAATCATGCAAAGAAGGGGTTAATATTTGCGAAATAGAAAAAATTCTATTGTTCATGGATCCGAACCGTTCGACGCAGTATATTTTCTGACCCGAATATGCAACAGAAATGATAGTGGTAGAGCAACGCTGCAGACGAATACTTTATCAAGAATGGTATAATATTTGTATGTAGTATGAATGGGCCTTGCGCTTGTCGCGGATCTTTAGGTAAGTAAAAATTCTGACCGTCCACAGGATTGAGGACCAAGTGGCTCAGTGTCTCCCCCCCCCCAACCCGTCCACGGAGTCAACGCATCGGAATAAATATATGTAGGTATGGCCTACAGATATTTATTTTGAGTAACCCCGCCAATCCGCATTGGACAAGCGTGGTGGGTTAACGTCCGTTCCTCTAGAAATGAAGGGGCCCGTCGTGCTCAGCAGTGGTACATATGTGGGCTGTCAAAAAAAAGCCCGACTCCATTAATCATGGGATGGGAGCGCAAATGAGCAATTGTGTAGCCCAATGGAAAGCAATCAACGCCGCCCATAGACATCCGCAACACCATAGGCCAGGCGCTCCCAAGGTGTCCGTCGTAGAGAGCAAAGAGATGCACCGCGAGCCGTGACAACTATTTGGACTTCGGCTTTATTCCAGTGTCAAGTAATATACAATAATATCAAATCTCTTGTAATGTAAATAGTCAGCTTGTCACGTTACGTCTTGATAAAATGGCGGCTATTCTACCAAAACCTACTATGGACTTTTTCGCGCATTTATTTCATATCACTTCACTTATACGCCTTAATCGAACTATATTGTGTAATACACCACCACAATTAAACAATATAACTGATAATAATATAAAAACACAACGTCACTGATGTAAGTTGGCGGGAAAAGTCCATGCCATATTTAATGCGTTTTTTTTCTAATAGAAAGTCTCAGTACCTGGATGAGTGGGGATCCAATGCCGTGCGTTTTTCTAGAAAATTCTTTCCACGCTGGAACCAGCTACCTCCAGAGGTGTTCCCGTACCTTCAAGAAACGGGCTCGCACTTTTCTTAAAGGCCGGCAAAGATCCTGCAATCTGCCCGTGGCACTGCGGATGTCTCTGGGCGGCGTTGTTTGCTCTCCATCGGGTGACACGCCTGCTCGTTTTGTATAATTGGATATGTATTGATCTCGTGTGATCTCACTGCACAGTTAGTTAGGGGAGCGGATAAAGAGAAAACGGAGCAGAACAGACATATTTGTAGGGAGTCAAGAGATGCGCACGGGAAAGAACCTTACGCAAGTACCGCGCGTATCTCCCGTGCTTCGGCCCCGTATGACCTAGATGTCGGTGTGGCCTAGAGGTCGTTATTTGCTCAAATTTGGCATGAACAGTAGTTGTGGCAGCAGCTTCGAGTGGCCTTAGCCGGATGAATGAAAAAATAAAAAGTGAACCGTCGCCCACGCACCTGTCGACGGGCGGCGGCAGCGGCGCCATCATGTGCGGGTGCGGCGGCATCGGGGGGTGCGGCGCGTGCGGGTGGAAGGGCGAGCCGGGCGGCGCGAACCCCGGCGCCGGGAAGTGGGCCGGCTGCGGGCCGGCGAACCCGCCCCCGCCCCCGCCGGACCCGGGCCGCGCCGACGGGCTGCCGAAGGGCCCGCCCGCGTACGGCGCGCCCGCGAACCCCGGCCCCGGGCCGGGCGTCGACGGCGCCGGGGACGCGGCGAACGCCGGCCCGGCTGGCGAGCCGGCCGGCGCTGCGAACGTGCCGAACGGCGCGTCCCCGGCGCCCTTCCAGCCGGCGCCCACGCCCACGCCCACGCCGCCCGCCTCGTCCAGCGCGGGCACGCGCCGCTGCAGGCCCACCGACATCTGCACCAACAAACCACACACCATATTGCTTCACATAAATATGTATTCACGCCTATCCCCAGCAGGGGTTGGCAGAGACTACAGAGCTCCATCCGCTACCATTCATTGCAGCGAAATGGCTCTCCATTAGTCGCTTTTCGCCCTCGTGAGAATCAGGACGTGACGGGTGGCGAACCACGTCGCCGTCATTTTTCAACGAATTAGGTATATTAAATTTGTCTTAATGAATCCCACGAGCCGCAAGGGAGGATGGAGGTCAGCCCCAGCAGAGCTCTGCATGCTGAGGTGAGGCACCATAGTACCCGGAGGAGCCCGATCCCGGGACGGTCGGCACGCTTTCGACTAGGCTCGCCCCTAGCCACGTATCCATTGACACGGCAGACCATGGATTGGCATAGAGGAAAGGAAAGGGCAGGAAAGAAAATGCGGATTGGGGAGGTTACCAGACTCGGAATAAATATTTATAAATCCATATATATATATTTATTCCGATGCGGGAATCGAACCCGCGACCATTGACTCCGTGGGCGGAGGGCCGCGCCACTGAGCCAATCGGTCGTCTAAAACACTACAGCAAACTCAATAAGTTAGGTGAAGCCCTAGTTTTTTTTCACATCATTAATACCACATTATGCTTAGATCTATCAATATTTGGGCGCATAGAGAGTATGGATCAGAGACGGCTGGCAAAACATATTTATGTTGCGGATGTGGATGGAAGGGTCGATAAGGGAAGATCAACACACTTTTGATAGTGGTAGAGCCACGCTGTAGACATATACTTTGTAAAGAATGGCATATTATTTGTCTGTAGCATGAATGGGCCGGCTCGCTCGGGGTAGTACCACACTCCCGCAGAAAACTGGCGTCTGAGTGGTAGCTTAGCTACCGCGCTTCGTACGGTGAGCGGCTCAGTTCCGGAGGCCCAATATTCTCCCACTCCCATAATAACACTTTGCGGATTTGATGCGGATGTCTATGGGCGGCTGATTGCTTTCCATCAGGTGACACGTCTACTCGTTTGTCTTCCTATTCCATAAAAAAAGGCCACGGAAAACATACCTTGACTAAATTGCCGAAGTTTTTAAGAAAGCCAAGAGAACAGGCGTGATGATATGTATGTATGTATGTAATCTCTGTTCTGATATGCGTGACTATATGTATAATACATAACTAATTATACTATAAATATAATATTATTTTGATTATTAATGGAGTCAGGCGTTACTTTGCGGAAATCCATCACTATGTGGTCAGTCAAAGTCTTACTTAGCTAAGATCCGCGACAAGCAAAACAATAACAGAAAATTAATAATGTGTGTTTTTCTGCTGGATGAGGTGGATTTCGTTGGAACTTAAAACAAAAAGTTACCGAAAATCGGCCATCAATTCTCCACCCACCAACCACTATACACAACACCAAACACACACTATCACTTTTCCATCTTGTAAACGACACGTGTTTCGCCCCAACACGAGGCATCTTCAGGTATAGTAGACTCTACGGAAGACAACCTAAAAGACTATGACTTTTACAAGGTGGAAAAGTGGAAGTGTGTGTTTGGTGTTGTGTATAGTGGTTGGTGGGTAGAGAATTGATGGCCGATTTTCGGTAAGTTTTTGGTTTAAGTTCCAAATAGATCCACTTCGTCCAGCAGAAAACACACATTATTAATTTTCTGTTATTGTTTCGCTTGTCGCGGATCTTAGCTAAGTAAAACTTTTGACTGTCCATATAATATTATTTTGGGCAAAGCAAGTGGCTCTGGCTTTTGCTATTACCCTGTGCAGCTGATTTTCAGCCACTCCCTTCCGGTAACGTGTTATGCGGGAGTTATGAGTTAGGTAGAAGATAGGCGTGCGAGCTTACGTGTGTTTGTGTGTATGTGTGTGTGAAAGAGAGAGACAGAGTTATTTTTTAAAATAGTCCTTTAATTTTTTAATTAAAAATAACACAATTTATACTATATCGCTTTTACCATAGGGAGTGCTCTATGGAATTGTTCGGGATAATCCCAACCGCTGAATTCCACTACTAACACAACTCGCCACGAACAAAACATTCGTTTGGATGAGTGGCGGATGCAGTGCGGTGCTTTTTACTAGAAACCTCTTTCCACGCACCACTACCATGTGCAACCGGCGACCTCCAGCGGTGTCTCCGAAACGAAAAGCCGGAGAGGCTCCCGGAACGTCTGTGGCACTGCGGATGTCTCTGGGCGACGTTGATTGCTTTTCATCAGGTGATACGCCCGCGCGGTTCTCCTTTAGTCGCTTCTCGCCCTCGTGGGAATCAAGACGAGATGGGTGATGAACCACGTCGCCGTCATTTTTCAACAAATTTAGTACATATATTAAAATTCCTCATAGTGAATCCCACGAGCCATAAGTGAGGATGGAGGTCAGCCCCAGCAGAGCCTCGCATGCTGAGGTAAGGCACCGCGGACCGGCGGACCGTGGATTGGCGGAGAGGAAGGGACAAGTACAGAGAAGAAAAGAAAGATGGATTTAGACAGGATGATAGGGATATGATACTACCGCAACGGGAGACGAGGAGTGATACGGTAGTAGCTCGGGAGGCCGGGGTCGCGTACCGCGTTTTTACATTCGTCTCAATTAGAGCGTATTCGCTATATACATCGCGTCGATATGTATAAGCTGAAGGCATTTCCGATTCGACGTTACGTGGGGGAAGAGCCAACCCGTGCACCGTCTCGGCCAAAGCTGTCGTCATCGCGTACCGAATGTCCAAATGAGAGGACAAAAAACGATATCTCGACAAAACAACGCCCGCGGTCCGGGATTCGAATTCACTCACACGGGCCGAGGTCATTAGCCACGGCGCGCTCTCGGAGACAACCGTACACCTGTCAACGCGGGGGATACACCGGCGTTGGTACACGCCGAGCGATACCGCACCTTGTACTACATAGAGGGAGAGTCGGTTTTCGAGTGCACGGTATAAGTGATGAGGATTCGAACCTGTTTTATTTATCGCGGAGGTCGATTGCGCAAGAGACTTGTAAGGCGATGAAATTCTCTCGGAGTCTCTATAGTTGTGTTACTATTAATATATTATATATTTTATTTACACAATTCTCTCTTAATAACAATATCCTACTAGTCCTATTACTTTATTATAATATTATAAATGCGAAAAGTTTGTAGTATGGATGTATGTTTGTTACTCTTTCACGAAAAACCACTGGACGGATTTGGATGAAACTTTACAGTAATATAGATTATAATAATACATCGGAATAACATATAGGCTACAGTTTGTAATGATTTTATGTAATTTTGGTCGCAACATAACGATACATGTCAATTAAGTCGGAAAAAAATCTGGCCTCTGAGAGCTATCCTGGCGTACGCTGCCTAAACCATTGGAGTTACACAAAGATGATGTACCGTAGGATTGTTTGTCTTGAATAGTTCTAAATAAAAGTCCGCGATAGCATATATCTACCATTTATGTGGAAGCCACTATGACCAAAATTGTGAACCATACATTAAGTAAAAAAAATATATTTATTTAAAATGATCTGTCACGAAACTTAATGCGGCAGACCACATTCCACGCTGGACCGATTCGGCTAATTTTGTTTTTGAATTATTTTTGGAAGGCCATGGAAGGTTTAAAAGGTGAGTGAATATGATATAAATATTAGGAATATAGTAAAAGCAACAATTTCGTTTTCCCTTAGAAAATATTCCTACTGATAATCGTTGTGACGTGACTATTTTTAAGTAATATCAAGTGTAATATATAATAATAAAACTTAATTAACTATATTTAATCTGTGTTGTATTTAATGAGATAAAGATATTATATTAATTTGTATTGTGAGCAAGTTTCAAATTAGAACCGTACACTACAAACTTTATTTTGTAAGCTCATAACGTTTGTGACATAACAATTTTCAAGCAACATCATGTATAATTAAAAATAATTATAAAAACTAATTCATATCGAGCATTTTTTTATTGATTACGATTTCTTTTTGTTCGTGTTAAGTTTCGACCACATTTTTTACTAAAGTTGAAACTTTCTGCAATTATCGTTCAGCTTTTTCATTTATTGATTCTGAGGCGGTACGAAGTTTGCCGGTCAACTAGTTATTAATATGGAAACAAAATATATTAAATGCTCTTCTTCTCCTTAGGATCTTAGCTAAGTAAGAATTTTGACAGTCCATATAACTGTCAGAATTCTTACTTAGCTAAGATCCGCGACAAGCAAACTAAAATATAAAAAAAATAATGTGTATTTCTTACTGGATGAAGTGGATTTACGGGGGAACTCAAACTAAATCTTACCGAAAAAACGGCCGTCAGCAACTCTCCACCTGCCAACCACTATCCACAACACTCACACCAAACACACACCACCACTCTTCCACAATATACACGACACGTGTTTCGCCTCAACACGAGACATCATCAGGTGTAATAGACTCTACGGAAGACAGCCGTTAAGTCAATTAACGGTTGTCTCCCGTAGTGGTTGAGAAGTGGAGAGTTGTCGACGAACGTTTTTTGGTTAAGATTTAGTTTAAGTTCCCCGTAAATCCACACTTTTTCTATATTTGTTTGCTTGTCGCGGAATTGAGTCAAACGTCAACACGAGGCATCATCAGGTGTAATAGACTCTATGGAAGACAGCCGTTAAGTCAATTCACGCTTGTCTCCCGTAGTGGTTGAGAAGTGGAGAGTTGTCGACGAACGTTTTTTGGTTAAGATTTAGTTTAAGTTCCCCGTAAATCCACACTTTTTCTATTTTTGTTTGCTCGTCGCGGATTTTAGTCAAGAAAAAATACTAACTATCCACGTAGTAATGGATTTCCGCAAAGTAACGCCTGACTCCATTAATCAACACAATAAAAATAACATTATTACTAGGGTTAATAACCCTAGTAATAATATATACCCTTTGTGGCGGGATAAACCAAGCCAAGGAAGGATTTATGCATCCAAGGAAAGGAACCTTCACACGATCCTAGCCGTGCACAATATGGCTGCTTTTTGAATTTAACCCACTTACCTAAACCTAACTTGGACTGATGGGCGTTCAAAATCTTAACCAGCAAGTCCCTTCAACGAAATTACTATTATTTTCTGTTACACTTGTATAAATTATGATGATTAGCTTTCCGGTAGTTCAAATCTACACGAGCGTTTCGGACCTCTGCTAAATTTCGGCGAAATCGCCCCATCAATATATCAATATCAGCCTGCAGCAGTCCACTGCTGGATACAGGCCTCACTCTAGGAGCGCCATCTAGCTCGATCTTCGGTTACACGCTAGATAGCTTTTCAAGTTAGCAGTCTGAAGTGGCAATAGACTAGACACGTTTGTCGGAGAACCGACAATCGTTGGACTGGACGAGTGCTGGAGTGGAGACCGCGACTCGGCAAACGTAGTGTGTGATCCCTTTTTTTTTTTTTTTTTTTTTATGGGATAGGAGGGCAAACGAGCAAGTGTGTCGCCTGATGGAAAGCAATCAACGCCGCCCACGGGCAACCGCGACACCGCAGGAGTCGTGGAAGCGTTGCCGGCCTTTTAGGTATGTATAGGCTTGTTTTTTGAAGGTTCCAATGTCGTAACGGTTCGAAAATCCCTGCTCATCAGCCGGTAAATGACGATTTTAGGTTTGCATGGTGGCCATCTTGTTTTCCGCCATTTTGGATGTTCGCACTTGTCAACATTTTTCGTTCGAGTGAGACCCCGGAAGGTATGACGATTCGAGCGAGCCTCTGAGCGACTTTTCACCAGATCTTCAAAGCTTGGATATAATTCCTCTGCCTTGAGCTACATCCGACATTTCACTAGAACAAACTTACCCTCCATTTCTTACGGTATCCCAAATAACATGACAATGAGGGAGTCAGTCAGTCAGCGGGAATGCAGCTTTAAATTATATAAAATTATTTCTTTTTTAATTATATATAACCGAACGTTCTTCTCTTTATCTAGAGATAATATGTATAAACTATCATTTATACAAATTAATGCTTTGTCTTCTGCTAAGAGTGCCTCTCCGACTTGCTTAGGTTGGCAGCCAATTCAGCACAAGTCTCCTCCTCCTTCGCGAGGTGCAGCGGTTCTGGAGCACTCGCTATACCGGTCCACTCCCCGATATTACGTAGCCAAGACTTTATTTTTCGACCGACTTGTCTTTTGCCCGCGATTTTTCCCATCGTGATCAGTTGTAGCAATTTGTATCTGTCGTGTGTCATGATATGACCCAGGTAAGCAACTGTTCTACCTTTGACGGTCTGCAAAAGTTCACGATTTTCCTTGAGTTGTCAGAGAACCACGTCATTGGTCACCCTTTGAGTCCAGCTAATAGCGAGCGTCCGTCGTAATATAAGGAAAAATAACAAAAATAATAAGATTATAATTGCGGAGTTTCTTTAGCCGTTTCGTCTCCGTCCAGAGGGACCTCATTGCGAAATGGCGGGAAAAAACGTGATCGTTGGCAGACGTTTGACATTTTTTTTGTAATTATCACTCTACTATTCTATATTTTGTCATTATAATTACAATCTAGCTTTGGGCTAATGGGTAATTTGTTTTTGACTGAATTTGCTAAGTAGAGTATAACTAAGAATGTGTCCATTACACTTATAATTTTTTATTAAGGGGAAGACACTTTAGTGAAATATTCATTTTGCTTTACAACACAAGATTTCACTAAGCTAAGGCAACGGTTTTAGTTCTTTTGAGTATTCCTAATAAGTCCGTGTTTTCGAGAATAGGATAATATATATTTAATTGAAGTCTATAATATATATTTAATTGTAGACTATAAAATATATTTAATTGTAGACTATAATATATATTTAATTGTAGACTATAATATATATTTAATTGTAGACTATAATATATATTTAATTGAAGACTATAATATATTTAATTGTAGACTACAATATATATTTAATTGAAGACTATAATATTTTGTTTACGAACACAACGATATAGTAGGTACTACATATACATATACCGTATTATACACGAGGATGTTTCGTGTTGAGTCGAAACGCATCGTGTATCATTGTTGTAGAGTGTTGTGTGTGTTTTTTTTTTTGGTTAACTCTAGCGATGTTAAAAGCATCGCTAATTCTTTTTTTACATACATACATGTCATCACGCTTGATTCCCGTGGGGGTAGGGTAGGTAGGCAGAGACCACAATTCTCCATTTGCTATGAACTCGATACACTTTACGTGCTTATTCCATACTCATCACTCTTTTCATGCAAGCTCGCGGGTTAAGGCTACTCCTGACCTGGTCTTTCCTCAAAAATTCGGCAATTTGGTCAAGGTATGTTGTCCTTGGTCTTCCCCTTACGAACTACATTGTTTTTTAACGTCCAAAACTCGGTTTGATGTCTTCGTTATCGGAGACAAAGCAAGATACACTTTTCCCACGGTAACTGTAACAATGGTGAGTGCATAGGTCGGGAGATAACGCTAGGGGTTATCTGGCAGCAGGGTGGCACGCGGTCGCTGCGCGGTATTGTTGTTTTGGTGGTCGGTGTATGACGTCATCGCGACTCTGGAAGCCTCTATCAGCGGTGTGTGTAAATACAAACTAGAAGGGTTTAGTCATGACACTTATTTAAAATATATATATATATATATATATATATATATATATATATATATATATATATATATATATATATATATATATACTTTCCACCCACCCACCAACCACTATACACAACACCAAACACATTACCGCTTTTCCACCTTGTAAACGACACGTGTTACGGAAGACAACCGAATTGTCACTTTTCGGTTGTCTTCCGTAGAGTCTACTATACCTGAAGATGCCTCGTGTTGGGGCGAAACACGTGTCGTTTACAAGATGGAAAAGTGGTAGTGTGTGTTTGGTGTTGTGTATAGTGGTTGGTGGGTGGAGAATTGATGGCGGATTTTCAATAAGTTTTTGGTTTAAGTTCCAAATAAATCCACTTCGTCCAGCAGAAAAACACACATTATTAATTTTCTGTTATTGTTTTGTTTCTCGCGGATCTAGGCTAAGTAAAACTTTTGACTGTCCATATAGTCATATAGTGATGGATTTCCGCAAAGTAACGCCTGACTCCATTAATAAAAAGTTAATAATAATGAAGATTAAGAAGTTAATGTAATAAAAGTGAAATTATTTATTTATTTATTATTTCACTTGTATCAAAAGTCTTCTGTTATTTAAATTTAATAAAATTTATATATAAAATTGATTATATTATAGTAGATAATACATGATTTGTAGTAGTACGTGAGTTAGGATTATCCTAACACGGTTTGTTTACATTGATTCCCTTCGGTATTCGGCCGAGGTATAGGTAAAGTTAGACACAGTTGACCTCGCAGCCGGCCTGCGGGCTCGCGTGCGGGACGCAGCGTGTTCTCTGACAGCTTCTGAACTTTCGTCAAATGTGATTGCGTTTTATCGATGTTTTCAATTCGTTTAACTTATTGGATCTAGATGTATTATTAGACAATGGCGAATGGGGTTCGCTTTTCGAGTCTAGTTTTCCTGGGTTAGATTCCGTATTATATATATAGGCCTTCCAGATCTTCGGCTACACGCATCCAGTTTCCGCCAGCCGCCCTGCGCAGATCGTCGCACCATCTAGCCGGGGGGCGTCCCACACTACGTTTGCCGAGACGCGGTCTCCACTCCAGCACTCGTCTGCTCCAACGATTGTCGGATCTCCGACAAACGTGACCAGCCCATATATACACACACACACACACACACATACTGATACTACTACTAATGCTATGCATGGTTATTAACGGAACAACTAATGAATACAATAAATATATGTCAAAACAGTACAGAGCGAAGTTCAATTGGCATAAAGATACAAGTTATGATAAGATTTAAAGATATAACTATATTGAAAGACGCAATAAAAGTATATAACACGTTAAAATGGCAATGGAAGGGACGTATGATGAGAGAAAGAGAGGAGGAATGGACAGAAATAGTCTCGTAGTGGTATTCAAGGTGTGGCAAGGTGTAGACAAAACGGTAGGAAGATGATCTCAGAAGAGTTGCAGGCAATAGATGGAGAGAATTAGCAAGAAATCTTTGGAGAAAGCCTTTCTCGAAGGACAAGCTATGTGTATATATATATATATATATATATATATATATATATATATATATATTAGAGACTATAGATTATTAATGGAGTCAGGCGATACTTTGCGGAAATCCATCACTACAAGATGGAAAAGTGGTAGTGTGTGTTTGGTGTTGTGTATAGTGGTTGGTGGGTGGAGAATTGATGGCCGATTGTCGGTAAGTTTTTGGTTTAAGTTCCAAATAAATCCACTACATCCAACGGAAAAACACACATTATTAATTTTCTGTTATTGTTTCGCTTCTCGCGGATCTTAGCTAAGTAAAACTTTTGACTGTCCATATAGCATATAAGGTTGAATTTCGCTCGGCACACAGTTGAAACGTTTCAAGGTAATATTTTCCCCCTGCACGCGATATTTCTCCGCTGGGATATGTTAGTTGCATTCCGGGTATTCCGCGATCAGTTCCAGGTAGGTCTACAAGGGCTATTTTTTCGACAAACACGTTGCGCGGATTCCCGTGTAAATAATTTATGGATTCTGTAGAAGTTTCTCCTACAAGTCAAGCAGGAACGCAAAGTGAACTCTTGCAGATCGTCAAAGCTAGAAGAGTTACTTACCTGGGTCATATCATGACACACGACAGGCACAAGTTGCTGCAACTGATCGTGATGGGGATTCAAAGTAGCGGGCAAAAGACAATTGGAAGGGCCAAGCTACAGACGAATATTTTGTCAAGAATGGCTTATTATTCGCCTGTAGGATGAATGGACCGGCTAGCGCGGGGAAGTACCACACTTCCGCAGAAAACCGGCGTCTAAGCGTCTTCGTCTGGTGAGCAGTTAAGTTCCGGTAGCCCCCGTATAATGACACTTTCCTTAAAGGCCGGCAACGCTTCTGCACTGCCTATGGCACTGCGGTTATTTACGCGGCGTTGACTGCTTTGCATCAGGTGATACGCCTGCTCGTGGCTTCGTTCCTATCCCAAAAAAAGGTTGTAAACAATAAAAAAGCTAGTACTAGCATTTATGACCTTTGAGAAATGTGTAGGCTTGTTTTTTGATGGTTCTAATGTCGTATCGATTTGGAAACATCGGTGGAGGTAGCCGGTTCCACGGGGTAGTGGTGTGTAGAAAGAGATTTCGGGAAGAACGCACCATACTGGTTCGCCATTCATCCAGATGGTGGGGATGGATTAAGCAACTGTTCTACCTTTATTAATGGAGTCAGGCGTTACTTTGCGGAAATCCATCACTATGTGGACAGTCAAAAGTTTCACTTAGCCAAGATCCGCGACAAGCAAAACAATAACAGAAAATTAATATAGTGTGTTTCTCCGTTGGTGTTAAGTGGATTTATTTGGAACTTAAACCAAAAACTGTTCTACCTTTGACGGTCTGCAAAAGTTCACGTTTTTGCTCGACTTGTCGAGTCTTCTCATATATTTCCTGTACCTGGCGTACTTCAAGCTTTCCAATCGTCGAGAGGCTAGCACACACACACAAAAAAAAAAAACAACCAAACTAGGCACACGGACATTTCTATTATGAATAGACCGGTTGTGAATTTTTTTCGCGTTGTTTCAAGACCGAACCGTGAATGTAGGGTAAGCTGTTTTGTTTCGCTTTACGCAATTACAAATTCCTGTTAAGCATCGTTTCTACTGAACGAACGGTCGTAGAATTGTTTTTTCAATTTTTTTTGACTCGTATATATGTATGTGTATGTGTGTGTTTAATTTATAAAATGAGCGGGATAGCAAGTGCTCCAGAACTGCTGCACCTGGCAAAGGAGGGGGAGAGTTGTGCTGAATTGGTTGCCAACCTTCGCAAGTCGGAGAGGAGCTCTTAGAAGACAAAGTGTGTTGTATTTAAATTAATATTTTTTTTTTATATGAGAGCAAGGTAAACCAGCAGGCGTGTCACCTGATGGAAAGCAATCAACGCCGCCCATAGACATCGTCAGTGCCATAGGCAGTGCGGAAGCGTAGCCAACCTTTAAGGACAGTGTCATTATGGGAGTAGTAGGGGAGATGGAGGGGGAGAGGGAGGGGGAGAGGGAGGGGAAAGGGAGGGGGAAAGGTGTTGGGCCTCCCGAACTCAGCCGCTCACCGTAAAAAGCGCGGTAGCTAAGTTTTTTGCGGCAGTGTGGTACTTCCCCGGACGAACCAGCCTATTCCTGTTACAGACAAATATTATGCCATTCTTGACAAAGTATTCGTCTGCAGCGTGGCTCTATCACTTCTAATATTATAAGATCAAAAAAATATTCTCACAGTTCGCTCGATGGAAGCGCACCTTAATATGGTTAGCGGTGTTCATTTATCGACAGGTATGGACGCGTTTCAAAACCGCCCAATTACGTTTGAATTTCGCCACCCAGGTGACTTCGGATGTGTAACAACACGTCTCAATGCAACCGAATGAGTATCGTGCAGCCAATGTTACAATACACGTTGGCGAACAAGTTGGCTAATGTGAAAAGACTCAACAAATATGTACATTCAGAATTTTATTTTTCTACGGGATAGGAAGGCAAACGAGCTGGCGTGTCGCCTGATGGAAAGCAAATCAACGCCGCCCATAGACATCCGCAGCGCCATAGGTAATGCAGAAGCGTTGTCGGCCTTTAAGGAGTGGCATTATGGGAGGGGGAGGGGGAGTAGGGGGAAGGGGGTAGGGGAGTAGAGGGAAGGTGGTAGGGGGAGTAGGGGTTAGGAGGAGGTGGAGTAGGGGTAGGGGAGGGGGAGTATGGGAGGGGGAGTGGGGTAGGGGGAGGGGGAGTAGGGGTAGGGGGAGTAGGGGTTAGGAGGAGGTGGAGTAGGGGTAGGGGAGGGGGAGTAGGGGAGGGGAGTGGGGTAGGGGGAGGGGGAGTAGGGGGAGGGGGAGTAGGGGTATGGGGAGGGGGAGTAGGGGCAGAGGCAGGTGGAGTCGGGGTAGGTGGAGTAGGGGGAGTCGGGGTAGGTGGAGTAGGGGGAGTTGGAGTAGGGTGAGATGGGGAGAGAGGGATTGAGACGGGAGACGTTTGAATTTCGCCACCCAGGTGACTTCGGATGTGTAACAACACGTCTCAATGCAACCGAATGAGTATCGTGCAGCCAATGTTACAATACACGTTGGCGAACAAGTTGGCCAATGTGAAAAGACTTAACAAATATGTACATTCACAATTTTATTTTTCTACGGGATAGGAAGGCAAAGGAGCTGGCGTGTCGCCTGATGGAAAGCTATCAACGCCGCCCATAGACATACGCAGCGCCATAGGCAGTGCGGAAGCGTTGCCGGCCTTGAGGAAAGTGTCATTATGGGAGGGGAGGGGGAGGAGGGGAAGATGTGGAGGGAGGGGTTGAACCTCCGGACCGCGGTATCTAAGCTACCAGCGACCACGTCGTCGTCATTTTTTAACAAATTAGGTTCATTAAAATTCGTCATAGTGAATCCCACGAGCTGCAAGGGAGGATCCCTTGCGGCTAGTGGGATTCACTATTTTTTAGAATTCAGCCCCAACAGAGCCCCCGGTCATAAATAATTTGCCGGCCTTTGAGAGATGTGTGTGTTTATTCTTCGCAGGTTTGAAATCATCGATGTATCAGTCCAAAATCGCTATCGTATCGCCAAATGTAACTGGGTCTGCAGTGGTGGTGCGTGGATGGAAACTTTGGGATACCGCATCTCACTGGATCCGCCGCCAACTTACATCAGTGACGTGGTGTTTTTATTTCATTTTCATAATCTTATATTATTATCAGTTATATTGTTTAATTGTGGTGGTGTATTATACAATATAGTTCGATTAAGACGTATAAGTTAAGTGATATGAAATAAATGCGTGTATCGTGACTTTTTAGGTTGACTGAAAAAGTCCATAGAAGGTTTTGGTAGAATAGCCACAATTTTATCAAGACGTAAAGTGATAAGTTGACTAGTTATATTTCAAGAGATTTGATTTTATCGTATTTCACTTGACACTGGCATAATAGTTATAACAAAGAGAAGTGTCATAAAATGGTTCTTGTTGAGCATATGCCGGGCGATCTATTGGAGCACCCGGCGCTGGTTTTCAGCTAGAATCAACGCGGTCAGATCGCGGACCACAGTGACGACATTCATATTGACACAAACATCCTACACATATATCCATATATATACTACTGCACATACTCATATATACACATACAATACAATAAAATTAAAAACAACTAAATCATGTAATAATATTATTGGTTATGTATAATGTAAGTTTAATATAAGGCTATTTTTTTATCTTTTCTTTACTTTGATGGCAATGAGTTAAAACTATCATGCCAGTGTCAAGTAAAATGGAATAATAACAAATCTTGTGATGTAACAAGTCAGCTTATCACGTTACGTATTAATAAAATGGCGGCTATTCTACCAAAACCTTCTATGAATTACAACTTAAAAAGTCACGATACAAGCATTTATTTCATATCACTTCACTTATACGCCTTAATCGAACTATGTATATTGTATAATACACCAACACAATGAAATATAACTGATAAAGAAGATTATAAAAATGAAATAAAAACACAACGTCACTGGTGTAAATCGGCGGGAAAAGTCCTTTTTTAATCTTATTCAGTGAAATAAAATATTTTTATTTTTTTTTAATTGTTCAGCAGTGGAATTCAGCGTTGGGAATCATTCCCAACAATAACGACAAAAGATGCTGAGAGATGAGACATACCTCGGCAATGTTGAAGAATCTAGTCATTCGATTAGATCTAAGTTATATGTATTCCACTATTTTTTTTTTATATATATTCACGCCTATCCCCCGCAGGGGTTGGCAGAGACCACAGAGCTCCATCCGCTGCCATTCATCGCAGCGAAACGGCTCGTCATTGGTCGCTTTTCGCCCTCGTGAGAATCAGGATGTGAAGGGTGGCGAACTACGTCGCCGTCATTTTCGACAAATTAGGTATATTAAATTCGTCTTAGTGAATACCACGAGCCGCAAGGGAGGGTGGAGGTCAGCCCCAGCAGAGCCCTGCATGCTGAGGTAAGGCACCATAGTCCCCGGGGGAGCCCGACCCCGGGACGATCGGCACGCTTACGACTAGGCTCGCCCCTAGCCACGCATCCATTGGCACGGCAGACCGTGGATTGGCGGAGAGGAAGGGAAAGGATAGAGAAGAAAGGAAGAGGCAGGAAAGGAAATGCGGATTGGAGGGGTTACCAGACTCGGAATAAACATTTATAAATCCATATAAATATTTATTCCGATGCGGGAATCGAACCCGGAACCATTGACTTCGCGGGCGGAGGGCCCCGCCACTGAGCCAATCGGTCGTCTATTTATGTCTAACGTGTGTTTACCCATAATTTATCACCCTTGTTACCAATTGGCAGCAATTTTGAGGTTAAACAAATAAACTAAACCGAAGATTCTGTTTTTATATTACCACGCGGGGGCGGAGTTGAAATCTATTTGTGATTTTTATTGAAACGTCCTTTATATTTTTTTAAAAGTTCTTTTTTGATGCTTAGATGGTTTGGGCATATAGAGAGGATGGATGAAAGACGACTGGCAAAAAAAAATTACCTTGCGAATGTGGATGGAAGGGTCGGTTGAGGAAGACCACGGAAAACATACCTTGACCAAATTGCCAAACTTGTCACTTTTCGGTTGTCTTCCGTAGAGTCTACTATACCTGAAGATGCCTCGTGTTGAAGCGAAACATGCGTCGTTTACAAGGTGGAGAAGTGGTAGTGTGTGTTTGGTGTTGTGTATAGTGGTTGGTGGGTGGAGAGTTGCCAGCAGGAAAACACACATTATTAATTTTCTGTTATTGTTTTGCTTGTCGCGGATCTTAGCTAAGTAAAACTTTTGACTGTCCATATAGTCATATAGTGATGGATTTCCGCAAAGTAACGCCTGACTCCATCAATCAAATTGCCAAAGTTTTTAAGAAAGGCCAGGTCAAGAGTACCCTTAACCGACGGGATTGCATGAGGAGAGTGCTGAGCGTGGAGGAAGCAAGGAAAGTATGCCGGGATCGTAGCAGATGGAGATCAGTGGTCTCTGCCTACCCCTACCGGAAATATGCATGACGATATATATATATATATATATATATATATATATATATATATATATATATATATATATATATATATATATATATAATAACGAGCACGCGTGTCGCTTGATGGAAGGCAATCACCATCGTCCATAGACATCCTCAACACCATAGGCATTACAAAAACGTTGCCGGCCTTTACGGTGTGTGTAGGCTTGTTTTTTTAAGGTTCCAATGTCGTATCGGATCGGAATCATCACTAGGTAGCCAGTTCGACAAGGTAGTGGTGAGTGGAGAGAAGTTTAGGTGATAAACACACCACACTGGATGAAAAAGCTTTTGACGAACGATAATGGTGGGAATGAAACTTTTTTTCGGTCAACATAAAAATAAAAATTTCAAAATAAAAATCGATTATTATATTTTAATCTCATCACTAGACTATAAAACCGAATATCTAGTAGCAGGAAGTGTCCCAGACTGGGAAAAGTCACTTATTGCTGGACAGATGATCTGGAGTCAATCTTGGTGTAGGCTGATCTCCTAGACTACACATATTCGGATGGTGGATAGGGGTGCTTGATGGAAGATCAAACCTCTATAGGGTGAAGATAATAGTAGAATTCACCCGTAGGAATTATTCAAAACAATTTCTTGGAGCACTCCCCCCATGGTGAAAGCTATGGTAAATTTTGAGTGCGGAAAAAGGAATTCTAAAAGCGGACTTTAACAATATTGATACGTATTATATATAATTAACTGACTTTCATCTTGTATTATTTGAATTATATATCAAATAGGCATGTTCCTAACGAAAGATTCAAATTTGGCTGTTTAATTCGAAATTTTATGATAAAAATGTACGCTTTGAGCAGAGAATTTTGTATCTTATAGACGAAAAGGTTCACTCTGTGGTCAACTTAATGGTGGTGTGTGGAAAGTCAGAATTTTTACTTAGCTATGATCCACGACAAGCGAGATGTTGTCGTTAGTGGTTGGTAAGTGGAGAGTTATATAGAAAGTAAATCAACTTCTTCCAGTAAAAACACACATTATTATATTTCTATTTTTGTTTGCTTGTCGCGAATCTTAGCTAAGTAAAAATTCTGAATGTCTATATAGTAATGGATTTGAGTAAAGTAACGCCTGACTCCATTGATCATCTTAAAAGTTTTGATAACTTTTAACAGTACCTATGATTAAAATTAATCTCATATACTCTCCATATATACACATATAATGTCTACTGCGTACACGCTGACACAAACAAAGATGAGTCCAATGGTTCAGAATTACATTCTAACGAATAATTACATTCTGATATCATAAGAAAGGATATGGCGTCACTTTTTTTTGGGGGTTATTATTGTGTTTGTAAATCGACGAATCGATTATTCAATCAACGTTCAAATCGAATACGATTCATAACCTACAAGTTACATAGTAAACATTCCCTCCAAAAACCTTGGGCCACACAAAAAAGGGGTTAGGGACCTGCTCGAGAGTGAAAAAAAAAAAGGTGTCGAGTATACGAGGGTTAGTACCTCCGTACCTCCGTGGCTTGTTCAGCGGCCGCCCCACTCGATTATCCGCCGGGGCGAGCCACCCCGCATCTCAACAGAAATAACACTGTACTGGCGTTTTCACTTACAGTGTTCCGGTTGCCTTTCTTCCTCATACGAACATCGCAGCCCGATCCATTTGCCTATTTTCAAACTACACTACACAAACACAATCCGAGATCACTGACATGGGAGTTTTGTTTCTTTCTTTTTTTTGGGGAGCGTTCGCAACACGCAGGTAGCCGCCGGGCGGTCCGATAGGTTCGTCGCGAAATGTTTTACATTATTTCACTGATGTATTTGGAAGCGACGCCGTGTCCGCGTAATATTGGGCATCGTTTGGGGAACAGCACGGCGGTACAAACACACGCGGCTCGCTCGATCGCACTGTGGACTTCGCGTCGCGCGGGGCGCGGTGAGGCGAGGCAACGCCGCGGGAGGGGTACTACTTTGCCGACGCCAGCGACGGCTGTTTTATCGACTCGAAGGACAGGTGGCGCGGTCGAGAGAGTTCGCTATGTCAAGCGATTCCAGCGCTTTCTGCCTCAATAAATATTCTGCTATAATATAAAATGATATATTTTAGGAATTATGCTCGTTTGTTTAAATATTATTATAAATTTTAAGGATAACAATTTATTTAAAGACATTTGACATATGTAATGCATTAAATTAATTATTAAATATTTAAAGTTCCAATTAAAAACCTCAGAAACTTATTCACATTAAGTTAAAATTGCATGAGTGTCCTAGACTGGCAAGAGCCACTTATTTCTAGAGAGGTGATTTGGAGTCAATCTTGGTGTAGGTTGATTCCCTAGACAACACATATTCGGATGGTGGATAGGGGTGCTTGATGAAAGATCAAATCTTTATATGGTGGTGAGAAATAAAATACCTCTTAAAAACCAGAGAAGGACTTAAAATAGTGAAGTGGCATCTTCCTTTCATTTATTTACTATACTATTTGTATATACGTAAAAACCTATGTGAATACATAGTTTATATGAAATGTCTTCAGAAGATCAATAGTGGAAACGAGATGCTCATTTTCACTAATTGAAACTATGATATCCAGTCCTAGGAACAATAATTAGAAAGAGTTTTTATTCATTCACGACCTAAACCAATTAATAATAAGTATATAAGCTAATGTGTGCATTATGTATTCGTGGTAGCGGATGGAGCTCTGTGGTCTCTGTCAACCCCTGCGGGGGATAGGCGTGAATATATAAAAGAAAAATAAAAAATAATGTATTCGTGTATGTTAAAAAATAATATTAGAAATAATTTCTTCTTAAATAATTAAGAAGCAATTATTTCTAATATTATTTTTCAAAATACACGAATATTTAATGCACAGATTAGCTTGGCGTAAATTTGACCTCGATTTGATATTGATAAAAATAAGCGTTGCTTTTAATGTTAAAGCGCTTAAGCCGATGTATTGTCAAATGTACGGCGCTGCATTTTTTTCACTAAATATGACTAACATTCACAATATTTTGCAGTTTTATTTTGTTTGGGGCGTTTAATGAATATTCATGATTTTACCAGTGAAGAGGATGAGCGTGGCACGTGTCTCTTTGTACTGTTTGCTAATTATATTTGGCATCATTTTACAACTAACATGTTTCACAGTTCGAAAGCAAGTTTTGTCTGATTCCAATTTTTTTTGTATAATGGTGTTGACCCTATACCTTTACACCTTTGCCGGAAAGAACGATGAGAACGATGACTTAGCAACAGTGTTGGTCAGTCTCGATACTCTGTAAACTATAGAAGCCGCATCACAACAGCAATAGAGGGACGAGAAAAAATTTGAATTTGAAAGCCATTTCATGTCGAAATCTCGACTTTCACTGCTATCGGAGAGGGAGGACGGGTTGCAGTGTAGCCAGGCGTATAAAATTTCTCCTAAGTTTATGTAATTTAGTATTCAGATTTCAATATGTTGACTGCACCATTTATATTAGAGAAACCTATGAAAAATTATCCGTGGTAAATGTGCTATTTAGGTATTCGATCATATCCTAAACCAAACGAGATGGGTGGCCGAGCTCTGTAGATTCACCGTTGTGAAAACAATTGTGGTTTGAAGTTATTATGGTGTAATTCGTGTAATAGATGTAATTGGAGGCGTGGAGGATGGTTCAAAAACGCAATTTTTTCCACGTTGAATGTTTGACTCATCCTCCACACAGTCCTAATCAGTGCTTGCGTCTCACCGAATGAACGATGTATTACGTGGTCAGCCATTTTAAGACACAGAAGGAGCAGTAGAAGCTTATAAATCAGCCATTATGTCAACATCAACAAATGCAAAAATATAAAAATAGCAACGGAAACAAATATAAATTAAAAAAAAAACATTGAAAATAATTATTAAGGTATATCCAGCCTATAGTTTTTTCACTTCCGATCATTTCGGTAAATACGCAAGGGAATGGCATAGTCGTGGACCGCCAACTATCAGGTGTTGAGTATGATGTTTGTTTTTTACTCCAATGAAAGATCCCAAAATTAAAGCATTAGGTATCTCTAAAGTATTTTTATTGAACTTCCTCATGTGTTTCTCTTGATCTTTTAAATCTTAATAAGTGTACTTGCATGTCAACAAATAATTATACTTGCAAATCAATGGAGTATTGATTATTGGAAATTAAATTTCTTTTAGAAAGTTCACACATTTTGAATATAAAATAATGTAATAACAAATTGTACACCTCAAATTGCGAACACTGTGGAAAAGTTGTAATGTTTTGCATCGTTGCCAAATTAAAAAGACAAATTATTTTTCAAAATTTTCTTATATACCATAATTATTCAAAATCGCTATATTTTATATTATAAGTTAATATATATAGTTAATATTTTGTTTATCACTTATTGTGATTTATTATGAGGTCACAAATGTAGGATTTTGTAGATAGGATCCAAAAAATGCTGCATGTATCCAATGCTGTCAAGTTATTGTTATCAATTCACGCTTACGCAACTGTCAAAACGTTAGTATTGACGTTTGCAAATTTCGCGATAAGGATGTATAAGCCGCTCTCTGGTGGATTTTTCGTGATAACATAAAATTAGTATATTTATTACATACACCTTTACTTTTTATAAATAAACCGTCAATTTTTGTGTCACATTAAAATGGTAAGGCATAGAAAAGTTGCTAATTCTCAACATAAACATGGGAATAATAACGATACAAACAATAGCAATGGAAGCGGTGAGAATATGGGAGCTAGTCGGGCGTTTAAGATCTTGTCTATATGGAAAACGGGAGTTGGCTTCTTCTGTCTTGTCACCGCGATATATGTTGGGACTCTAGGATACCTTGAAACCAGGGTTAACACACCCCTGGACGAGGAGAAGGTACGCAATTATCCCTTTTAATAAACTATTTAGTTTATTTAAAGCTTTAAAAAAGTTTATTATTTAAAGTTTATTTTAATTCAGTGTTATTCTTTCTGCCACCACAAAAAAAAAAAAAAAAAAATATATATATATATATATATATATATATATATATATATATATATATATATATATATATATATATATATATATATAGTGTTGTTAGGATTGAATACCTCACATTTTTTAGCATAATCCTTTTGTCCGGTGAATGATGAGTGTTCAGTGGTGTATATATTATTTTCAAACAAAAAAGGATATAAACAAGATTGAATAACTTTACGAAGAAGAGAAATGCAGGCTTTATTTTTTTTTAATTATCTCATTTGAATGTTGACCGTCAGGTTGAGCACATTCTTGGAATCTAGTCACTATATTCTGTGCCACTCGCTGAAGTATTTACATTGGGATACTGTTAACCTCGTAGACTATATTTTCTTTTAGTGCTGAGATGGTTGTCTGGTTTGTTTCATACATGTATACATCGATAATGTTTAATAAATATAATGATTCACGTTTCATCATGATCATCAGCTATCAAAAGGCCACTGCTGATACAGGCATGGTAAAAGGTGCATTACATAGTCTGATTTTTAGCTTTCCAGTTGCCCTACTTAGATTGTCTCTTTATCTGGCCATGGAGGATGGATACTACACTACGTTTTCTGCTAAATTACATTAAATTAATGTTTCAAATGCTGCTGTTACTAAAGAGGCAAATTATGGGGATTGAACCCGCAACCATTGACTTCGGGGGGGGCCCACCACTGAGCCAATTGATGGTCAACATTTAAGATTATTAATGGAGTCAGGCGTTACTTTGCGGAAATCCATCACTATATGGACAGTCAAAAGTTTTACTTACCTAAGATCCGCGACAAGCAAAACAATAACAGAAAATTAATAATGTGTGTTTTTCCGTTGGGTTTAGTGGATTTATTTGGAACTTAAACCAAAAACTTACCGAAAATCGACCATCAACTCTCCACCCACCAACCACTATACACAACGCCAAACACACACTATCACTTTTCCATCTTGTACACGACACGTGTTTCGCCCCAACACGAGGCATCTTCAGGTATAGTAGACTCTACGGAAGACAACCGAAAAGTCTAGTCGGTCAACATTTATATTTATATGCACACAGTAGCTGTCTAATTTTCTCTATATCTGTCTTCTGTTATCTATTTACAGGCAGTCCAAGAGATGGGTCTAGATGTGGGTGATAGATATTGGGGAACATACCGCCCGGGAGTGTACTTTGGTTTAAAGAGTCGGGAGCCTCGTTCACCAGTTTTCGGACTCATGTGGTATGAGTTTGGTGGCACACATAAAGGCATCAGGTGATTGACATGAAAGTACTATTTTATTCATGTAATCTAATCGATAAATGCTGTAAATTTATGAGGATCTTTTTATGGTAAAGAAATCTGTCCAAGAAGTACTTGTAACCCCACTTCTATTAGCTTGATTAATTCTGCGCTTCAGTAACCTTCTGTGTAAATATCCCCCCCACCAACTTTACACTAGGCTTTTGTTGGCCATCTGGTTGTGAGATAATAAAACGCGTAAGCCAGATGAAAAATCACCAGACATAGAGACATAGCCACAGGGAAGGACGTCTGTGTATTATACAGATGCTTTTTACATTTGTCATGGATTCTTCCACCAGTGTGTCCTACCTATACTTTCTTAGGATGCTGAAACATGGATATTAACAGTCCGTCTGCTTCACAAGTTTAGTTAGAGTCACTCAGAGAGAAAAATGAAGAAATTAGCCAGAGAACCAAAGTCACCGACGTAGACTTTTTAATTAGCAAAATGAAGTGGCAATTGGCTGGTCACATTTCTCGGAGCTGGAGCAGACGAGTGCTGGAGTGGAGACCATGTCTTGGCACACATAGTGTGGGATGCCCGCCGGCTAGATGGTGTGACAATCTGCGTAAGATGGTTGGCAGACTGGATGTGTGAAGCCGAAGATCGGGCTTGGTGGCACTTCATGATTTATATCAAGCAGTTGACCTACACATAACTGTATCTTGGGACTAATTGGGATTAACCAGCAGAAATTTTGGCATATTTTAGTGGGCATATCACCAAGTTGTTTTCCTCATGTGCTAAATCCAAATACTTATATATAATCCGTTCCTCAAGATTATCATTTATTATAATTGTTAATATAAAATATAAAAATTAGTTTTTATGTGTCTGTTCCCTATACAATCCTGCATCATTCACCCGATCGCAAATTAGCTTATTGAAATATCCATCCACACAACTGTCTATACACATCCACACATTAACTGAATGATATATCATTGGCACCTTCAAAAAACAAGCCTACACACATATATATGGCTGTTATGGAGTTTGTTTTACATGACAATCCACTCTATAGAGATAAAAAGATACATTTTAAACATTTTTCATCACTGAAATAACTAATGTAACTTGAACGACGCTGGGTACAACAAATAGTTGTTAATAATATTTCATAGTTATTTCTAATTTCAGACATTGGTGTGAACAGAGCGACAACCTTCCATCTTACGGGTGGCTGAGGCATGATGGGGTGACATTTGGGGAGCAGCTGATATCAGATCCACCACACAAGATTGTGACGTCATTCATAAAGACTCCAGGCGGGGAGCATGGAGGCCATTGGACTGCTAGAATTAACGTCACAAACATGGTAGGTTTTATAATAATAATTTTTTTTGGTTCATACACTTTACATTTATACATTACATACATTTATATCGTCACGCCTGTCTCCCGTAGAGTAGGCAGAGACCACAGATCTCCACACTCATCCATCTTTCCATCCATCCATCCTTCTCACATTCATCGTAGCGAAACGGCACGTTAGTCGCTTCTCGCCCTCGTGGAAATAAATTTCAACAAATTAGGTATATTAAAGTCGACTTAGTGAATCCCACGAGCCGCAAGGGGGGATGGAGGTCAGCCCCAGCAGAGCCCCGCATGCTGAGGTAAGGCACCATAGTACCTGGGGAAGCCCGACCCTGGGATGGTCGGCACGCTTGCGACTAAGATCGCCCCTAACCTAACCTGGGGGGTTACCACACTTGGAATAAATATTTATAAATCCATACATATATTTATTCCGATGCGGGAATCGAACCCGCGACCATTGACAAATTAATTTATGAGGTTATATGAATATTTCAGAACAACAGAAAGTCACTGTTCGCTCTTGTATGGTATGCGGCATTAGATGAGTCGTTGGGCTCGTCAGCCCCACACTCGAGGCTGTGGGTGGAGAATGGAGTCATATACGGGCACACACCTCAGTTGCAGAACTTCAAGGTCAAACTGGTGACACACAAAGGTACATATAGACCGTCTTTTTTTTTATGGGATAGGAGGGCAAACGAGCAAGCGTGTCACCTGATGGAAAGCAATCAACGCCGCCGATAGACAAGCGCGACAAAGCTGGAGTCGCGGGAGCGTTGCCGGCCTTTTAGGTATGTGTAGGCTTGTTTCTGGAAGGTGCCAATGTCGTAACGGTTCGGAAAGACCGCCGAGGGTAGCCGGTTCCACAGGGTGGTGGTGCGTGGAAAGAAGTTACGAGAGAAACGCACCGTAGTAGACCACGTCTGTCTGGTGGCAGTATTAATTCGAATAATCACTAAACGCATGCCAACCAACGGAAGCGTTGCCTACCTTTAAGGAAAGTGTCATTATGGGAGGGTGGAGGGGGGAGGGTGTTGGGCTTCCGGAACTCGGCCGCTCGTCGTACGCAGCGCGGTAGCTAAGCTACCACTCAGACGTCGGTTTTCTGCTGGATTGACAAGGCCAGCACCACGTCTGACACTGCTGGTGTGACCGCGGAGTTTCACTATTTCTTCCCTAACATATTAATAGGCCGTTATGGCGATGGCCACCCAGGTTGCCGGATGGACTTTTTTCCGTGGGGGTATATCAATTTGAGGACTATGTTTGAAATTCCTTTGGTGGAATTAAATTTTTTTTATGGGATAGGAAGGCAAACGAGCAGGCGTTTCACCTGATGGAAAGCGATCAACTCCGCCCATATACTTCCGCAGCGCCATAGGCAGTGCGGAAGCGTTGCTGACCTTAAGAAATGTGTCATTATGGGAGTGCGATTGGAAGGGGGAGGTATTGAGGGACGGGGGAGGGTTTTGGGCCTCCGGAACTCGGCCACTCACCGTACGTAGCGCGTTAGCTAAGCTACCACTCAGACGCCGGTTTTCTGCGGGAGTGTGGTACGTCCCAGGGCGAGCCGGCCCGTTCACGCTACAGACAAATATTATGCCATTCTAGACAAAGTATTCGTCTGCAGCGTGACTCTACCACTATAGATAGTATGTATTCATAAAGTTGTGGTAGCTTTAAATACACCGCAACCAAGTGTTGGAACAACTTGCCACCACCTCTTCGTGACTTGCATATACTAATGCAAATATGTTCAAAAAATAAATAAAAAAATCTAGTTTTAAGTATGCAAACAGAGACTTGTTCTTTTGGTTGCGGTGAATTTGTTACGTGATTTAGTTTTTTTTTTTAATTTTATTGCATTGTATGTATATGAGTATGAGTAGTATATATATGGATGTATGTATGTGTGTGTGTGTGTCAGTATGAATGTCGTCACTGTGGTCCGCGATCTGACCGCGTCGGTTCTCGCTGAAAACCAGCGCCGGGTGCTCCAATAGTGCGCCCGGCATACGCTGAGCAAGAACCATTTTATGACACTTGTAGATTAAAATTATTTTGTATATTATAAATGTGTCATAAATAAAGTATTTTCTATTCTATTCTATATCGAACAAAACAACCGTGGAGTAGTTAGTTGAGTGCTGAAGTGGAGAATTTTAATATGATGATGAATGATTTTCATATGGTGATGGTGACGAATTTTAATATACTTAATTTGTTGAAAAATCACGGCGACGTGGTTCGCCACCCGTCACGTCTCGATTCCCACGAGGGCGAGAAGCGACTAATGGAGAGCTGTTTCGCTGCGATGAATGTGAGAGGAAGAATAGATGAAAGGATGGATGAGTCCACACTCAGAAGGCGGGGAGGGTGTGCCGGGATCGTAGCGGATGGAGCTCTGTGGTCTCTACCAACCCCTGCGGGGGATAGGCGTGAATATATAATAAAAAAAATAATATTATAATATTCTACTCTGTTACTTTTCAGGGAAGCTCTTGCACACGTCTCACGCGGAGGCAGTGGCTGACGGCCTCCATGTTCTGAAAGAGAAGTTTCACTCTCATCTACAGATCAGTAAAGAAACGCTGGGGAATTATCAGTTCGCTGCGCTGGTCTCTGGTTATATGTTGAACAATCAAGTGAGTTTTCTCTCGATACATTATTGATTTTTCTTTGATTGCAATTAGTTATAACTATTATGCCATTGTCAAGTAAAATACAATAATATCAATTATTTTGAAATGTCTTGATAAAATGGCGGCTATTCTACCAAAACCTACTATGGACTTTTTCAGTCAACTTAAAAAGTAATGATACACGCATTTATTTCATATCACTTCACTTATATGCCTTAATCGAACTATATTGTATAATACACCACCACAATTAAACAATATAACTGATAATAATGTAAGATTATGAAAATGAAATAAAAACACAACGTCACTGATGTAAGTTGGCGGGAAGAGTTCAGTACTGAGTATTGTTTGTAAGACAATTGATCTCTCAAACATCTGAGGGTAGTTGAGATAATCCCTAATTTTGATCTTTGTCCACTGCTGGCAAAGGGAGGGGCAAATAGAGGGGTTAGAGAGGGAGGGGCAAAAAGAGGGCAAGAGGGGGAGGGTGTTGGGCTTCCGCTATTTCCAATAATATGCCATTCTTGACAAAGTATACATCGTCAAGAATGGCATATTGGCAGCGTGGCTTTACCACTCGCTTGCTCATCTTGCATACAAAAATAGGTATTATGGAACTCAGAAAATCTAAAAGGAAACAAAAATTATATGTGTTTACAGCGGTGTTGGGCAAATTTTAATTGCAAGAACAATTAAATATTAACAATTGATTAATTGGTAAACGTAACCACAACAACTAACAATTAATCAATTGTAATTGTGGAATATTACAATTAACTATTATTTAATGATTAACTGTAGTAGTAAAAGTAATTACTGTAGTAGTAACAATTATCAATTAATTAATTGTTAATTGAGATTCACTACAATTAACAATTAATTAAATTTCAATTGTTTTGTGAATTTTAATTAAAACTAACAATTAAAAAATACTGTTGTATAATATACAGCCGGTATATATAAGTATGGCTCCGGTAGTACAATAGTGCCCCCCCCCGTCCCCATCCATTACTGTGGTTAAATACACATGTGAGAGTGAGAAGCAAGAACAATGTACGTTCGGGCCTATAAAATGAACACGTTACGACTTGAAATATTTTTATTGTATACCCACGCTGTAAAAATATTTATCGATGCAACATTGTTATACACGGTTTTTTTATGTAGAAAGATTTAGAAAAATTAAGTATATTACAAGTAGTATATGTAAGTGTATTACAGCCTTTATTACTTTTTTGTTCGTCTGAGACTTGCAGCTTAATTTTCCTAAATCTTTTAATAATTTCGTTTTGATACATAAAGTTAATTGTTAGTTTTAATTGTTTCATAAAACAACTAAAAAAAATAATTGCAGGTATTTCAATTGAGAGTTACAATTGACATACGTCAATGAAATTAATTTAATTGCAAGGTGCAATTAAAAATTTAATCGTGATTAATTTAATTTTAATTAATTTAATTGCAATTAATTTAATTGCAATTAATTTAATTGCAATTAATTTAATTGCAATTAAATTTTTAGTCAATTAACAAGATAATTGACAAATTAATCGATCAATGCCCAACACTGGTTTACAGGAGTTCCACGCAAATTTCATCCCCATGCAGCTGATATTCGAAACTCCATTCGTGGTCGACATTGTCTACACCACGGAGGACCTACCGACGCCTCCGATTAAGGGCAACGAGTACACGAGGGCGTTGGAAGCGAAGAAGAGATCCTTCGATGCGGAGTTTGAGGAGAAATTTAAACTGAAGAGCAATGGGTGAGTTGTATTTATGGTATTGGTACACGGGTACGCGACCCCGGCCTCCCGAGCCACTACCGTATCACTCCTTGTCTTCCGTTGCGGTAGTATCATATCCCTATCATCCTGTCTAAATCCATCTTTTCTTTCTCTTGCCCTTTCCTTTCTTCTTTATCCTTTTAATGCCCTCTCCGCAAATTCACGGTCTGCGTGCCAATGGATGCGTGGCTAGGGTCCGAGATCGGGCTCCCCCAGGCACTATGGTGCCTTACCTCAGCATGCGGGGCTCTGCTGGGGCTGACCTCCATCCCTCCCTTGCGGCTCGTGGGATTCACTATGACGAATTTTAATATACTTAATTTATTAAAAAATGGCGGCGACGTGGTTCGCCACCCGTCACGTCCCACGAGGGCGAGAAGCGACTAACGGAGAGCCGTTTCGCTGCGTTGAATGTGAGAGGAGGGATGGAATGTGGGAGGAGTGTGGAAGAAGGGGGTTGTGCCGGGATCGTAGCGGATGGAGACCTGTGGTCTCTGTCTACCCCTATGGGAGACAGGCGTGACGATATGTATGTATGTATGTATCTTAATAAAAATTACATATAGAACCAAAACAGAAGACTGTAGAAGTCTTTCATTATGTGACGGTGCTCTTTATCACCAGGTATATGGACGACGCGGTGGTGATAGCCCGTGCGGCCATGTCAAATATGGTGGGCGGAATTGGTTACTTCTACGGCGCTGGTAGAGTCAAATCCCATTACACTAGGGAACCGGTGCCATATTGGAGAGCGCCGCTGTACACCGGCGTTCCCAGCAGGTGAGACCAGACCCACTTGTGGGATTTAGATTTTAACAATTCATGCATATACTGCTCCATATACGCCGCCCGAAGATATCCACGGAGCCACTGGCATTGTGGAAGACTTGCTGGCCTCTAGGAAATGTACAGGCAAAAAGCAATTGAAGGTTCCAATGTCGTATCGGTTCGAAAAGATTTCTGGAGGTAGCCGGTTCCACATTGTGGTGGTGGATGGGCAGAAGTCTCTGGAAGAATGCACCGCACTGGATCGCCACTCGTCCAGATGGTGGGTATGAAACTTTTGCTGGCGAATCTGTCCGACCATGTCATGAGGCCCACTCCAACGAGCCTATCAACTCCCCAGTGCCGTAGGCAGTGCAGAAGTGTCGCCGACCTTTGAGATGAGCTTTGTGGTATCGGTTCGGAAAAACCGCTGGAGGTAGCTGGTCCCTCAGGGTAGTGGTGGAAAAACATATCGTACTGGATCGCCATTCATCCTGGTGGTGAGGATGAAGCTTTATCATCAGGGCCGTCTATATTTTGCGTGGAGTAGCATTGTTGGCGCCTCACACGCCTGCTCGTAAGGCAAACGAGCAGGTGTGTGAGGCGTCAACAATACTACGCCTCGCTCGTAAGAAAAAATAAATGATTTTCCGAAATGTTTTTGGTGTCACGGTTGTCTGTGGGCGGCGTTGGTTGCTTTCCATTTGGGCGACACGCTCGCTCGCTTGCTCGTTTGCCCTCCCATAAAAAAAAAATGTTTATGAGCAATCAATCAACAGCGATAGGCGTGTCGGATTACCACGCGTCTTCTGTGTATAGTAATGTAGTAGCTTACTTGTTACTTCTTGTATACTATTCCATTCACCGTTGGCTACACCAGGTCGTTCTTCCCGCGCGGTTTCCTCTGGGACGAAGGATTCCACGGTTTACTGATCGGACGCTGGTCACCGGACATCCAAATGGACATCGCAGCCCACTGGCTGGACCTCATCAATGTTGAGGGATGGATTCCAAGGGAGCAGATACTAGGCAAGCATAAGTCACATAGAGTTAACAAATTTTAAATATCCTTAATTCTTTATTAAACCAAGTCGCCTACACCGAAGTCTTCTAAGTATTCTCATGAGTGACAACTGTCTTTAATATATAATATATTATATTTAACTAAAATAACCTCGTGTGAAAACACAGAAGACCTCTTCTCTTCTGAATTCCTTCTTAATTAATCGATATATTATTTTATTTCGATCATACTGGTGAAGAACTCACATTAATAATGAAGTAGAAAAAATCCTGAAAAATGGTTTTCTTTTTTATTTGAAACAGTTTATTTTCGACTGGCATTTGAACCCAGAACATTTGGCTCAGTAACTAAGTATTCTAACGTTCGAGCCAAACTCATGTTTCAGAAGGTATTACTGTAGTTAAAGACTTTCTATATGTAATCAATCTCCTTACCGTCGCTGGTCCCCTGGTACTCTTAAAGGCATCGCAGTAGTCAACCTTTAATAAGAATAGCACCTTCTTACCATTGCTGATCTCCTGGTACTCTTCAAAGGTATCGCAGTAGTCATCATATAAACCTTTAATAAGAATAGCACCTTCTTACCATTGCTGATCTCCTGGTACTCTTCAAAGGTATCGCAGTAGTCATCATATAAACCTTTAATAAGAGTAGCAACCTTCTTACCATTGCTGGTCCCCTGGTACTCTTCAAAGGTATCGCAGTAGTCATCATATAAACCTTTAATAAGAGTAGCAACCTTCTTACCATTGCTGATCCCCTGGTACTCTTCAAAGGTATCGCAGTAGTCATCATATAAACCTTTAATAAGAGTAGCAACCTTCTTACCATTGCTGACCCCCTGGTACTCTTCAAAGGTATCGCAGTAGTCATCATATAAACCTTTAATAAGAGTAGCAACCTTCTTACCATTGCTGACCCCCTGGTACTCTTCAAAGGTATCGCAGTAGTCATCATATAAACCTTTAATAAGAGTAGCAACCTTCTTACCATTGCTGACCCCCTGGTACTCTTCAAAGGTATCGCAGTAGTCATCATATAAACCTTTAATAAGAGTAGCAACCTTCTTACCATTGCTGATCCCCTGGTACTCTTCAAAGGTATCGCAGTAGTCATCATATAAACCTTTAATAAGAGTAGCAACCTTCTTACCATTGCTGATCCCCTGGTACTCTTCAAAGGTATCGCAGTAGTCATCATATAAACCTTTAATAAGAGTAGCAACCTTCTTACCATTGCTGATCCCCTGGTACTCTTCAAAGGTATCGCAGTAGTCATCATATAAACCTTTAATAAGAGTAGCAACCTTCTTACCATTGCTGACCCCCTGGTACTCTTCAAAGGTATCGCAGTAGTCATCATATAAACCTTTAATAAGAGTAGCAACCTTCTTACCATTGCTGACCCCCTGGTACTCTTCAAAGGTATCGCAGTAGTCATCATATAAACCTTTAATAAGAGTAGCAACCTTCTTACCATTGCTGACCCCCTGGTACTCTTCAAAGGTATCGCAGTAGTCATCATATAAACCTTTAATAAGAGTAGCAACCTTCTTACCATTGCTGATCCCCTGGTACTCTTCAAAGGTATCGCAGTAGTCATCATATAAACCTTTAATAAGAGTAGCAACCTTCTTACCATTGCTGGTCCCCTGGTACTCTTCAAAGGTATCGCAGTAGTCATCATATAAACCTTTAATAAGAGTAGCAACCTTCTTACCATTGCTGGTCCCCTGGTACTCTTCAAAGGTATCGCAGTAGTCATCATATAAACCTTTAATAAGAGTAGCAACCTTCTTACCATTGCTGGTCCCCTGGTACTCTTCAAAGGTATCGCAGTAGTCATCATATAAACCTTTAATAAGAGTAGCAACCTTCTTACCATTGCTGGTCCCCTGGTACTCTTCAAAGATATTGCAGTAGTCATAAAACTTTAATAAGAATAGTACCTTCTTACCATTGCTGATATCCTGGTACTCTTCAAAGATATTGCAGTAGTCATAAAACTTTAATAAGAATAGTACCTTCTTACCTTTGCTGATCTCTTGGTACTTTTCAAAGGTATAGCAGTAGTCAAAAATCTTTAATCAGAATAGCAAGCAACCTTCTTACCATTGCTGATCTCCTGGTACTCTTCAAAGTTATCGCAGTAGTCAACCTTTAATAAGAATAGCACCTTCTTACCTTTGCTGATCTCCTGGTACTCTCCAAAGGTATCGCAGTAGTCATAAAACCTTTAATAAGAATAGCACCTTCTTACCATTGCTGATCTCCTGGTACTCTTAAAGGTATCGCAGTAGTCAACCTTTAATAAGAGTAGCAACCTTCTTACCATTGCTGATCCCCTGGTACTCTTCAAAGGTATCGCAGTAGTCATCATATAAACCTTTAATAAGAATAGCACCTTCTTACCATTGCTGATCTCCTGGTACTCTTCAAAGGTATCGCAGTAGTCACAAACCTTTAATAAGAATAGCACCTTCTTACCTTTGCTGATCTCCTGGTACTCTTCAAAGTTATCGCAGTAGTCACAAACCTTTAATAAGAATAGCACCTTCTTACCTTTGCTGATCTCCTGGTACTCTTCAAAGTTATCGCAGTAGTCAACCTTTAATAAGAATAGTACCTTCTTACCTTTGCTGATCTCCTGGTACTCTTCAAAGTTATCGCAGTAGTCAACCTTTAATAAGAATAGCACCTTCTTACCTTTCCTGATCTCCTGGTACTCTCCAAAGTTATCGCAGTAGTCAACCTTTAATAAGAATAGTACCTTCTTACCTTTGCTGATCTCCTGGTACTCTTCAAAGTTATCGCAGTAGTCAACCTTTAATAAGAATAGCACCTTCTTACCTTTCCTGATCTCCTGGTACTCTCCAAAGTTAGCGCAGTAGTCATATAAACCTTTAAATAAGAGTAAGCAACCTTCTTACCCTTGCTGATCTCCTGTTACTCTTCAAAGGTATCGCAGTAGTCATATAAACCTTTAAATAAGAATAGCAAACCTCCTTACCATTGCTGATCTCCTAGTACTCTTCAAAGGTCAGGTAGTCATGATATAAAACTTTAATAAGAATAGCAAACCTCCCCTTACCATTGCTGATCTCCTGGTAATCTTCAAAGGTATTACTGTAGTCATCATAAACATTTAATAAGAGTAGCGATCTTCTTACTAATTCCTAATCTCCTGGTACTTGTCGCCAGGCGTGGAAGCTTTAGCCAGGGTCCCCGCGGAGTTCGTGGTGCAAAGCAACACCGCAGCCAACCCGCCCATGCTTCTGATACAGTTGGCTCACCTGGTCAAAACAAAGCCCCAACTCTTCGAGCATGGAGGTCAACACCGCGCAACGCTTGACCGCATGTTTCCTCGGCTTCAGGTGGGTTTGATTTGATACAATTAACTTGGCAGCCACCTCTACCTCCAAGGTGGCTGCCAGCTGTCTTATTTCAGCATTGGGCTACTGGAGGTCTATTATAGTTACAAATATGTCACCTCTTCAATATAACACACATGATACATGACTATGACATGGGGGTATTCAAGAAAAGTTGTTATGGGCGGCGGTGATCGCTTACCAGCAAGCAGGTAAGCCGCATTCTCGTTTGCCTTAAAAGTAGGGGGTAAACTATAAAAAATGCTATATCCCGTTGGGGCAGGCAGAGACCACAGACCTCCATCTGCTACGATCTCGGCGCAATCTCTTTGCTTCATCCACATTACATTACTATCTTCACATAAGCTCGCCGTATAAGGGTACTTTTGACCTGGTCTTTCTTAAAAGTGTTGGCAATATAGTTATGGTATATTTTCCTTGGTCTTCCCCTACTGACCTTTATATCCACATCTTAAGTTTCTTTCATCCATCCTCTTTATGTGCCCAAACCATCTAAGCCTTCCTTTCTCAACTTCTGTCACAACACCTTTTATCGACAGCGCGATGATGTAAGCGAGTAATGTAGAGTACATTACTCTCTTATATCATCACGCTGTCGCATCATCACGCCTGTTTCCCGTAGGGTTAGGCAGAGGCTACAGACCTCCATCTGCTCCGATTCCGGCACATTTTCTTTGTATCATCTACACTCATCACTTTCTTTTTACGAGCTCGCCGGTTAAGGGTACTCTTGACCTGGCCTTTCTTAAAAATTTCGGCAATTTAGTCAAGGGACGTTTTCCTTGGTCTTCCCCTACTGACCCTTCAATCAACCGCAGCATTTCTTTTATCAGTCGTCTTTCATCCATCCTCTCTCTGTGCCCGGACCATTTAAGCGTCCCTTTTTCAACTGAGAAGAACTTTTTCCTCTTAATCTTTTTCAATATTACCCAGTACTTATTATACCATCGACCAATGGCTTCCAGGCGTGGTATCAGTGGTTCCAGGCCACGCAGAAGGGCGAAGAGGCGACTTCGTATCGTTGGCGTGGCAGAGAGGACGACGGTCTCCAACTCAATCCAAAGACATTGACGTCAGGGTTGGATGATTATCCAAGGTAACTTATATTTTTAGGTATTGATTATTTTCTTCAGTCTTCTAATAATATAGCTGAAAAAGTTCCCTACAGTTGAGAAAGGGATGCCTAGATGGTTTGGGCACATAGAGAGGATGGATGAAAGACGACTGATAGAAGGAATTTACTTTGCGAATAACATTTATGTATGTTTCCACTGTGAAAGAGAATTGTACACCGTCGTTCCAGGGCGTCCCATCCATCGGATATCGAGCGTCACGTAGACCTAAGGTGTTGGATGTACGCGGCAGCGGAAGCCATGCTGACGATAGCTGAAATACTCCAGCGAGATACCTCCAAGTGAGTATGTTCTCCTGGTACAATGAAATCCATTGTTACTTTACATAGTTTAAACCAGGGGTTGTCAAACTTTTTTATTAACGCCCCCTAAGGGAATCTATGGTAGTCTACTTTACATACTTTAAACCAGGGGTCGCCAAACTTTTTTCATCATCGACCCCTAGGGGAATTCATTGTAATCTACTTTACATACTTTAAACCAGGGGTCGCCAAACTTTTTTCATCATCGACCCCTAGGGGAATTCATTGTAATCTACTTTACATACTTTAAACCAGGGGTAGTCAAACTTTTTTGATCATCGCCCCCTAAGGGAATCCATTGTAATCTACGTTACATACTTTAAACCAGGGATTGTCAAACTTTTTTGATCATCGACCCCTAAGGGAATCTATTGTAATCTACTTTACATAATTTAAACCAGGGGTTGTCAAACTTTTTTTAACATCGCCCCCTGAGGGAATCCATTGTAATCTACTTTACATACTTTAAACCAGGGATTGTCAAACTTTTTTGATCATCGCCCCCTAAGAGAATCCATTGTAATCTACGTTACATACTTTAAACTAGGGGTCGCCAAACTTTTTTGATCATCGACCCCTAAGGGAATCTATTGTAATCTACTTTACATAATTTAAACCAGGGGTTGTCAAACTTTTTTGATCATCGCCCCCTAAGGGAATCCATTGTAATCTACGTTACATACTTTAAACCAGGGATTGTCAAACTTTTTTGATCATCGACCCCTAAGGGAATCTATTGTAATCTACTTTACATAATTTAAACCAGGGGTTGTCAAACTTTTTTTAACATCGCCCCCTGAGGGAATCCATTGTAATCTACTTTACATACTTTAAACCAGGGATTGTCAAACTTTTTTGATCATCGCCCCCTAAGAGAATCCATTGTAATCTACGTTACATACTTTAAACTAGGGGTCGCCAAACTTTTTTGATCATCGACCCCTAAGGGAATCTATTGTAATCTACTTTACATAATTTAAACCAGGGGTTGTCAAACTTTTTTGATCATCGCCCCCTAAGGGAATCCATTGTAATCTACTTTACATACTTTAAACCAGGGGTTGTCAAACTTTTTTGATCATCGCCCCCTAAGGGAATCCATTGTAATCTACTTTACATACTTTAAACCAGGGGTTGTCAAACTTTTTTGACCATTGCCCCCTAAGGGAATCTATTGTAATCTACTTTACATACTTTAAACCAGGGGTTGTCAAACTTTTTTGATCATCGCCCCCTAAGGGAATCCATTGTAATCTACGTTACATACTTTAAACCAGGGATTGTCAAACTTTTTTGATCATCGACCCCTAAGGGAATCTATTGTAATCTACTTTACATAATTTAAACCAGGGGTTGTCAAACTTTTTTGATCATCGCCCCCTAAGGGAATCCATTGTAATCTACTTTACATACTTTAAACGAGGGGTTGTCAAACTTTTTTGATGATCGTCTCTTAATCTTTGAAAACTCCATCGACCCCACAAAAAGTAATTTTCATTTAATTAAATGTTTGTACATTTATTTTATGATTTTAAACATTTATTTAAATAATTTGTACATTGTTACACAATAGTATAATATATAAATAATAAGTAATATTCGCCTTGCAGCAAGTACTCTTATCCTTGTGAACAGATTTTAAATAATATATATTCTCAAAATTTCAGATACGAGACCACACGAGACCAGCTCGGTGATGAAGATCTTCTGAACGAACTTCATTGGTCATCTCGGACTAAGACATACGCCGACTACGGTGAGATCATGTTCCTCTCATCACTGCTTTCATCGGTATCCCATTTCTTCTTGAGGATGTCTTACGACTATAGTAGCTGACACCAGAATGAGCAGCGATGATGGTCAGTCTGGGCTTCGCAGATTCTAAGCGTGGGGATTACGCCCCCTCATTTATAGGGATAAGAGAACTATACCACAGCCAAATTCTGAAAAGAGCTAATGTAGATACATATAATCTATATGTATAAAAATCAATTGCTGTTCGTTAGTCTCGCTAAAACTCCAGAACGGCTGGACCGATTTGGCTAATTTTGGTTTTGAATTATTTTTGAAAGTCCAGGGAAGGTTTAAAAGGTGAGTAAATATGTTAAAAATATTAGGAATATAGTAAAAGCAACAATTTCGTTTTCCCTTACAAACTATTCCTACCTGTCAAATATTTGATGTGCGTCTCGTCGTTCAGAAATCAATTAAATTTAAAAGTCGTTCAGAAATCAATTAAATTTAAAAGTCGTTCGGAAATCAATGAAATTTAAAAGTTGTTCAGCAATCAATTAAATTTAATAGTCGTTCAGAAATCAATTAAATTTAAAAGTCGTTCAGAAATCAATTAAATTTAAAAGTCGTTCAGAAATCAATTAAATTTAAAAGTCGTTCAGAAATCAATTAAATTTAAAAGTCGTTCAAAAATCAATTAAATTTAAAAGTTGTTCAGAAATCAAATTAAATTCAAAAGTGAAATTTTTTTTTCATTTCTTTGGTTATGAATTTTGTTTTTTTTTTGATTACGATTTATTTTTGTTCCTGTTAAGTTTCGATCACATTTTTTACTAGAGTTGAAACTTTCTGCAATTGTCGTTAAGCTTTTTTATTTATTGATACTGAGGCGGTACAAAGTTTGCCGGTCAGCTCGTATATAATATGTTTGGATACACATACATACATACATAGTGATATAGAGATAGGTCTTTATCGGGGGTCGGCAACCATTTCTTATATAAAGGGCCACAAATGTTATGAGTGGTGGAGTTGGTGCGGGCCACATTTCATCCAATAAACACAATTTTTTTTGGATGAACTTTATTTTTGTATTTTTATCCATATTTATTGTTCTTACTATCATTGTAATGTAGTAGGTACAGAATTAGGTTATGACTTATAAAGCTAATGCGATTTTTAAGGTCGTGCTTGACTTGAAATTTTTTTTAATATCTGACCCCTGGTTTATTTGATTAATAAAGTAAAAAAATGCTCTTAAAGCTATTTTTAAAGTTGTAGAATTTATAAACAGTATTGGTCCTCACGAGCCGGATCAGTTGTTTATAGTTTCGTTCCTATAAAAACTTAACCATTTCTTCTATCACAACCAATTTTTTAAATAATATATTTAATTGTATATTAAATATATTATTTAAAAAATTTGAAGAAAAGGATATAGAATGTATGTAAGTTTACATTTTTAATTCCATCACTGTTTTGCGAAGACGCTGTTTGTAAACTCATGACGTCATTCCAGGTCTCCACACTGATGGCGTGAGGCTGGTGCGACAGCAGCCCAAATCGCCATCGGACACGGCCAAGGTGGTGCGCAGTGTCACCGCGCCTCCACAACCTCGACTCGTCACGTCCGCCTTTGGTACACTCCTCTATGTTCATGATCTCCTGGTACTTGATACCTGTTCCGTTGTTAAGTCACTTCGTCTCCACAACCTCGACTCGTCACTCCGCTTTTGGTACACTCCTTTATGTTCATGATCCCCTGGTTCATGATCCCATAATCCCCTGATCCCCTGATTGTTGCCTAGTCACCGCGCTTTCTCAACCTCGACTCATCACAACTGCCTTTGGTTCCTTTATATTTATAATTTTCTGGTACTTGATGCCTAAATTAGTTCTTAAAATAAATAAATGGCCTCAATTTAAAACTATATTTTTTCGTTGTCTTCTTCTACCGGCCCTTCCATCCACATTCGCAAGGTAAATTTCTTTTGCCAGTCGTCTTTCATCCATCCTCTCTATAATATGCCCAAATCATCAAGTTCAACCATCAAGTTAAATAATAAAGATTCTATTTCAGGTTATGTCTCTCTATTCCCCATGTTGCTGATGGTGTTGAAACCCGAGAGCGATAAGTTGGGCAAAATATTGGAGACCCTGGACAAGCCCGATCTTCTCTGGTCGCCGTATGGATTGAGGTAAGCTTAAGTGAAAGCTTTGATAGTTTAGTTTTTTCCTGTGCAGCGCCATCTAGCGTTAGGTTTGTTAACATTTATTCAAAGCAAAATACTTTCTGAAATAATATTTTTTAATTATCAACTATGTTGTCCATCATTTTGCATCACTGTAGCCCAACGTTCAGACCATTGCATAATGCCAGCTCTCCAGAAGGCTTCGTCTTTGCTGTCGATAAATCTCTCAAGATGAATTTCTTCGTCTTCCAAAGACGCGCGATATTTTTTGCCGTTAAGATAACTTTGTATTGAGCGGAATAAACGGTAGTCGGATGGTGAGATGTCCGGCCTATACGGAGGGTGAGGTAGAATATCCCATGAAAACTCTACCAACTTCTGTATGGTGGTTGCAGATGTATGGGGTCGCGCATGGTGATGGTTGAAACAAATTCTTCGTCTATCAAACAATGCAGGTCGTGTTCTTGCAATAGCTGCCTCCGGACTGCCCAGTTGTTCACAGTATTTGACCGAGTTGATTACTTTTTTTATGGGATAGGTAGGCAAACGAGCAGGCCTGTCACCTGATGGAAAGCAGTCAACGCCGCCCATAGACATCCGCAGCGCCATAGGCAGTGCGGAAGCGCTGTCGACCTTTAAGGAAAGTGTCATTATGGGAGGGGGAGTGGGGAGGGGGGGGGGTGTTGGGCCTCCGGAACTCGGGCCGCTCACCGTACGAAGCGCAGTAGCTAAGCCATGCGGTACTTCCCCGGGCCAGCGAGCAGACTCACCCACAGACGCTACAGACAAACATTATGCCGTCCTTGACAAACCATTCGGTAGCAGCTCATAGTGGTGCTACGGCGAGCTTGTATTAAGAGAGTGATGAGTGTCCAGGAAGCATGCAAAGTGTGCCTAGTTCGTAGCGGATAGAGATCTGTGGTCTCTGCCTACCGCCACGGGAGACAGGCGTGACGATATGTATGTAAACATGTTCCCCCCTTTCTCGTGCGCAGATCGCTGTCGAAATCGTCACCGCTGTTCATGAAGCGCAACACGGAGCACGACCCGGCGTACTGGCGCGGGCAGGTGTGGCTCAACGTGAACTATTTGGCGCTGCGGGCGCTCCGCCACTACTCCGCGGGCGGGCCGCACGCGGAGCGCGCCGCCGACCTGCACGCCCGCCTCAGGGACAACGTCGTCCGTGAGTACCAAATACTCCACCTGCTCTGGCTGGGTGCAGCCGGACTATCAAGTTTCCCAGATCCTCGGTGGTCATGGCTGCTTCCGCAATAGACTTTGCAAGATGAAATTGAGTGAATCGAGCATGTGCGACTGTGGAGTGGCTGAGAAGGGCGATCACCAACTTCTGTGGGAAAGTCAGCTGTATGACGATCTGCGATGGGAGATGATGAACTGGATACGCTGCATTGGGGCTGGTCCGATATACTATACGGACTTGCTGAGCATGGTGGAGAACTTCGCTGCGTTACGAGGGTTCTCGCATGCGTGGCACGTTAGACGCTGCAGGTCGTAGTGAACGCTGGTTGCGCTGCCCGATCATCCCGGCACACCCACCCCGCTTCCTTCGCACTCATCCATGCTTTCGTCCATTCTTCCTCTCACATGTATCGCAGCGAAACGGTTCTCTATTAGTCGCTTCTCGCCCTCGTGGGAATCAGGACGTGACGGGTGGCGAACCACTGACTCCATTGATCAATTCAAAAATACTTCTTATTCCTCGGCAGGGAATGTGATTTCGGAGTACAAGCGCACTGGTTACTTATGGGAGCAGTACTCCAGTGAAGACGGCAAGGGTTCCGGATGCAAACCTTTCACTGGGTGGACTGCTTTGATCGTTCTCATCATGGCAGATGAATATTGAGTATCCAGACTGGTGGAAAGAAGACTGGTGGATACATGTAAGGGTACTAGAATAAGGTCGAGTAGATAATATCGGGCGGTGGCAGAAAATCAGTTGTCCCGCCCAATGAGTTTATATTTTGACTGAACTAGCGCCGATTTCCATCTGTATGTACTGTTGTTTATGTAATAATGTAATTTGTATTAGTTATGAAACGGATATTCGGTAACTATCCGGTATCCGGCCGATTACCGGATAGTAATTGAATATCCGACCGTTTAGCGGATAGTAATTCAGTAACCGACCGATTACCGGATAGTAATTCAGTATACGGCCGATTACCGGATAGTAATTCAGTATCCGGCCGGGTTCCGGATAGTAAAATTCAATAAGTCTCATTATTTTGCACAAGGCAAGTTCATACCGCAATAAGTTATGGACACCATTTATTTTTATAGTTGTACGTCAGAAATGTTTGTTGTATTATTTACAATAGTTTAGTATTAAAAATTAACAAATGGCAAGCTGTGGTCTCCGCTTCGCTTCGTATCAGATCAGACCAGATCAGTTTCTGAATATGGCCTGCCGCTGTTGCCAGGTGCTGTAAGATAAATTCTAGCAAACCTTGATAACTGCGGGTACTGTGGCCTCCCTGCCGTACTGCTTACGGCCACACCCACGATCTTTAGGGGGTTTCTTCAAATGAAATTCTTCCAAATTATATTAATTTATTTTTCTTCATCAAACCATATGTATCTCTATATTATATCTCACACTTTATGAATATTATTTTTTTTGTGCCATGTATGGTGATATTTTACATTCGAGACGCGTGAATCGATCGAATGTATTTTTTGTTTTGTTCTCCTTCTATGAGCGCCTCTGCCTCCTCGCAAGTCGCGAAGGTCGGCGAGGAAGCCAATTCACCACAACTACCTTTCACGGCCTGCAAAACTTCACGTTTTTGTTTGACTTGTTTTATGAAACAATTTATTACTTTTACATTTTAAATTTGAAAAGCAACGTATATCAATATATTCAAAATACATATTTATATGAATCCTAGATAATATTAACTTATTTATATAGACCAACATTATTCGTAAATAAATTCCATTAATCAACGGTGTGTTGAATTAAATCTGTACTAGTATACATACATAGCTAACGTCACGCCCGTCTCCCGTAGGGGCAGGCAGAGACCACCGATCTCCATCCGCTACGATCTCGGCATACTTCTCATGCGAGCCCGCCGGTTGAGGGTACTCTTGACCTGGCTTTTCTTAAAAACTTCAGCAGTTTGGTCAACGTATGTTTTCCGTGGTGTTCCTCGACCGGCCCTTCCATCCACATCCGCAACGTAAATTTCTTTTGCCAGTCGTCTTCCATCCATCCTCTATATATGCCCAAACCATCTAAGCATCAGTATAATAATATGCCATTATTAAATGATATATATTGTGATCATTGTTCAATGAATTTTCAAATATAATAAAAAAATATCATTAGGGTTAATATCAAATAGATTTCATTAGACTACGACTCCATTCTAAAAGATTTTTTTAAAATACAAGACTTTCAATTAGATGTAGGATGAAATTATGTGAAAGGTTGTATTACTAGACATTGTTCCATTAGTTTTAAAAGCGTATATATATATATATATATATATATATATATATATATATATATATATATATATATATATATATATATATATATATATATATATATATATATATATATATATATATATATATATATACATGTATGTATGTATGTATGGCCTACAGATATTTATTCCGAGTCTGGTAACCCCGCCAATCCGCATTGAACAAGCGTGGTGGGTTAACGTCTGTTCCTCCAGAAATTGAGAGCCCCGTGCTCAGCGGTGCGACATATATATGTCGAAAAAAATTGTGAAATGTATGTGTGTGTGTGTGTGTGTGTGTAATAATTTGTGAATTTTTTTTTTACGAAAATATCGAAAACTTTTTGAGTAGATGAGTGCTGACATCCGCATCACAAATGTTACATCATCTTCGGCATTTATTTACTTAATAATAATATATTAAGTGATCAGTATCGAGGCTCAGAATAATGCAGTAGCGAATTGTACGCTCTCCTAGACGAGGGTCATCGATTGGATTCCCTTACCAGGATAAATATTTGTATTAGCGTAGCGGTAGAGCCACGCTGCAGATGAATACTTCGTAAAGAATGGCATAATATTTGTCTGTAGCATGAATGGGCCGGCTCGCCCGGGGAAGTACCACACTCCCGCTGAAAACCGGCGTCTGAGTGGTAGCTTAACTACCGCACTTCGTATCCTCCCCCCTTCCTCTATCCCTCCCCCTCCTATTCCCACTCCCATAATGACACTTTCCTTAAAGGTCGGCAACGCTTCTGCACTGCTTCTGGTTGCTTTCCATCAGGTGACACGCCTGCTCGTTTGCCTTCCTCTCCCATGAAAAAAAATTGCCAGCAGGCATTATTCCATGTCTGGGTGATTGTGTGTTATAAATACACATCACAGGGAGTTCTAGTGTGGGGTTTTTGTACCGTTTTGTTATATGTGTATTTATCTATTATTTCTGTAAGGCCAACGCCATCTATTGGACATATATTATTTTAGTTTGATGTCTCTGGCCCCAATGGTGTAATTTTTTATTTTTTTCATTTGATAGCAATTAGTTATAACTATTATGCCAGTGTCAAGTAAATACGATAACATCAAATCTCTTGAAATATAATCAGTCAGCTCATTCATGCACGTTACGTCTTGATAAAATGGTGGCTATTCTACCAAAACCTTCTATGGACTTTTTCAGTCAACTTAAAAAGTCACGATACACGCATTTATTTCATATCACTTCACTTATACGCCTTAATGGAACTATATTGTACAATACGCCACCACAATTAAACAATATAACTGATAATAATATAAGATTATGAAAATGTAATAAAAACACAACGTCACTGATGTAAGTTGGCGGGAAAAGTCACAATGGTGTGATTAATTTCTAGAGATTTTTTTTAGATTGTATCGTAATTGTTATGTCAACTGTACTATAATGCCACAAGATGTCGCTATTAACACCAAAGCTTATTTAATATCGCGGTGGCTTGTTAACACTCTTCTTAAGTATTTATTTACAAGAAATGGACTAATGAAATTGTCGTAGCCCTGCTTGGAAATGTTTGCGCTTGCAACACACAGTTCTTTGTGTTATGATTTCTCTTATATTGTTTTAATGAATTTTTTTTATTTATAAAATTACTACTGCGAACGTAATCAATACAAATGTTCTCGCCCCGACGGATCCGAAACTTGTAGAGTTATGTATATTTTTTTAATGATTTATAATATAATGTAATAATTTTTGATAGTTATTTTTTATATGTTGCCATTTTTTAATTCAAATTTATTTTGTATTTGGTTTTTCAAGTATACATTCTTTATTTATTTTAAATGTTACTTGTATATTATGTAAATAGTATTGTTAATAAATTATAATAAACAAACGTGTCTTTTTATTTTTGACATCGTCACCACTGTTGAAACTAAAGTTATCCCAAGCTGGGAATATTTGTACTCCCCTCACTGGGTTGACGAATACGCTATTGCAATTTCTTCGTTTCACTACTGTTTTCCCCAAAAAAATTTGGTACGTAGTGGCATCGCTGACATGATGTGAATTGGCAACACTGACTGAATCTACAATCTTCATTATAAATATCCATAAGGACTTTTCCTGACAACTTACATGAGTGACGTTATGCTTTTATTTCATTTTCATAATCTTACATTATTATCAGTTATTTTGTTTAATTTAGGTATCGTATTAAATAATATCGTTCGATTAAGGTGTATAAGTGAAGTGTTATAAAATAAATGCGTGTATCATTACTTTTTAAGTTGACTGAAAAAGTTCATAGAAGATTTTGGTAAAATAGCCACCATTTTATCAAGACGTAACGTGACAAGGTGACTTTTGAAGAGATGTGATATTATTGTATTTTACTTGACACTGGCATAATAGTTATAACTAATTGCTATCAAAGAAAAAGAATAACAAACATCCATAAATAATATACCTAATTATATAGAAACAATAATCTTCCTCATATGATCTTCTTTCTCATATTTGTGAGGAAATAATACGAGTGAAAGAAAAAAAAATTAATTTAAAAAAGTTATTTAGTTGTGACAGCTCGTGCTTGTGCTAAAGAAACATTTTATTGCATTTCATGATCTGTTTCAAATGAAAACACTGATATTTTCTTTTACAGCGATTAGATATAAATATTATTCCAGTATAATAACTATTATTTATTTAATAAGTAAAATAATATGATGTTTCTTTAAATTTAAATTCATGTTTCCACGATACGTCTTAATAAAATGGTGGCCATTCTACTAAAACTTGCATGGACTTTGGAAGTCCAGTTAAAATTACACTATATACGTATTTATTTCATTTCACATCATTTCGCCGCCTTAATCTATGTATATTGAGTAATAAGCCAGCAGAATTAAACAAAACAAACAATGACATAAGATTATAAAAATGATGTGCGAATCATGGCGAAAAAAGTCTATACTTAGTATAAGGAAGATACTGACGTAAGTCCACTGCCACAGAGTAGTGATAACTAACTTCAAAGGTAAAGTGACGTTTATAAAATGTGTGGTTCTATTTAAAATTTACAAAGTTTACAGCGGTGTTAAAAACTTTTCATTCCAAAATGGAAAGCACAATCGATGTTAAAGTTAAAGATGAAAATGAATTCAATTACGAAACAGAGACTGTATTCAAACTAAACTTTGACTATCACGTTAAAATCGAAAATTGTTCGCAACACGACGAAAATAACGAAGACAATTATAACAGAATGTTATTGAAGAGATTTAGAGAAAACTTTTGTACAATGATTGATAAGGAGGAGCTGGAGAGGACCTGCCTGTACTGTTGTCAACTCTTTGCCGACAGGTAATTCATTCATACCAGACTAACTACTAGTTTTATGATTTAAAGGCCAGTTGTCTTAAGTTCATAAAAACGAACCAATTGGCTGAGTGGCAAAGAAACCGCGTTAGGGATAAATATCGACGAGAGAAAACGTATTTGCTATAAGCAGAAAATGACGTATTTTTTTTACGTATACATCATATGAATATGAAACAAAAAAATAACTGCGTCGAATGGTCCGTCTTTTTATATTAGATTTCTTAATTCTTTTTTCTAATTCAAATGGTGTTTAAAACTAAAATATGCTCATTTGTCTATTAAAAAAAGCTTACTTTGTTTGTGCAGCGACCCAAGATGGATCTTGGCCTCCGAACAGATCTTATGACATGGTGCAAGCTCATATAAATAAAAAGATAACACAATGATATTGGATTGATTGGTAATTGATAAAATATGTCCAAGTACGCTAATACAAACATAAATTTCAAAAACGTAAAATGTTTCTGTTTCAGGATTGCCCTCCTAAAACATAACCTAGATCATTTGCAGGTAACGTTAATAAAACTAAAAGGGTACCAATGCAGTGAGTGTTCTTCTTGGTTTAAACAAAAAAGTAAGCTCAGGGAACACATTTTATTGACACATCATATACAAAAGCAAACATATCAAGTTGGCAAGGTTTATAAATCAAAATCGAACATAAAGTGTGATGTTTGTTTAAAAGTCTTCAAGTATAAGTATTGGCATGAACATATTAGGACTGTTCACTCGAAGGAGAGGGTCAGGTGTGACCTGTGTGGCAAATATTTCAAGTGCGACCGGACTTACAAAAGGCATAAGATGTACATACATGATGGGGTGAGAGCTTCTTGGAGGTCAAGATCTAAGTCAACATCAGTGGAGGATCAAGTGCAGTGTAGTGAATGCAAGAATATGTACAGAAACAAAACAGCACTCCACACTCATATGAAAAATTGTCACAGTGAGAAACCGTTTCAGTGTTTCATATGCAAATCAGTGTTGAAAAGTAAATCTTATCTCGTAACACATATGAATCGTGTCCACTACTTTGATGGTATGGACCACAAATGTGAAACGTGTGGTAAAACATTTAGATCTCCACGATATCTTCATATACATATGAAGAATGCTCATATGAGAAATAATATGAAACAAGAATTGTAACAAAGGGACTTTAAGTGGACAGTCAAAACTTTTACTTAGCTAAGTGAGAAAACAAGGGACTAAGTTGTTGTATTAAATGACTTGTGTTTTTATTATGCACATAATGATTTTTGTCATCATTTGCCACATGTAACGTTTCTGATAAATGTTATATTAGATTTTAGGCTTTGTGAATCATACATGGTATACTATGTGATTATGTAACTGAACTAAACAAGGTAATTATGTATGGATTGATGATGTTAAAAACTTTATCTGATAATACATCATCTTTCGCCAAAATATCAAATGGCCTGAACAAATTGAGCAAAAATGGCTTGGCATGGCACGTTAATAAAGCTCATAGATTATCTTCACCATACTGCAGATGCATTGTTTACTTACATTGATAATAATGAGAATAAAATTTCATCCCTAATATACGGATAAATGGCGATATGTATTTATCACTATGGTGCGTTTTTTGCGAAGCTTCTTCTCGTGTAGCCTTACTATGTGGAACCCACTACCTTCAGTGTTAAATCTAAACTTGCATGACAAAGAACCATAAATTTTCTTTTTTATCTATACATTTTCAAAGGCCAGCAATGCTTCTGCAATGTCCATAATGTTGCGGATGTCTATAGGAAGTGCTGTTTGCTTTCTAGGAGGTGAGGCACTTGCTAATTTGCCTTCCTATACAAAAGACATTTAAAATTGGCAAAAACGATGGATAAAATCAGTGACATTAGAATTCGATAACAGTTGTTACCAATAAATAAATAAGGGTCAAAAATTTGGTAATCAAAGTTTTATTATGAGTATGCAAAAAATATTATAAGTATGCAAAAACATAGCAACATTTTTTATTAAATCTGACAAGACATTCTCTGTCCTATGTTGTACAATAAATTAGTATTATAATTTATTCTTTTTTTCATTTTTATGATATACATCAGTGTGTTGTGACTAAAAGCCTGCACCTGAATACTAAATATTTCTTATATTCAAAATCTAGCCATAGACTTTCCATAAATGGGGTATTAGGGTATTGTTACAAAGGAGCGACACTCAGGTAAGCAGGTGTGGACCGTTTCTCATTAAACGTGTGGGATGTTGCTTGTTTAATGTAACAATGACCCGCACAGGGCGACTGGGAGAAACTGGATGTGTTTGGCCAAAGATCAGGCTGCGATATGTCTTGTGTTAGGCATATGTCCAGCAGTAGAGTGCTGGGTGTTGATGTTTGTGGTCTGTGCGAGTTGATCCTGAGAGCCAATTTGTAAGGGTATAAATTAAAAAAAAACCTATCTTTTACATAATAATTTACTATTACATTCTATTCTAAATTTACAAATCTATAGATATTAAAAACTATTTACAATAAAGTTGGTTGAATATACTCTACAGGTATTTAATCGGAGTCTGGGTGTTCATCAGTTCAATTTTTTTTGTGACTATTGTATATTTTCTCATTATAATTACAATCTAGCTTTGGGCTAATGATTTGTTTTTAACTTAATTTGCTAAGTAGAGTATAATTAAAAATGTTCCATTAACATTTTTCTTATTATCAAGTCAGGAAGACACTATGTTCTTGTGTTCGTTACAAACAAATATACACCTATGATAAAGATAATCCTGCTGCAGGGGTATAAGTATGGAGTGTTTTAAAAATTATTTATTTTGATTTGTAATTTTAATTTTGTTTCTACAGCCTATACTTATTCCAATTTTGGAGGAATCGATTCTAAACCTATCACGCTTGGCCAAGGTGAATCAGTAGGGCATCCAGACTCTGATTAAATCTCTGCAGTCCATACCCATGCGGGGATTAATCTGCAGTCACATGATTCACCACTGACCCGATTTTAAATATCTAATTATTCTTTTTCTACTTCATTACTGACATCTAACGTCTGCTTTTCAAACATAAGCCTCAATTGCTCAGTAGCTGACATTGGCAATCTTTGATTTGCTCCAAACTCCTCGTCCGGAAGTTGTGCAGTATTGAGTCTCGGGTCTTTGAAGGTAAATGGGGTCCAAGGACCTTGGACTGATGGGAAATCAGTGTATTGATACTTGCGAAGTCTCGTTGCAGCAATATCTCCTTGCTGTGTGCGTAACACTTCTATCCACTTGTTTATTTCTGAGTGTGTTTTGTTGTTCATATTCATCCACACCCTGTCTCCATTTACTGGAAAGAAGTGAAATTTTTAATAACTAGATTATATACACACATATCACACCTGTCTCCTGTACGGGTAAGCAGAGACCACACTCCATCTGCTATGATCTCAGCAAACTGTGTTTACTTCCACACTCATCACTCTTCACATTTGAAAATTCTCCTTTAGGCACTCACGTCACCACACTTGGAATAAGCTGTCATTGAGATTTTCTTCATATGTTTTAGAATTGATTTAATGTTGGAACCTTCAATAAATAAGCATGCCACACTTACAGGCCAAATGCCTATGGTCTTGTTGGTGTCTATGGGTGGTATTCATTGTTTACATGTTTGTCTTTCTATACCATTTAGAGATTACTTGATTAAGTAAGAAGAGTGCAATATACATACAGTATTCGGCTACAACAACAGGACCACGGTGTCGACGTGGCTTCAGGTAAACAACGACACTAGGGTTCTTTGATGCAAACTCTACCAGATCTTGTTCAATGAAGTCGCTAAAAAAATAAATATATATTTATTCATATTGTTATACATGTAAGTATAAATTACAATGTCTATTGATTAAAATTTCATCTCTCATGATCTTTTAATTGTTTTTACCGTGGGAAGTGCTCCGAGGAATTTTTCTACTCTCTAAATTTCACAACTTCTTACCTCTGGCCTCTAAATTTCACAACCGCACAGTTGGAAAAGTTTCATTCCCATCATCTGCATGAATCGCGATCCAGTATAGTGCGATTTCCTAAAACTTCATTCCATGCACTACCACTCTATGGAACAAGCCGCCTTCAGTGGTATTTTCGAATCGTATATGACACCATAATCTTCAAAAAACAATCCTTCTCATATCATAATTTCATCAGGTGATACACTTGCCTGTTTGCCTCCCTATCCTTAAAAAAAAGGCACAATAACAAAAGCGATCTTTCAGAATTCTTTATTGAATTATTTCTGGACACAAGCCACCCTTGGCCTAATCTTACATGCATCCAGTCTCTGCTAGCTGTCCTGTGCAAATAGTAGATCCATCGAGCTAAAGAGTGTCTCACATTATTTGCAAAAACCCAGTCTTCACTCCAGTTCTCTACTCTAATCACTGTTAGTTTTCCAATAAACAAACTAACTACTTAACAAGCCCTATACTATAATATTAATAAATGTGACGTCTTTGTATATTAATATTTTTTTCTTTCTTCTGTATAATTATAACAATAATGTATCACCAACCTACATCAAACTATCTTTTTAACATTGTGTTCACCCTACAGTTGTCTGGAAGAAATCGCTATTAGCGATAAGACCGCCATTTGTATATAAATATTACAATCAATAATTGTATAACTTTGTTTTTGGTATACAATAAAGAATATATTTATCTGTCTATGTAGTCCATTGCTAATCCGGTTTACTTACTCAACGAGCTACACGACTTTGGTCTTGCCTCGGATTTTTTAACTCCAAATCTTATATATTGGAGAATATTGTCAAGGTTTACGATTTGGCTCCTAAGAAAGTATGGACAGGACGCACTGGTTAAAGTCTTCTTAACTACGTAATAATGAAGCTAGTTTTTAAGTTCTTCCTAATATGTAAACAATCAATTCTTATAAATAATTATTACCGTATGCCTCTACTTGCGCCATGGCTCTTGCAAAATTTCAACACAATCCTTTGCAGCTGACAGACATAACGTCCTACACCATTTTGTAGCGGAGCACGCACGAATCCAGATTTGAGAAACAAATTTTTATTCGACATTTCTGTTAATTATTGACATCAAAAGAGAAATTCTAATAATATTTAGGTTATCTATGTGACATTCGGCTATTTTTGTTTTTTTTATTTGATGGCAATTAGTTGTAACTATTATGCCAGTGTCAAGTAAAAATACAATAACATCAAATCTCTTGAAATGTAACTAATCAGCTTATCATGTCACGTCTTGATGGCTATTTTACCAAAATCTATGGACTTTTTCAGGCAACTTAAGAAGTCACAATACAGGCATTTATTTCATATCTTTTCACTAATACCATATTGTCTAATACGCCAACACAATAAACAATATAACTGACATTAACTTATGATTATGAAAGCGAAATAAAAACAATGTTACTAATGTAAGTTAACGGGAAAAAATCCATTTTTATCAAAATGACATTGTATTAAAATAAGCATCACCAACAAATCAATTTAATTATTGCCGTAAGTATTAGGAATATAAATTCTTCTTCTAACACTGCCTTTCCGATTTGCGAATTTGGCAGTTCTGAAGTACTTGCTAGTCCGGTCCACTCATACACACACACCGCATATTACGTAGCCAAGATTTTTTCGACCAACTTGTAATAAAATACAATATAAATACTAGAGTATAATTAAAAAATCAATAATAAAGTAAACTTATTTCAAACATTGAGCCAAGTTGTTAAAAATGTTAAGCCAAGAGAAGATATAACTATATAATTTAAGTTAGCTTTTTCCTACCAAAGAATATGACCTACAGAATGATAAATTTCTACAGCTAAACTGACGTGAAAACGATAGTCAGTCTAAATCTGTGTGTCGATCTTTTTCTCATTTGTTTCTCAGTTTTGATGATACTGACCCGACATTTTGTGGCGTCAGCTACCCTCGGCAGTCTTTCCGAACCATTACGACAATGGAACCTTACATACAACAAGCAACAACAAGCCTATACATACCTAAAAGGCCGGGAACGCTTCCGCGACTCCTGCGGTGTCGCGGTTGTCCATGGCAGCGTTGATTGCTTTCCATCAGGTGACACGCTTGCTCGTCGCCTATCCCATAAAAAAAAAGACATAGTAAACACTATTCCAGTAAATTAGTTGTTACCGGTCATTTTTCTCACGCGTTGCTTGCATTGTTTCCTTGGAAGATATCCGTTTGTTATTTCATGTAACCAAATTATCTTAAGGCGTAACAATTGATCAAGGGAGCCTTTCGAGGATATTCATGTTTGTGAGTGTATCTCAATGTAGATACGGTATACGTTGAGCATGGTAGTCATATTAAGGTATATTATTTTTTAAACGCAATAAAACACTTAATACATATTTTTTTAATAATTTTATTTAGAAAACTTTATTTACAGAGAGAACGAGTAAATACAACTTCTTCTTAAAGTTAACTTATACATTACTGACACAGGAGGATATTTGTATTTGGACTAACTTAAACGATTTTCGATACATTCATTTCATTTGCCATTTGAATTAAAAATGATGATATTTAAATCATTAGATATGCCTCTAAACAGAATATCCTTGAATCTGTAATGTCAATGCGCCGAAATTTCCTTGAAATGCGTATGTTCACTCATTTCGAATCAATGGCGAGTGTAAACAAGTAATATTTGTAATTACTTCAGGAGAAAAAGAGATGTAATTTATTTCCATGGACTGTATTTTTTATATTTATTTATTATTTTTTATATTATCGCATAGATTTGAAAATGTCACAGATTGTCAGTGTCATATTTAATGATGTAAATTTTTATGTATTATTTTTCTTTGATGGCAATTAGTTACAACTATTACGCCAGTGTCAAGTCAAATACAATAATATCCAATCTCTTAAAATGTAACAAGTCAGCTTATCACCTTACGTCTTGATAAAATGATGGCCATTTTACCAAAACCTTCTATGGACTTTTTCAGCCAACTTAAAAAGTTACGATACACGCATTTATTTCGTATCACTACACTTATACACCTTCATCGAACTATATTGCATATTACGCCACCATAATTAAACAATATACTACTGATATTAATATAAGATTATGAAAATGAAATAAAAACACAACGTCACTGATGTAAGTTGGCGGGGAAAGTCTCATTGTGTACTCTATCCGTTAAATTGTTTCATTTTTATGTATATTATCAAAATAAAAAAAACATGAGAACAGAGTATATAAATGTCATAATTACAAGAAAAAGAAAAATGTGATAAAACTATGTATCTTTGACTTTTATATATGACCTTTATAAATAAATACTTCTACTACCCTTTCTTCTTCTGCATACATCTAGAATGAATCATTAAAGAGTATAAAGTATTGTTTTAGTATTTATTAATAATATTTAATAAACAAATGCATGTATAATTTCCATTAGTCGATTATTTTAATGTAATTTATGAGATTCGTTCATTCATTTATAATAATGATAAAATCAGTAAGGCCGTACCTAATAGTGGAACATAAATATGCTTGGTAAAAATATTGAATAATCTAACAAGACTAGTTTTAAGGTTATAGTAATTTTATTTTAAACTTAAAAACCCTTTTACCGTGCTAGTGTTACTGAAGATTTTTTAAGACAATTAATATTTATTGATAGTTCATTTTACGTCATAGAGTAAAAAACTAAAGAACTTATTTTTTTTATGGGATAGGAGGGCAAACGAGCAAGCGTGCCGCCCGATGGAAAGCAATCAACGCCGCCCATAGACAACCGCGACACCGCAGGAGTCAATCGACTTATAATGTTGTTTCAATCTAGGTTGAAAGTTTTTAACTAATATACTTTTTAGCTGTGTTTCAAAGGAACTTTTCTAAACGAGATGGTTATTATGTGGACAGTCAAAACTTCTACTTAGCTAAGATTTTTCGCTCCAACACGAGGCATCTTCAGGTATAGTAGACTCTACGGAAGACAACCGAAAAGTGTCGGGGCGAAACACGTGTTGTTTACAAGGTGGAAAAGTGGTAGTGTCTGTTTGTTATTGTGTGTAGTGGTTGGCGGGTGGAGAGATGCTGATGGCCGTTTTTCGATAAGTTCCAAATAAATCCACTTCATCCAGCAGGAAAACACACATTATTAATTTTCTGTTATTGTTTTGCTTGTTGCGGATCTTATCTAAGTAAAGGTTTTGACTGTCCACATAGTGATGGATTTCCGAAAAGTAACGCCTGACTCCATTAATCAAGATGTTTATTCTTTAGTTTTCTCTTCCAGTTGCTTTATTATAGAGGGCACTTGTACAGCGGGCAGGTCCACGCTTTTAGCGCGTCGGCGGCCTTCCTCCACGTCGCTGTATCGGCGACGGGCTTCTGGGGGGAGCGGCTGCAATTCGGGCAACGTTGGCCGCTTTCGGGCTAGCTCGGGTGTTCGGAGAGTCCCTCCTTTATAAGAAAATCATCAACTATATAAATAATGGGTCTGCTGTGCCAATGGATGCGTAGCTAGGAGCGAGTTTAGTCGCAAGCGTGTCGACCGTCCCGGGATCGGGCTCCTCCGGGTACTATGGTGCCTTACCTCAGCGTGCGGGGCTTTGCTGGGGCTGACCTCCATCCTCCTTTGCGGCTCGCGGGACTCACTAAGACGAATTAAATATACCTAATTTGTTGATGACGGCGACGTGGTTCGCAACCCGACACGTCCTGATTCCCACGAGGACGAGAAGCGACTAACGGAGAGCCGTTTCGCTACGATGAATGTGAGAAGAAGGATGGATGAGTGTGGAGGAAGCAGGGAAGGTGTGCCGGGATCGTAGCGGATGGAGATCTGTATGTATGACGATATGTATGTTTGTATGTATGTATGTATTTATAAAATAATAGTAGAAATGTAAGTATTGTAAAAATGTTTTTACATTTACCCTTCCGTCTCGGCGGGGTGGGTTGTGTCTCAGAGGCTAGAGGCGCGGCCTTTGAGAAAAAAGACTCGTCACCGTTTTGGTAGTTCTCGCAGCCGTCAGCTCTGGTTCTTGCTCCAAGCTTTGGTGAACTGAAAGCGAATTTGATAAACATTATTCTAAAATAGGTTCCATCCCCATCATCTGGATGGCCGGCCGTCGACCACAGTGCGATTTAGTCGCAGTTTTCTGCCACGAACTGTGGAAATGTGGAACAACTTACCACCTGCGGTGTTCCCACGTGATTATGTCATGGGGATATTCAAGAGAAGAGCGTGTGTATCCGTTAGAGGACAGCAACGCATCTGCAACGTCACCAGCGATGCGGATGTCTGTGGGCGGTGGTGATCGCTTACTCTGGTGGTAAACGACCACTTTTTTTTGGAATAGAATCGAATGGAATAGAAAAATGATTTTATTTTTTATGGGGGATAGGACGGCAAACGAGCAGGCGTATCGCTTGATGGAAAGCAATCAACGCCGCCCATAGACACAGGCAGTGCGGAAGCGTGGCCGGCCTTTAAGAAATGTGTAGGCTTGTTTTTCGAAGGTTCCAACGTCGTATTGGTTAGGACACCCATGGACATTTGGAACAGCATAGGATTACAAATGATTTGCCTGCCTTTGAGAGATGTTTATGTTTGTTGAAATACCACTGAAAACAGCTACCCGTTTTTGTTATTTTATTTTTATATATTCACGCCTATCCCCCGCAGGGGTTGGCAGAGACCACCGAGCTCCATCCACTACCATTCATCGCAGCGAAACGGCTCTCCATTGCGCTTCTCGCCCTTGTGAGAATCAGGACGTGACGGTGTGCGAACCACGTCGCCGTCATTCCTATTCTAGCTAGGGTCGCTGTTTCCGTATATTTATACATAAACTGAGGGCCATTTATTAATTACGTTACACATTAAGGGGAAGAGGGGGGGCAAACAAATTGTAACATCGAGGAACAAGAGAGCGATGTGACCTTTGTACACCAAACCAAGCACCCAAACACCGCTGGAGGTAGCTAGGTCCACAGGGTAGTGGTGCGCGGAAAGTAGTTTCTGAACCGTACTGGATCACCACTCAATCAGATGGTGGGAGATCAAACTTTTAAAATTTGTACCTTTGTTCTACAAGTATTTTGGTGAGCCTTGCCACTTCAGCTCTGAGTTGGTGTAGCTCCTTCTCCCTCGCTCGCGCTTGTTGTTCTGCGGAGCGCTCCCGTGCCGCCAGCCGGGCGCGCATGTCGTCGAAACTGTTATCGATATAAATAAAATCGATAATATAATTTGAAAATCGATCTCATCGATGTAAGTCAAATCAGCCATTTTTATTCCGAAGATTAAATAAGACTTTTCCCGCCATCTTACATCAGTTGTGTTTTTATTTCATTTTCATAATCTTAGATTATTATCAGTAAAATTGTTTAGAGTGCGTATTATACAATATAGTTCGATTACGGCGTATAAGTGAAGTGATATGAAATAAATGCGTGTATCGTGACTTTTTAAGTTAACTAAAAAAGTCCATAGAAGGTTTTGGTAGAATGGCTACCACTGCATCAAGACTTTCGTGGTTCATATATGCATTCCATTGCTTGGCACAGGTTTTCTCATTCCTGGATAAACGGACATTAACCCACCACGCTTGTCCAATGGGGATTTGTGGTATCATCGGAATAGATATATGTAGGCCATATGTATATATTTATTCGGACGTGGAGTTCGAACCCGCTGTTATTATTTATTAATCGTTTAATTTTTATAATTTAATGTTATTATTAGTTATATTGTTTCATTCTGGTGGCTTGTTACTCAATACAATTTGATGAAGGCCTAGATGTAAAATGAAATGAAACAAATGCGTATATCGTGATTTTTTAACTCCATGGTAGGTTTTGGTAGAATGGCCGCCATTTTATCAAGACGTTACGTGACAAGCTAACTAGTATATTGCAATATGCTTGATATTATTGTATTTTACTTAATACTGCCATAATCATTATACTTAATTAGCATCAAAGAAAACAAATATATTTTTTTACAGAAAGAATAAGATGGAAAAAGTATTTCAACATGTTAATCATTTGTAGAAAAAATCTATACTCACAGTTTCCTTAAACACGCACATTTCCTCGTCAAATGCTCAATCTGATCCCTCGAGGTCCTCTCCACTTGTTTCAGCTTCGCTGTCTCCTCCCCTCTCCTCTCTCTTTCCTCCTTTTCTCGCTCAAGAGCCTCTCTGTTAGCCGGTTAATTGGTTTGGGGGTAAAACATTTTTAGTTGGTGAGGTTGACATTGGTAAAAAATACGTAGGCAAATATAAAAATATATACTTAGTTATCATGAATTGTGTAAATAATTGCTTGTAACTGTAACTATACTTATATACTATAATATTATTTTTCTTCCACTAAAATGTTTAGCGTACGTGAATAAAGTTTACAATTTTTTATAAATTTCTTTATTATTTGCATAAAATGGAACATATCTCACTTATTGAAAAAAAAAAAGATTTATAACCTGGGAAATTGTACAGTTGTTTCTCAAACGATGTTGTCTTTAAAAATGTTTTTATAATTTTTTTTATTATTTGCGTGAACCGGAACATATCTCATTTATTGAAAAAAAAATTATACGATTCATAGCGCGGGAAATTATAAGACTGATTTACAGAGGATGCTAGCTCTAAAAATATTGTTGTAATTTATTTTGTAATTAACATATAAGAAAGTGATTCACTGTACTAATTCTTCACTATTATAACGTATAGTAAATGCAATTTTTTCTCACTAAGAAAAAAGTAATAAAAGATATACCAGACACAAAAAATGAAACAGCTCTATCAAATCATACATGTATATTTATCTTTATGAAATAATTAATAATATAAAAGTACAAAATTATAAAAGAATAATAATGAGAGAAGTCTCGTAAAAAAATATTGAGCAAAAAAGCACAATTATACATAGGCAAACATAATAGCAAGCAATAATCCATTAAATAAAATTTGATATTGAATAATGGATATATATTACACCAAACAAAAATGATAATGACTAGAAAACATGTATGAATAATTTGAAGTAACTAGGTATAAGATCAAAGAAAACTTATAGCGTTTTAAATAATATTTTAGCTTAAAAACTTAACTTAGTAACCATTTTTTATAAATTTATATTAAGAAAATGATTTAATATGTGTACTTATTAAAAAATATATTTATAATAATTATTTACGGTTTCAGTTTTTTCAAAAAAAATAGTATTATTATTTTTTAAATTATGGTATAATTTTCTTGGATCACAGATAATATTTTACAATGAGATAATGATTTCAGTCCAATTTGGCAGTACGTTCAATTAAAAAAACAAATTTATTTTATAAACTTATAAATACTCAAACCTATACAGGTAACATGACGAAATTATTTCATAAAACAGGCTGTACCATTCGAACCTTGTAAAAGAATCATTCATAAACTTTAAATAGCTTTTTGTCTGTAATATTTCTATGCCATTTGTAACAAATAATCGATACTAAAACGCTGGAGATCTCTTATTATGGCCGTCAATTTTTTCTATAACTTGATTTATTATTAGTAACATTAATAATAATATATAATACGGTCGGAAAAATAACAAAAACTATACTGAACAAGTTATTATGTTAGTTAAGTACTCTTTTTTTCTTATTAACACTTTGTAAATAGAACAAGAGTGCGAGTGAGAGAAGGAAAGTTGCGAGAGCGAGACGGAGCGAGCCCATGAACACGCACGCACTCGACGCAGCCACCAGCGCTCCATACCAACTGCAACTGTCATACAACGACGCCATCTTGTACACACTAATCTTTTGAAAATAATCTTTATTATAATATACTTCGTCATATTAAACCATTACAATGACATTTTTAATTTGTTTCAATTGTCAAAATTTTATGACAACTCGATAGATTTTTTTAATCTATTGCAAAAGACAATAAATATTCATTTTATTAAAATATACATTTTTAATCTGTTGCAATTGCCAAAATTTTATGACAACTCGATAGATTTTTTTAATCTATTGCAAAAGACAATAAATATTCATTTTATTAATATGTACATTTTTAATCTGTTGCAATTGCCAAAATTTTATGACAACTCGATAGATTTTTTTAATCTATTGCAAAAGACAATAAATATTCATTTTATTAATATGTACATTTTTAATCTGTTGCAATTGCCAAAATTTTATGACAACTCGATAGATTTTTTTAATCTATTGCAAAAGACAATAAATATTCATTTTATTAATATGTACATTTTTAATCTGTTGCAATTGCCAAAATTTTATGACAACTCGATAGATTTTTTTAATCTATTGCAAAAGACAATAAATATTCATTTTATTAATATGTACATTTTTAATCTGTTGCAATTGCCAAAATTTTATGACAACTCGATAGATTTTTTTAATCTATTGCAAAAGACAATAAATATTCATTTTATTAATATGTACATTTTTAATCTGTTGCAATTGCCAAAATTTCATATTTTTTAATCTACTGCAAATGTATCTCACATTTGCGACTATATTTAAATAAAAACCTTAATATTTTTAAAAATACATTTTTCTATTACATTTTGTTCATATTTCATTTTTTATTATATAAAAAATAGTTACAAAAATTATTATTATTATTTACTTTTTTTTTTGCATTTTACACAGCAATCAGTGACACTACACTAACTATAATACTATGCATACTATCTACTCCACTCTAGAAAATTTTCTTTTTATATGTTTTGCAATTTTTACAATTTGCAATTTATGAAAACAATGTTAAGTCTATTCTTGAATACTGCCTTTTGGACATGATATTTATGTGTGATAGATTTGATGTGAATGAAATGTTGTGTATATGGTTTATAGATTGTTATAATTAAAAATAGGTATGAAAACAGGATATTTTCAAATAACTATATTCACCATGCAAATGGTAGCAAAGTTTGTCCAAAAGACAATATTCTTAGGTGAGTTTGAATTAGTTGAAAACAAAAAAACTTTATTATTAATAAACAAACCGCAAAGGTAACGGGGTCATTGTATTTTAGACGTGATTTGCTACCAAAAGTTGAAACTGCATTGAAGCCAAGATTATATTATTAGTAATTGTTTAACTGAATCCAAGAAAATCAAAATGATCATGATTATTATATTTAATAATAACTCGAAATATAAAACAGTTATCTGTAATAAAATTATTTTTAACAATATTTTAGAATTTTTTTAAACTGTTACATTTTTGTTTTTTTTAGTACGATTTTATGCAATTATATTGATTTAGGTATACAAATGAGGTATAAAAGTAAATTGTGTGAGTATATTATTAAATAATTATAGAATTAAATGATTAACTCTCTGAGTCAAATGGCCTAGCAATAGTCAAAATCAACGTTTGTGGGCTTCAAAGCCAGTTTGGATTTTAGCTTTCGATCATTTCCAAATACACAAAATTGCTTCATCAGAGAGTCATTATTACAAATGAAGTGAAATAAATTCAATGTGTGTATCATGACTTTTTATGTTATCACCAAAAAGGTGATCAATCAATTTAGATAAAATAGTTCACTTCTAGGGTTTATTAAATAGGTAGATACTATTTCTCGTCCAATAGTGTTTGGTATAATAGTCTTCTCACGGGAAGAATTGGCCACAGCACAGACAAGACTACAGATTCCCATAAACTTTGAAAGTTGGCATAAAAACTAATCACTTAATTGACATTTACTTTGGACTTATTGACTTAATTCACTCATTACTTGATTGACATTTACTAAGTGTTATATTTTATATCATTTATACTTGGCGCTGGCAGAATTCACTCATAATTGCCATATAAAAAAAAGAATCGAATTGAATTATATCATTTATGGTTTCCCTGGATTTATATCAAAGCGTGTTATTGAAGCATTCATTTCGCATGCAAGTGCACTATGTAAATAGAACCACAGACTATTAGAATATTTTTTTATTTAAAAAGCATTTTACCTCAGTTCCTGTTCAGTGACAGCAAGCGACCGCCCGCAGGCAGCCGTTTTGGCGGATAGATTGTCGAAATCAACGGATTTCGAATGAATCTGTGATTTCAGTTCTGGAGAACGGAAGAAACACAGAAAGGAATTTATTTATTCGTTTGTTTAAGAGACACACCGAGAGCTTACTATATATTAATACAATAAGAACTAGCTTATTATTATCAATTCATGGTATTTTAATCTCTTACAATTCGGCTACACGCATCTACCCCTATAATGCACCATGCAAATCATACACTTATTCGGGGAATTATCAAGACACCAACAACGCAACGACAATCGAGGCAAAAAAGCAAACGAGCAGGCTTGTCACCTGATGGAAAGCAATCAACGCCGCCCATAGACATCGGCAATGCCGTAGGCAGTGCAGAAGCGGTAAAGGAAAGTGACATTATGGTAGTGAGAGAGGGAAGGGGAGTAGGAGGGGAAGAGGAGTAGGAGGGGAAAGGGAGTAGGAGGGGGAAGGGGAGTAGGAGGGGAAGAGGAGTAGGAGGGGGAAGGGGAGTAGGAGGGGAAGGGGAGTAGGAGGGGGAAGAGGAGTAGGAGGGGGAAAGGGAGTAGGAGGGGAAAGGCGAGTAAGAGTGGAAGGGTGTTGGGCCTCCGGAACTCAGATAGCTCACCGTACGAAGCGCGGTAGCTAAGCTACCACTCAGGCGTCGGTTTTCTGCGGGAGTGTGTCAGCTCTCTAAGTGACTGAGTTTGTGAAGCAGACGGCACGTCAATAACCATGTTGTAGAACCACAATAGAGTACATACATGGTGCTGGATGTACTAGCTAGACAAATACTTAAAAACCAGTTAAAAACAGACACAAAAACCAAGTTTTAACTTGAAGTTGTTACCCTTCATAATTCTTTTGAATATGATAATTGTTTTATCCCGTTTTGACTTCAGATAACGTACCAGCAATTTCCTCTAGAAGCTCCTTCTCCCTTTTTATCCTTTGCTCCTCTCCCTCCTGCCGGCATTCGTTCTTCATTCGCGCCAAACAGTTCTCCTTGTCCGTCATGAACACATCCCATTGTTCGTCTGGAAATATCAAAGCTTTGATTAAGGACGAGCGTAAATCGTGGAAGATATGGATTTTTTAATGAGATAGGAAGGCAAGCGGGCAGGCGTGTCGCCTGATGGAAAGCAATCAACGCCGCCCAAAGACATCCGCAGTACCATAGGCAGTGCAGAAACGTTGCCGGCCTTTAAGGAAGGTGCCATTATGGGAGCGTAGGGGTAGGGGGAGGGTGTTGGGCCTCCGGAACTCAGGCCGCTCACCGTACGAAGCGCGGTAGCCAAGCTACCACTCAGACGCCGGTTTTCTGCGGGAGTGTGGTACCTACTTCCCCGGGCGAGTCGGCCCATTCACGCTACAGACAAATAATATGCCATTCTTGACAAAGTATTCGTCTGCAGCGTGGCTCTACTTCTTAAAAAACTTGTGCGGAACGAGTGTCTTTGCCGTAATAGAGTATATTAATAGAGTAAAGAGAGAGAGAGAGAGGACATAAAATAACTTCAAAAATAAGATAAAGCCAAAGCTTGAGTTGAGACTCACCCATCTCAGACCGGTGTTTCTCCATCAGTTTGTTGATCTGGTCACGTTTCTCAGCTAGCAGCTGCACTCTCGTTGTTTCCAGAAGCTTTCTGGCCTCGTCCGCCGCAGTGGAGGCTTGCTCTTCCACTACTCTGACTTTCTCTGACCACTCTTCTATGAGACTCTCTGTAATTCGATTTGGTTGTATATTAAAAAAAAACGTTACTGATGTCAGTTGGCGGGGAAATCCCGTTCTCTGTTTCTTTTTGAAACCAATTACTTTGCTTTGAACCGTAATTAAATTTAATATTTTCCCATATTTTATTCTTCTAAGATCAGTTGACTTAGTTCAGTAGCTTTTTGTAGAGACTTTGCATTATCATCAACAGTCCACCGCTGGAAATAGACCTCCCCCATGAAGCGCCACCTAGCCTGATCTTCAGCTACACGCATCCAGTTTCTGCCAGCCGCCCCGCGCAGATCGTCGCACCATCTAGCCGGGGGGCGTCCCACACTACGTTTACCGAGACGCGGTCTCCACTCCAGCACTCGTCTGCTCCAACGATCGTCGGATCTCCGACAGACGTGACCAGCCCATTGCCACTTAAGTTTGCTAATTCGAAAGGCTATGTCGGCGACTTTAGTTCTCTGGCGGATTTGTTCATACATTCATTGACTTTGCATATCTAACTAAAAATATTGTTAAATCTTTCAAGAAGACGTGGGAATCTATGCGACTAGTTTGTTCCTTGAAAAAGTGTATTTGTTACGGGAAGTTAGGGATTGCAATCCCGCAAAACGGGATCGGCATTCTCGCGGGATTCCGCTGCTTTTATTAATCTGCTGAATCCCGCACCTTCAAAGCGCGGATCTACGGATCCCGCAAATTAAAAATTTGGCGCACAAACCTTTCTTTGAAATTTTTAATAAAAGTTGATTTTTACACAAAAATTTGTAGTTTCAATTTGATTTTGCAACATAATTTCAAAGATGCCGGATTCCGCGTGATACCGCGTGGGATTGAGTAATCCCGCATATCAATACTGCGGGATTGAATGAGCTGCGGGATTGCAATCCCTACGGAAATTACATCTAGAAGAAACTGATTTAAAATAAATATATTATTATTAATGGAGTCAGGCGTTACTTTGCGGAAATCCATCACTATGTGGACAGTCAGAATTTTAACTTAGCTAAGATCCACGACAAGCAAACAACAATAGAAAATTAATAATGTGTGTTTTCCTGCTGGATGAAGTGGATTTACCTGGAACTTAAACTAAGACTTACCGAAAAACGGCCGTCAGCAACTCTCCACCCACCAACCACTATACACAACACCAAACACACACTACCACTTTTCCACCTTCCAAACCGGTCTCGGTACGGAAGACAAACGGAACTTAACAGTTGTCTTCCGTAGAGTCTACTATACCTGATGATGCCTCGCGTTGGGGCGAAACACGTGTCGTTTACAAGGTGGAGAAGTGGTAGTGTGTGTTTGGTGTTGTGTATAGTGGTTGGTAGATGGAGAGTTGCTGACGGCCGTTTTTCGGTAAGATTTAAGTTCCATATAAATCCACTTCATCCAGCAGGTAAACGCACATTATTAATTTTCTATTGTTGTTAGCTTGTCGCGGATCTTGGCTAAGTAAAAGTTTTAATGGACCACATTTAGATATATTAATAATTAAAAGTAAAGTAGATCAGATAGAACAAGATACCTTTCTCCTGCTCGAAGCGTTCGGTCATCATTTCCACCTTGTTGGCATAAGTTATATCGGCTTTGTCCAGCAGATGTCTCAGCTGCATCACATCCCAGTCCGCTTTGCTGTGGGCATCCGCTATGGCGCGCTCGAATTGAGCCTCCTTGTTCGCCAACACCTCCTTTAAATTCTCGAACTGGAAGAATAAAGAATAATTTAGAAGCTGGCAGAGGATGAATTGCCCATACATAAATATGTGAACAGACAGAATTTTTACTTTGTACAGCATGAAGTATGAACTTTTGTCGTTTATTAATTTGATCGATGGAGTCAGGCGTTACTTTGCGGAAATCCATTACTGTGTGGACAGTCAGAATTTTTACTAAGATCCGCGAATATATATACTACAGAATATGTACATCGGAAACAAATTATCGGAACGCGCTTTGATACTGATCATCATATAAATAAATAGGTTCCATAGCTAGCTATGCAGCTATGGAACCTATTTATTTATATGATGATCAGGTTGTCACCGTGCAATTTAATCGCAGTTTTTCTTTTCTTTGATGGCAATTAGTTACAACTATTACGCCAGTGTCAAGTAAAATACAATAATATCAAATCTCTTGAAATGTAACTAGTGAGCTTGTCACGTTACGTCTTGATAAAATGGCGACTATTCTACCAAAACCTACTATGGACTTTTTCAGTCAACTTCAAAAGTCACGATACACGCATTTATTTCATATTACCTCATTTATACACCTTAATCGAACTATATTGTACAATACACCACCACAATTAAACAATATAACTGATAATAATATAAGATTATAAAAATGAAATAAAAACACAACGTCACTGATGTAAGTTGGCGGGAAAAGTACTAATTGCAGTTTTCTGCCACGACCTGTGGAAATGTGGAACAATTTACCACCTGCGGTGTTCCTACGTAATTGTGACATGAGGGTACTTTTTTATGGGATAGGAAGGCAAACGAGCAGGCGTGTCACCTGATGGAAAGCAGCAACGCCGCCCATAGACATCTGCAGCGGCATAGGCAGTGCAGTGCCCACCTTAAAGGAAAGTGACATTGGGGGAAGGTATTGATCAGGAACGCAGGTCGCTCACCGTACGCAGCGCGGTAGCTAAGCTACCACACAGACGCCGGTTTTCTGCGGGAGTGTGGTACTCCCCCGGGCGAGCCGGCCCATTCATGCTACAGACAAATAATATGCCATTCTTGACAAAGTATTCGTCTGCGGCGTGGCTATTTAAGAGCGTATGTCTTTGTTAAATGCCGGCAACACATCTGCGACGCCTCCGGAGACCCGCATGCTCGTTTGCCTGTTATGCTATATGATTAAAAAAACATATTAAACACATCCCAATCCCAACTCACCCTCGTGTTGACCTCCCGCAGTTTCCTCTCGGCTGCACGGGATTCCTGCTCGTGTTCCGCTCGCAGCTGGGCCAGGGCAGCCCGTGTCCTTTCAGCGGCTGCTCTCTCCAGCGCAGCCCGCTGGGCGACCGCGGCTGTAGCGGCTGACGCTTGGTCAGCCCTCATTGAATCTATGTGCTTGGAGTGCTCCTCCTCTAGACGTCTGATCGCCTGCAAGTGACGAGATATAACTCATCGCACCTTTAAAGAATAAGATACCTCAAGGGCATACAACGCTACCTCCAGCGGTGTTAACGAACCGATACTGAAGTGTCTCGCAGGTTCAGCAGGTTCGGGTCAGATATAGCTTACTACGTTTTTTTTATGCGATAGGAAGGCAAACGAGCAGGCGTGTCACCTAATGGAAAGCAACCAACGCCGCAAAAAGACAACCGCAGCGCCATAGGCAGTGCGGAAGCGTTGCCGACCTTTAAGGAAACTGTCATTATGGGAGTGGAAATGGGAGGGGATAGAGGGAGAAGGAGGAGGGTGTTGGGCTTCCGGAATTCAGCCACTCACCGTAAGCGCGGTAGCTAAGCTACCACTCAGATGCCAGTTTTCTGCGGGAATGTGGTACTTCCCCGGGCGAGCCAGCTCATTCAGGCTATAGACGAACATTATGCCATACTTGACAAAGTATTCGTCTGCAGCGTGGCTCTACCACTATAGAATCTTTATTTGTTGAACAGTGGAACCATACCTGTTTATGCTTCTCATCTTTTTGTTTGGCGTTCTGCACCTCCCTCTCGAGCAATTCCTTCAGTCTGTGCACTTCCAGCTTCAGCGCCTCCTCCCTGGTCTCGACCCGCTGCAGCTGCAGGCTGAGGGTTTGGACGGAGCGTTGTTGTTCCGCGGCCAGGCCACGCAGTTGCTGGAGCTCTGCCACGTGTGCGGGGGTTGGGGGTGCTGCCCTCAGCTGCTCTACTGTTTGCGTGAGCTGGAAGAACGAATGAGTTTTGTAGACGACCGTAATGGCTCAGTGGTGGGCAACGGAGCCAATGCTCGAGGTTTCGATCCCCGCATCGACATAAATGTCATATATGTATGGCCCACAGATATTTATTTTGAGTCTGGAGATCTCGCCAATCCGCATTGGACAAGCGCGGTGGGTTCGATTAAAAAACAAATTCCCCTCCCACTCCCCACCCCTGCCGACTTCCCCCTCCCCTCCCGACTCCCCCTCCTTACTGACTGTCCCCCCTTTCACCTCCCCCTCCTCCTCTCATGATGATACGTTCTTTAAAGGCCGGTAACGCTACTGCACTGCCTATGGCATTGCGGATGCCTATGGGCTGTGTTGATGGCTTTCCATCAGGCGACACGCCTGCGCGTATGCCTTGCTACCCATAAAAAAAACATCCATAAAGTAAATTTCTTTTATCAGTCGTGTTTAATCCATCCTCTTTATGTGCCCAAACCATCTAAGCATCCCTTTTTTCAACTTTTGTAACGACACCTTATTTTACGCTAAGTAACATAAAGTGTTTTATTTTTGACTTTTCCCGCCAACTTACATCAGTGACGTTGTGTTTTTATTTCATTTTCATAATCTTATATTATTATCAGTTATATTGTTTAATTGTGGCGGTGTATTACACAATATAGTTCGATTAAGGCGTTTAGTGATATGAAATAAATGCGTGTATCGTGACTTTTTAAGTTGACTGCAAAAGTCCATAGTAGGTTTTGGTAGAAAAGCCACCATTTTATCAAGACTTAACGTGACAATCTGACTAGACATTTCAAGAGATTTGATGTTATCGTATTTTACTTGACACTTGCATAATAGTTATAACTTATTGCCATCAAAGAAAAGAAAGTATGTTATTTCAAATGTACTGGTGTTTCTGAATAAAGAAAGGGATAGATTACCTCTTTCTTGTCTTTCTCCGCGTCCCGGGCTCGCTTCTCCAGCTCCCTCATCTTCCACTCGCAGTCCGCGAGCATTCTCTCGGCCCGCGCGGCCGCTTGTGAGCGAACTGCCTCGTGCGCTGTCCGCCATTTTGCCGTGTTCGCTTCCGCCGCTGTCAGCGCCTGAGATTAAGGAAAACAAAACATTTTTTATGTAATACGAAGGCAACGACAACGTGAGACAACCATGCCACGCGTAATGTGTTTCTCCGGGATGGGGGATCGAGCCGTCGGGATGAACCCTATCCACTCAAAATCGAACATCCCCCGGAATTTGATGTCGCTGTTCGCGGCTTTTAGGCGTCCTTTATTGACTTCGTGTCGTCTGAATTTAGTCTAGCTATTGTAGGTGATGGCTAGATACTGTATGTGGTAATGGGCTGATCACGTTTGGCGGAGATCCGACAATCGTTGGAGCAGACGAGTGCTCGAGTGGAGACGTAGTGTGTGACGCCTCCCGGGTAGATCGTGCAACGATCTGCGCAGAGCGGCTGGCAGAAACTGGTTGCGTGAAGCTGAAGTTCGGGCTAGGCGGTGCTTCTTGGGGAAGGCCTATGTCCAGCAGTGGATTGCCGCAGGCTGTTGTTGATGATTATATATTTATTTATAACTGATATCGGAACTGTGGTCTCTGTCCACCCCTACGGTAAAGTTTTTAAGCTCAGAATTATGAATTCTTTCATATGATTTTATGACTTTTTTATTTACCAGCAGACTAAAGGAAATTTTAGCGTCATCCTATAAGTGTAGAGTTTGTTATATTACACAGTCCGCTGAGCAAATAAAAGTTGTGGTTCTTCTAGTCAGTTTTTTTTTCACTCACCTCTTTTGCTTTCTGTTCTTGCACTATTTTCTCTTGCTCTAACCTCTCTTTGTCCCTTTCTAGCGCTTGCACCTTTGACTCCAATTCGGCCAGTCGCGTCAGAGCGTCTTCCAGCTCCGATCTGAGCTGTCTCATTGATTCGTCTGGAAATGTGGTGAGACAGTAAATTTAGTCAGAAAATCTAATATTCTTGTAGAATAGTATAATAGATTATAGAGTGTAGGAACATTCGTTGCTAACAATTTGTCGATAGAAAGTTCGTCCCGAACAATTTACCGATAAGAAAATTCGATGTCGGATAGATTTGTTGATAAGCAATTGAACGAAGGGAGAATTTTTCGACAAACAATTGGTCGACGGAAAAATTTATTGACAAGCAATTGGACGATGGAAAAATTTGTTGATAAGCAATTTGACGACGGAAAAATTTGTCGACAAGCAATCGGACGACGGAAATATTTGTCGACAAACAATTGGACGACGAAAAAAATTTGTCGACAAGGAATTTGACGACGGGAAAATAAATCGACAAGCAGTTGGACGACGGAAAAATTTGTCGACAAGCAATTTGAAGACAGTAAAATAAATCGATAAGCAATTGGACGACCGAAAAAATTGTCGAAAAGCATTATGACGACGGGAAAATAAATCGACAAGCAATTGGACGACGGAAAAATTTCTTGACAAGCAATTGGACGACGGAAAAATTTGTCGACAAGTAATTGAACGACGGAAAAATTTATCGATAAGCAATTGGACGACGGGATAATAAAATCGACAAACAATCGGACGACGGAAAAATTTGTCGATAAATCATTGGACGACGGAAAAATTTGTCGATAAGCAATTGGACGACGGGAAAACTTGTCGACAAGCAATTGGACAATGGGAGAGATTTTCGAAAAGCATTTCAACAACGGAAAATATGGTGACAAATGCTAACTTTATTCTTCTTCTAAGAGTGCCTCTCCGACTTATGAAGGTTGGCAGCCAATTCGGCACAACTATCCTCCTCCTTCGCGAGGTGCAGCAGTACTAGGCAAGACTAACTTTATTATAATAATAAATTAAGGATATTTCACGATCTTTAAATATATTTGACCAAACCGTCGTCGAATTTTGCGAATTGGCGAGAAATGGTAGGGGATGAATTCTCCGTTTTTCGGTATTATATGCCATTTTTTAAGATATATTCATTAGAATATGCACAGTTAAGAAGAATAAAGTGACAAATTATCGATCAGTGATTTCCCTTTTCCCTCTGCACCGGGAATCTTAAATTATTTGCATTGTAAAACCTTCTACACGGTTCAAATAATTTATTCGTTCCTCCTCACCATTCCTCCTCTGCAGCTGCTCAGCCAAGTCCGCAGAACAACTCCTGGCCGCAGCCAGTTCCTCTTCTAGCGAACGACTCCTCTGCCGCACCAGCTCTGACTCTTTGTATGCTGCTGCCAAGTCGCATTTTAGCTCTGAAATGGTATTCAAACTGAGTTATAGAATAGAAGAAGGATAGAACAGAAAAAACTTTATTTATGACACATTTTTTTACAATAGCGAAAAGTAAAATCTTAATAATATTATATATAAATAAATTATAATATAATTGTTATACAATGGTTCTTGCTTAGCATATGCTAGGCATTCTTTTAGAGCACTTGGCGCTAGTTTTTAGCAAGAAGCTACTAGAATTAAACAATATAACTGATAAAAAATGAGATTACAAAAATCAAATAATAAACTCAACGTTACTCATGTAATTTGGCGGGAAAAGTCGGAGGTATTTTTGTATCGTTTTTAACATCTTAGAATTAAACATTATAATCAATACTAACATCAGATTATAAAAATGAAAAAAAAAAATACTAAACATCACAGATGTAATAATTTAGCGGGAAAAGTTCGAGGTATTTTTTGTCTTCGTTTAACTTAGAATTATATTTTTAAAGCAAATTAACTGACTATAACATGATATTATAAAAATGAAACAAAAACTCAACGTCACAGATGTAATAATTTGGCGGGAAAAGTTCGAGGTATTTTTTGTCTTTGTTTAACGTCTTAGAATTATATTTTTAAAACAAATTAACTGACTATAACATGATATTATAAAAATGAAACAAAAACTCAACGTCACAGATGTAATAATTTGGCGGGAAAAGTTCGAGTTATTTTTCGTCTTCGTTTAACTTAGAATTATATTTTTAAAGCAAATTAACTGACTATAACATGATATTATAAAAATGAAACAAAAACTCAACGTCACAGATGTAATAATTTGGCGGGAAAAGTTCGAGGTATTTTTTGTCTTTGTTTAACGTCTTAGAATTATATTTTTAAAACAAATTAACTTACTAGAACATGATATTATAAAAATGAAACAAAAACTCAACGTCACAGATGTAATAATTTAGCGGGAAAAGTACGAGGTATTTTTTGTCTTCGTTTAACGTCTTAGAATTATATTTTTAAAACAAATTAACTGACTATAACATGATATTATAAAAATGAAACAAAAACTCAACGTCACAGATGTAATAATTTAGCGGGAAAAGTACGAGGTATTTTTTGTCTTCGTTTAACGTCTTAGAATTATATTTTTAAAACAAATTAACTGACTATAACATGATATTATAAAAATGAAACAAAAACTCAACGTCACAGATGTAATAATTTGGCGGGAAAAGTTCGAGGTATTTTTTGTCTTTGTTTAACGTCTTAGAATTATATTTTTAAAACAAATTAACTGACTATAACATGATATTATAAAAATGAAACAAAAACTCAACGTCACAGATGTAATAATTTGGCGGGAAAAGTTCGAGGTATTTTTCGTCTTCGTTTAACGTCTTAGAATTATATTTTTTAAACCAAATTAACTGACAATAACATGATATTATAAAAATGAAAAAAAACTCAACGTCACAGATGTAATAATTTAGCGGGAAAAGTACGACGTATTTTTTGTCTTCGTTTAACTTAGAATTATATTTTTAAAACAAATTAACTGACTATAACATGATATTATAAAAATGAAACAAAAACTCAACGTCACAGATGTAATAATTTAGCGGGAAAAGTTCGAGGTATTTTTTGTCTTTGTTTAACGTAGCATTATGGGTATATAATAATATTGTAGATAGTATCACAGATAATCAAAAAACGTTTGGTTATGTGTGATTAAATTAAATGTAATTTATAATCATAGTGTCTATATTAATATTGGTATATGCGGATTAGAGACATAACAAAGAATGTGAAAGTGTGTGAATATAAGTGTGCGAAAAGGTGAATGGCACAGCCGTATAGCGCCTATGTGATAAAAAAAAGTTGCCACCTTGATTCGAAAGTTGGCTATTATAAAACATAATAAATAAAATATATTTTATACAGTGTGACCCAGAACTCAACGTCAAGCCGAAACGGGGTGACAGGATTGATTGTAACCATCATGAGAAAAATCAGAAAAATCTATCTGAAGATCGTAAAATTAAGAACATACCAAGAGCTTGTGCGAATAAAAAACATTTTAACTGAGTAAAATGTATTAGCAAAAATCGGGTCACTTGAGGTTTTTATTATTTTACTCGTTATTTTAAGTATGAAACTAACAAGTATTGTACCATTTTATAACCTTGATTAAATGCGCCAACTTGTAATGGCACTTGCCAAGGCGCTCTAGTACTTTTTATTTAAAGGAGGGCCTTTCAAAGTTGACAAATTTTGAATTCATAGTTTAACAAATAGTCTTAATTCTAGGAAACTTGGGGCAATTGTGTCATTATTTTTTACTGTGATTCTAGAAATGTTATTTAGGGTTACGGTTCCAAAGATTAAATGAACAAAAATAATAACAATTAACCACAATAACCGAAAAATGGTTACAATTTGAGCAAATTTCTAGGTTTGTTAAATGCCCATAATTTTCAAACTGCATGGGACAGATTTTTCTCATGATGGTTACAATCAATCCTGTCACCCCGTTTCGGCTTGACGTTGAGTTCTGGGACACCTTTATACCTACAGTGAAACCCGGATAACTGGGATATGTGAGAAACCTCCGTTGTTTTTTTTTAGATGTAGCTATAATCGTATAAAATAAAATAATTCTGTTTATGTTTATTCTAAATTTATGATTAATGGACTCAGGCGTTACTTTGCGGAAATCCATCACTATATGGACAGTCAAAAGTTTTACTTAGCTAAGACTTACTTACGAAGACAACCGAAAAGTCACTTTTCGGTTGTCTTCCGTAGAGTCTACTATACCTGAAGATGCCTCGTGTTGGGGCGAAACACGTGTCGTTTACAAGATGGAAAAGTGATAATGTGTGTTTGGTGTTGTGTATAGTGGTTGGTGGGTGGAGAATTGATGGCCGATTTTCGGTAAGTTTTTTGGTTTAAGTTCCAAATAAATCCACTTAACCCAACGGAAAAACACACATTATTAATTTTATGTTATTGTTTTGCTTGTCGCGGATCTTAGCCAAGTAAAACTTTTGACTGTCCATATCTAAATTTATCAATTATGTTTGACAATTAGTAATAAATAATCATAAATATAATACTATAGTACCAGGAGTGTAGATCTCCTTCTTCCCTTGCGGCTTATGGGATTCACTGTGACGAATTTGAATAAACCTAATTTCTTAAAAGCCGGTTCTCACGGCCTGATTCCCACGAGGGCGAGAGGCGACGAACGGAGAGCCTTTTCGATATAATGAATGTGAGAGGAAGGATGGATGAAAAGATGGATGAGTGGAGAGAAAACAAGGATGGTGTGCCGGGATCGTGGCGGATGGAGATCTGTGGTCTCTGCCTACCCCTACGGGAGACAGGCGTGACGATATGTATGTATTAATGTATGTAAAAATAATGTTATATAAGTTAGATACAAAGACAAAAAGTAAATATCTTTGAATAGGTCATACTAAGTTCTTCTTAGAGTAAGTATTTATTTGGGACTTTTCCCGCCAACTTACATCAGTGACGTTGTGTTTTTATTTCGTTTTTATAATATTATATTATTATCAGTGTTAATTGTGGTGGCGTATTATACAATATAGCACAATTAAGGCTTATAAGTGAAGTGATATGAAATAAATGCGTGTATCGTGACTTTTTAAGTTGACTGGAAAAGTCCATAGACAGTTTTGTTCGAATAGCCACCATTTTATCAAGACGTAACGTGATAAGCGGACTAGTTATATTTCAAAACATTTGATATTATTGTATTTTTACTTAACACTGACATAATAGATTTAACTATTTGCCATCAAAGAAAAGAAAAAAGTATATATTTGACATAAAATATATATTTTTAATATATATTTTATAATATAATTTTTTTATTAATTTTATTTTATATATATTTTGCGCTCCATGGGGGAGCCCTATGTCCAGCAGTGAACTGCCGCAGGCTGCTGATGATTGATATATTTTTAATAAGTTTTTTCTTTTAAATTAATTCAGGACACATTTTTAATACAAAGAACTAGAATGTATGTTACCTGATTGTCAATACGCAATGCATTAGGTAAAAGTCCCATAGATAATGTGGATGACGTGATTGACCTTCTTGAGTGATCTTCTTTTTTTTAAATTATCAAAAACAAAGGACTTACAAGAACGGAAGCCATTAAATGAAATATAAATCTCATTGCAATATAAATTTCCTCCCACACCGCTGTGACGTGTTTAAAACACTAAATTTTCAAAAGGAAGACAATAGTTTTTTTTAAAAATTATTAGCTGCCAAGGGCTATCACTAAAAAAGTTTTTAAAAAACCTCAACTAATTAAAATATATTTTTGAAGTGAAAACTTTTATAGCCGCGAGACGACTCTGGAAAGGGAAAAAATCTATGGTTTCGCGTCAGCAACATGCTAATGCTACGTATATCTATATAGCTATGAGTATAGCTATAGACATACTTTAAACACAGTTAATGCGCGCGCAGCTGCCTACGTACACGCATCACGCCAACACATTGTATATACCAGATTGTATGTGTGTGCGTTGGACGCTTTATGGATAAATAAAGATTTGTGGGTCACTACAGCAACATGCTGTAGTAATAGCAGCATTTAATATTACTATTAATTTGAAATTTCAAAATATAGTTTTAAATTTTCACTCCTGTCGGCAGTGCTCATGATTGGCCTTTGGATTTATAAATCTATATATGTTCCACTATTGATTATAGGTCTCCTGATTTTTAAGAGGATTCAAATTATCCAAAGCAGATGGCGGGATATTAAGATTCTAAATAATTGCCTGTAGGCTACACATATATTTATCCTAATGCAGGAACCGAATCGGCATACATCCCAACCTAGAAATATAGTTTATATGATGCTTATGGAGTATAAACCGTGTTGGTTGCTGTCTGTTAGACGACACGCTTGCTCGCTTGCCTTCGAATGCCATAAAAAAAGATGTTATAAATATTTAATGGCGAATCGTTGTAGCGTTGTTTAGAAGATATCCAGAAGTAAAATTATTATGATAAGTGAGTTTTTTTTTATTTTAAAAAAATTACAATTTTTCCACACATCTCTGTAAAGATCGCAGTTGTGACCATGTTGATGCATTTGCAATTCTTCTGATGTTGCAAATGTCTATGGGGAGCGTTGATTGCTTTCCATCAGGTGAAACGCCTGCACGTTTGCCTACCTATCCCATTAAAAAAGTATGTTATTAACGATTAAAATTTTTAACAAGATATATAAATATAAAGGGAGTGTATGGACAGTCAAAAGCTTTACTTAGCTAAGATCCGCGACAAGCAAAACAATAACAGAAAATTAATAATGTGTGTTTTTCCGTTGGGTTTAGTGGATTATTTGGAACTTTAAACCAAAAACTTGAAAAAAAGTGAAAAAGACTTTTCGGTTGTCTTCCGTAGAGTCTACTATACCTAGATATATAGATGCCTCGTGTTGGGGCGAAACACGTGTCGTGTACAGGATGGAAAAGTGGTAGTGTGTGTTTGGCGTTGTGTATAGTGGTTGGTGGGTGGAGAGTTGATGGCCGATTTTCGGTAAGTTTTTGGTTTAAAGTTCCAAATAATCCACTAAACCCAACGGAAAAACACACATTATTAATTTTCTGTTATTGTTTTGCTTGTCGCGGATCTTAGCTAAGTAAAGCTTTTGACTGTCCATATAGTGATGGATTTCCGCAAAGTAACGCCTGACTCCATTAATAATATAGGGAGTGTTTGAACTAGGTATATATATTGTATATATGGGGAGATTGTGAATTAATAGTAGGAATTGAAAAACAAAAAGATGACACTGTAGCTGCAACCCTACTTTTGTCGTCATTGGAAACTGGCCAGAGAGATCTTTGTGAGATCACCCGTTGCTCTTCGGAAGTGCGTCAGCGTGTAGCTGATAAATTGTGTAGATATAGCGATCGTTGCACCCAACGGCGTTCCTTGACTTTGTAGTTAAATCAAAGTCCTTTGTACTTGTTCTCCTAATACATCCCTCCTAACTCATCTCCTAATACGACGCCGTTTTTAACAAATTAGGAATATTAAAATTCGACATAGCGAATCCCACGAGCCGCAAGGGAGGATGGAGGTCAGCCCCAGCAGAGCCCCGCATGCTGGGGTAATATAGTACCCGGGGAGCCCTATCTCGGGACGGTCGGCACGCTTGCAACCACTTCCATTCATCCGTAAAGAAATATTCTCTTACGTTCAATCTCCTGGTCCTTTGCTTCTATCTCTTTCCTGTACGTGGATATGAGCTCCCTGGCCCTCTCTGCTTCCCCACATCGAGTGTCAGCTAGTTCAGTCAAAGCCGCCACCTGAGACTGAAACTTGTCTTCTTGCGTCACCAATGTCTTCCTGAAAATCCAATTATATTATATTACATATAATACAAAACAGCAATACCACTAACTGACTGACTCATTGACATTTTATTGGCGAAACTGCAAGAGATAGGGGGTAAGTTTGTTCTAGGGAAATGTTCGGATAACGGCTTGATGTTGTAGAATAGAATAGAATAGAAAAATCTTTATTTATGACACATTTTTTTTTACAAACGCTAAAATTAAAACTTTAATAATATTATTATATATAAATAAACAAAACAAAAAGAAAATAATTTTAATGTAACAAGTGTCATAAAATGGTTCTTGCTCAGCGTATGCCGGGCGTTCTATTGGAGCACCCGGCGCTGGTTTTCAGCGAAAACCGACGTGGTCAGATCGCGGACCACAGTGACGACATTGATACGGACACACACACATACATACGCATATATATATATACATATATATTTATTGTACATCAAAAATAAAGTTATACAATTATTGATTGTAATATTTATATACAAATGGCGGTCTTATCGCTAATAGCGATTTCTTCCAGACAGATACATTATTCTCAGGATGATGATAATCCCATAGCAAATATGAGTTAACCGTAAATAATAAACGAATAACTAAAAAGATACACAGATATTTATATAGATATGAGATAGATAGTAATTTTTGACAAGATTTTTGAAAATCGGAAGAGACTTCGCTTGTCTCACCTCCAGCGGCAACACATTCCATAACCGAATAGCCTGTACTCTGAAAGATTGGTCAATGAATGTGTGTGGATGGAAGATTCGGTAGGGGATGACCAAGGAAAATATACCTTGACCAAATTGCCGAAGTTTCTAAGAAAGGCCAGGTCAAGAATACTCCTTAACCGGCGGGCTTGCATGAGGAGAGTGATGACTGTGGAGGAAGCAATGGAAAGTATGTCGAGATCGTAGCAGATGGAGATCTGTGGTCTCTGCCTGCCTCTACGTGAAACAGACGTAACGATATGTATGTACTAACAATTTTTGGAACAGCCCTCGTATATATGTATACCGAGTCTGGATACTACGGAAGACAAACGAAAAGTGACCACTTTTCGGTTGTCTTCCGTAGAGTCTACTATACATAAAGATGCCTCGTGTTGAGGCGAAACACGTGTCGTTTACAAGGTGGAAAAGTGGTAATGTGTGTTTGGTGTTGTGTGTAGTGGTTGGTGGGTGGAGAATTGATGGCCGATTTTCGGTAAGTTTTTGGTTTAAGTTCCAAATAAATCAACTTCATCCAGCAGAAAAAATACACAGTATTAATTTTCTGTTATTGTTATGCTTGTCGCGGATCTTAGCTAAGTAAAACTTTTGACTGTCCACATAGTGATGGATTTCCGCAAAGTAACGCCTGACTCCATTAATAATGGATAAGCATGGTGAGTATACTTATATTCCTATAGTATTGGGATGTGGAAAATGTTTAGTAATACACGAAAAACAACCTGTTAAATTTAGCTGCATTAGATCGTAAATACACTAACTAACACGATTCAGGAAAACGCTAAAAAAAATCTAGTTCGATGAACCGAAGAATTTAAGACCTATGTGTGTTTGTATAAAGAATCCCGATATCCACTTGTTTATTCTGCTTGCATATAAAAAGATTGGCGAAATAAATAGAAGAAACTAAATTATTTACTCTTGGAAACAAAATGTATTTCAGTCTAAAACAGAGATTGCCAACTTGATTGGACACAAGACTGATTACCATGTGGACAGTCAGAATTCTTACTTAGCTAAGATCCGCGACAAGCAAACAAAGAAAGAAAAATAATAATGTGTGTTTTTAACTGGAAGAAGTGGATTTACGGGGAACTTAAACTAAATCTAAGCGAAAAAAACGGCCGTCAGCAACTCTCAACTTCCCAATCGCTATAAACAACACCAACACAAAACACACCACCACACTTCCACCATGTATTTTTCGTCGTGGTAGAGCCACGCTACAGACGAATACTTTGTCAAGAATGGCATAATATTTGTCTGTAGCATGAATGGGACGGCTCGCCCGGGGAAGTACCACACACAGAAAACCGGCGTCTGAGTGGTAGCTAAACTACCGCGCTTCGTACGGCGTAGCGGCTGAATTCCTGAGGCCCAACCCCTTTCCATAATGACCTTCCCTTAAAGACCGGCAACGCTTCTGCACTGACTATGGCACTGCGAATGTCTATGGGCGGGGTTGATTGCTTACCATCAAGTGACACGCCTGCTCGTTTGCCTTCCTATCCCATAAAAAAATAAAAAATGTATTCTCATCAAAACGAGGATATAGTAGACTCTACGGAAGACTTACTCACTTAACGGTTGTTTGGGTTCCCCGTAAATCCACTTCTTCCAGTAAAAAAAAAACACATTATTGTTTTTATATTTTATTTGCTTGTCGCGGATCTTAGCTAAGTAAAACTTTTGACTGTCCACATAGTATACTGTTTACTAAGTAAACGATTAATTTTTATTTTGCAATGATTACTCTACTATTGTATATTTTCTCATTATCCTATCCTACGGACGACCGATTGGCTCAGTGGCGGGGCCCTCCACCCACGGAGTCAATGGTCGCGGGTTCGATTCCCGCATCGGAATAGATATTTATATGGATTTTTATATGTTTATTCCGCGTCTGGTAACCCCCCCAATCCACATTTTCCTTTCCTGCCCCTTCCTTTCTTCTCTATCCTTTCCCTTCCTCTCCGCCAATCCACGGTCTGCCGTGCCAATGGATGCGTGGCTAGGGGCGAGCCTAGTTGTAAGCGTGCAGATCGTCCCGGGGTCGGGCTCCCCCGGGGACTATGGTGCCTTACCTCAGCATGCAGGGCTCTACTGGGGCTCATCTCCATCCTCCCTTGCGGCTCGTGGGATTCACTAAAGACGAATTTAATATACCTAATTTGTCGAAAAATGACGGCGACGTGGTTCGCCACCCGTCACGTCCTGATTCTCACGAGGGCGAAAAGCGACCAATGACGAGCCGTTTCGCTGCGATGAACGGCAGCGGATGGTGCTCTGTGGTCTCTGCCAACCCCTGCGGGGGATAGGCGTGAATATATAAAAAAAATCCTATCCTATCCTACTAATATTATAAATGCAAAAGTTTGTGAGTATGGATGTATGTTTGTTACTCTTTCACGAAAAAACTACTAGACGGATTTGAATGAAACTTTACAGTAATATAGGTTATACATCGGAATAACATATAGGGTACAATTTGTAATGATTTTATGTAATTTTGGTCGTAATATAACGATACATGTCTATTAAGTCGGAAAAATATCTGGTCTCTGGGAGCTATCTCGGCGTACGCTGCCTAAACCATTGAAATAGAAATAGAAATAGAAAAACTTTATTTATGACACCATTTTTTTTACAATTACCAAAATTAAATCCTTAATAATATTCTATATACAAATAAAAACGCAAAACAAACAGAAAATAATTTTAATCTAACGAGTGTCATAAAATGGTTCTTGCTCAGCATATGCCGGGCGCACTATTGGAGCACTCGGCGCTGGTTTTCAGCAAGAGCCAACGTGGTCAGATCGCGGACCACAGTGACGACATTCGTACTGACACACTCGTACATACAAATACATCCATATATATAACTATTCATACTCATATACACATACACAAATACACGTACAGTACAATGGAATTAAAAACACAAAGTCATGTACTAAATTCACCGCGTCCAAAAGAACAAGTTCCTGACTGCATACTTAAAATTAGATTTTTGTATTTTTTTTTAAATAAATTTATTGTATGCAAGTCACGAAGAGGTGGTGGCAAGTTGTTCCAACATTTAGTTGCGGCGTATTTAAAGCTACCACGAAACGCAGCTGAGCAGTGGCGAGGAACAACCAGCAATGACCTAGGCGCTCTGGTATCGCCAGCGCTATTTCCTTGGAGTTACACAAAGATGTTGTACCGTAGGATTGTTTGTCTTGAATAGTTCTAAATAAAAGTCCGCGACAGCATATATCTACCGTTTATGTGGAAGCCACTATGACCAAAATTGTGAACTATGAATTAAGTAAAAAAAAATATATATTTATTTAAAATGATCTGTCACGAAACTTAATGTGGCAGACCATTTTCCACGCGAGCGAAGCCGCGGGCAAAAGCTAGTATGTACATATGTATGAGCTTGTGGACCGTCATTGTCCACGTGCCGGGAGCGTAACTTTCGTCTTCAGGCTCTACGGTATGGGCGTGGAAAGGATGAATCGGGGTTTCTTTTCCGAAGTTATCTTTAAATAACCGCGTAAACCGATAACCAATGAGCAAACATATCATTTATTCTTTCACCGGCAACCGCAAGCGGTCTGGAGATCGCCAACAGACGCTGTACGTACTCGAAACTAAATTAGTCAATTTGTTTTGGTTAGTGCATTACGAAGCTCGGAATGTATTTGGCAGCCGAAAGGTTTGTATGGCCAGGGTGACCACATTTATAGTTACGATCGGGACATTCCCTTCATTTTGTGTTATGTCACTTTTTAAAAGATAGGACGAGCACGCGTTTTAATCCGGTCCGGCGTATTTACTTTTCCTTTCGCAATCAAGGTGATTCCAGGTGAGTGGGTGATTAAACCCCTGCACCCAAGGTCTTTAGCGGGCTGCCCCCTTTGAGCGCGTAACCTCGCAACCTCGCGTAAGTAGTAAAATTATATTACGAACAAAATAATATAAAATCATTAAAAATTGTATTTGTAATCCTATATGTTATTCCGATGTTTAACCTATATTACTGTAAAGTTTCATCCAAATCCGTCCAGTAGTTTTTTCGTGAAAGAGTAACAAACATACATCCATACTCACAAACTTTCGCATTTACAATATTAGTAGGATATAAAATGTAAAGTCATTCTTTAATAAATTAACTTCACTTGGAAGAGTTTCACTATATCGAAGATAAAACCCTCTAAAAATCCCGTGTCGCCTTATCAATACGGCTGGTACATTATAGTAACAACCTAAGAGGTAGTTTGCAGTTGGAGGTCCCGTAAGTACAAATACGGTGCGTTTCTCTCGTAACTTCTTTCCACGCACCACCAGTTTATGGAACCAGCTACCCTTGGCGGTCTTTCCGAACCGTTACGACATTGGAACCTTCAAAAAACAAGCCTACACATTGCTAAAAGGCCGGTAACGCTTCCGCGACTCCTGCGGTGTCGCGGTTGTCCATCGCGGCGTTGATTGCTTTCCATCAGGCGACACGCTTGCTCGTTTGCCCTCCTATCCCATAAAAAAAAATATACATAGAGCCTGTACAGATATTTTACGTTACCTGTAAAAGTCCTGTTTTTAGCTAAAAAAGATATGGTCACATTAGTGATACATAGTGTATTTTTAAACTGTACGAGTAGCGATGGCTTAGGAAATTATTGTTACTTTTAAAATGCACGATGTGGACCTATTTGTTTACAGTGATAAATGAGTGAGTAAATTCAGAAGGCGTTTGTTCTTTTTTATCCAATGAAACGACATACATATCGTCACGCCTGTCTCCCGTAGAGGTAGGCAGAGACCACAGATCTGCATCCGCTATGATCTATCTTGGCCTTGCTCTATGTACCAAATCATCTATGCATCTCTTTCTCAGCTTTTGTCACATCTTTTACTTCACATCGCTCTCTTATATCTTCATTTCTTATTCTATCATTCAAAGTTACACCACACATACTTCTTAATGCTCTCATTTCCACCGCGTTCAGTCTGCTTTCATGACTCTCCTGCTAAACCCACCAGAGTCGGAACATGCACTCCCCGATGGACTGTCAGTCGGGACGCTTTAGACACATTCGGACTTCTCATAAAGGAACCAATGAAACGAAATTGAATGAAATTCGTTTTTCAAAAGTCATCAATCAAAGTTCCCATACCTGGGGGTTTCTAGATATGTAGATTAGATAGATGGATAGATTAATTTATTTCCTTCTGCAGTAACACACATAAGTACATATTAAATTGTTACATATTAATTAATAGCACATACAGAGGGAAATGAGCGATGGCTGAATCAAAACCTCCACTCATTGAGCATAGAATTTAATAACATTTATTTTTTTTTTCCGTACCACGGATAATCTTAAACTTTTTACTCTTTCACACCGCACTGGCTTCCTCTCTAAGTCCTTCGCATTAATGACTATAAAGCCCTGGAATGACATTCCTCTCGACATTAAAAAAGCCTCAAACAAATTCATTATTAAACTTAAAATTCGACAGTTTTTTAAATCCTGTTTATAAAAAATACTTTTCTTAGTGAATTTTAGTGCAGTATCTTTTAGAGACACAATAGATATACATATATTTGAGGGAATAGAATAATAATAGATAAAGCATAGAGAAGAACGTAAGAATGTCGGTTGGGAAAAATGGCGGTTTGATTTTCCCGCCAAGTTACATCAGTAACGTTGAATTTTTATTTTAATTGTATAATATCATGCTATTTTCATTTATATTGGCGTATTTCTCAATATAGTTTTTTTAAGGCATATAAGTTGATGCAAGTTTTGGTATAGTGACCAACATTTTATCAAGACGCAATGCTGACTAGTCCATTACAAGATCCTTGATATTATTATATTTTAGTTGACACTGGCATAATAATTTTAGATCAGTGCCATCAAAGGAAAAAACAAAGAAAAATTGGCGACTTTACTTTTACCGCCAAGTTATAACAGCGACGGTGAATTGTTCATTTCATTTGTATAATATCATGCTATATTGTGGTGCCGTATTACTCAATATATTTTGATTAAGATGTTAAAGTGAAGTGAAATGTAATAAATGCGTATATTGTGACTTTGTAACTTGACTGCAAAAAGTCTAGGCAAGTTTTGGTAGAAAGGCCACCATTTTAACAAAATGTATTGTGACAAGCTGAATTGACATTTCAATATATTTGTTATTATTTTACTCCGCACTGGCATAATTAGTTATAGCTAATTGTCGCCAAAGAAAAAGAAAAAGGGCTATCTAAAAAACTACAAACGACCATCAGAACTGTGTATTGTTTAAAATAAAAGTTTATTACACTTGATATTGTGAGTTCCCATATAAATTATATACTAATTGTTTTTTGTAAAATAAATTTTAGTTTCGATTGTTTTTTTAAACCATAATATTGACACAGGAACTTAAAACATTGAGCCAAAGGGTCACATTTTTATAAACACTAACTTATATGCAAACTTCTTTAAAAGTTCTCTATTTTTTGTTAAAGTGTCATCAAAATTTTCCCGATCGATATAATAATTGAAGCAATGATATCTTGTAACAATACAGAGTACATGAAAAGGGAAAAAAAAGAAAATCTTGTTTAACCATTCCAAACGATAATAAGCTTGTAACGCTTGTGTGGTACAAAACAAATGGTTCACATTATTACTCCAAAGGTAGAATCAATCTTATAACTATAAAGCTATTGTTGCTTTACATTATTTACATATAGACAGACGTTTCTACTGTGCTATATCTATTTATTTCAATGTTCATTCCTTTGTTTCTGTTACAGTCACGCACTTGAGAAAAACAGTTGCACGAGTCGACCAAACATTACACGAACAAATAAAAATAAAACATGATTCAAAACATATCAGCGCAAGTTCGTGCGTCAAACGGCAATATGGCGTCCTTGTGTCAAAAGCGCGCGAAGCTCTATGCCCTCCGGATGCATATAAAGCTTTTTTATTGTTACGAGACCATAAACGACACATTAATGTTTTTATTAGATATTAAAAACTATTAATATTTTATTTCTAAATTGTTTTTTTTATTTGTGCGTGTGTTTAAATATTTTATGTAAATATTTTATTTCACTTGTAGATATATTCTACGAGTTTGATATCAAAGGAAATCTTAATTCATTTGAAAACTCTGTATTTATTGATTTTGCACATAATATATGTTTATAGGTTATTATCATTAAAAGCAATTGCCGGTCACAGTTAAATTAAAATTATGTCGAACAATATGGCGTGTGTTGTCACTATATGAGCGGACGGAGAAGTGGATGCATCATTATACTTTGTAAAATTTAAGATGATAATTTTGACAGGACTTTTCCCGCCAACTTACATTAGTGACGTTGTGTTTTTATTTCAGTTATATTGTTTAATTGTGGTGGCGTATTATACAATATAGTTCGATTAGGGTATATAAATGAAGTGATATGAAATAAATGTGTGTATCGTGAATTTTTAAATTGACTGAAAAAGCCCACAGAAGTTTTGATAGAACAGCCATCATTTTATCTAGACGTAACGTGACAAGCTGACTAGTTATATGTCAAGAGATTTGATATCGTTGTATTTTACTTCACACTGGCATAATAGTTATACTAATTGCCATCAAAAAAAAAAAAAATTTGACAGCTCACGCACATGAAGTTTTTTCTGTAAAATGTACTTCCGATAATATCATACTTTAGAGATGGGTACCGCCCCCTTAGCGAAATGCTATTTATAACGAAAAAATACAGACTATCGAAAATCGATTTGAAATAAAATAAATCGATCGACATTTAGATAAATTATATTATTAACTGTAAATATATAAGTTATTTTCGATTATCTGTCACGTTTATTTGTAAAATAAATCTATAATTAATATATCTAATGTTCACTTTTTTAAATTGTTTACCAACGATAATTGCACGTGGTGTAGAGTTTTAAAAATTCGTAAATGGAAATGATTCATCGTTAATTTATACGAGATATTTTTATATGTAATGTAATTATGTAAATAAATAAAACTATAATACGTAGATATGTAATGGTGAAACAAATATATATAGTCAGCAATTATTTAAAAAATTCGGACATTATTCATTCATTATTTCATATTTAGTCATTCAGTCATTATTCATTATTCATTCGGGTCTGCCTAGTAAGACGAGATAGATAGATAAGAGAATGCTCTATCCAACTTCACCTGTAAATTGTCATAAATAAAATAAAATTAATAAAATAAATAAAGCTCCGTTTTGCTTTTTTGTTTTCCAAATTACATGTGAGTGAGTCAGTGGCAATGGAGCTTTATATAATATTTAAGTTCAAGATTATCGGACGTCTTTAATCAGAATAAGTGTCGGTTGATGGTTATTTATAATGACACAAGGAATTTTAATTATGTTGAACACGCGTCGACTTAAAAACGCGTTTAATTAGGATATTGGGTTCGATGATGTATTTACGTTGGAGTGTGGTGGGAACTTGCGTTGGGATGGAATGTCTTCTATTTGGGAAATGAAGAAGAACGTCCAAGCTTATCGCCTGATGGAAACCAATCAATGCCGTCCATACAAATTTTCAACACCAGAAGCACTGTAGAAGCGATATCGGATTTGGATAAATGTGTAGGCTTGTTCTTTGAAGGATCCAACGTCGATTAGGTTTGGAAATACTGCTGAAGATATTATATTTAGTTCTACATGTTGCGTGGAAGAAAATTTTGGAAAATCGTAATGTACCACTTATAGATAGATGGATAGATATATTCTTTATTGTACACCAAAAACAAAGTTATACAATTATTGATTGTAATATTTATATACAAATGGCTGTCTTATCGCTAACAGCGATTTCTTCCAGACAACCGTAGGATGGAGACAATGTTAAAAAGATAATTTGATGTAGGTTGGTGATTATCGTTATAATGATAGATAAAAAATATATTAATAAACAAATATAATAGCCATAAGCAAATATTATATATAAGTATTATATATATGTTATATCACTAATACATTAAAACCTTTTATAATATATTACTTTTTTCACATTCGTAATATTGAAAGTTAAGATGAAAAAAAAAAATAAATTGTTATAAAACAAAACGCATTAGTTCGTCTGACAGCTTTTGGATAGATATGTCATCCAATTGACAGGCATAAAAAAATATAATTATACACTTTTCTCTTTATATATATATATATAAAGAGAAAAGTGTGATAAAGTGTAATATGAATATGATATAAATGTACAATGAAACGCAAGAATAAATTAATATCGTTTTGAAGAATTTTATTTGAAGAAGCCGTCTAAAGATCTCGGGTGTCGCCGAAGCAGAACCGCAGGCACGCTATAGTATATACGTACATACATAAATATGTATTATATTTTAATGTTTTTTTAAATGTAAAATATATTTTTATAAAATTTTGTAATTTTACTAACATTAGATTATAAGAAAGATTGTTACTAACGATATATGGGCTAGTCCTGAAATAAAATTTTATTATTATTATGATTATAAACACACATACACACACATAATATACATATATATATACACATAAATATAGGTTAACCATAAATAATAAACGAATAAATAAAAAGAGACAAAGATATTGAGATTTTGACAAGCTTTTTGAAAATTGGGAGAGACTTCGCTTGTCTCTTTTCGCTTGCACGTTAGCCTCTCACCGTACCAGTTAGACGCACTGGTGGAAGACTTTTGCATCAGGTATATTATATATATCATCTAAATTTTCACTCAATGTGTGTTAATACAATAAATTCGAGATCTTAACGACCACTCATGAATATAGGTCGCCATCTATTACAAGTTTAAATACTGTCGCTGATTTTGCAATAGAGCGGTTTCATCACCATGACAGTACTTTTGGTGAAGCGGTTAGAGTGATTGTCTTCACAGACAGTCGTCTAGTTCAAATCCCGCTCTAAATTTTAAGTGATTTGATACTGCTCGAATAATGATTAAAAAAATACTTACGCATCCTCAACGGGCGTTTCCTCAGTCTCGATAATCTCCTCGACGATCTCCTCCTCCTCCTCTTCCACTTCTTCCTCAATCTCCTCTTCACTCTCACTCTCACTAACATCACTGCCCTCGTCTTCTATACTCTTCTCGCAAGTCTCGTCGTTTTTCTCACTCATTTCTATGAAACCACTATCACTGTTATCACTGGAAATCCTTTTTAACCCATCATCGAAACACTCTACCTTAATCTTCACAGCATCACTCTCTTCGCAGACACTTATAAGAGTTTTATTGTCACTTTCTCGGGAAACCACAACGCCGCCTAACAACTCATCGTTGTCGGGCATGGCGTCTTCTAGATATTCGCTCTCTTCTTCCTCAGAAGTGAGCGATTCGAAGGAGGTATTGATTTCTTCATCGGTCTGCTGCTCACCGTCGTCGAAGACGACATGTTTCCTGAACGTGACGCGCTTTTTACCGTTGTCAGAGCGGTCATCGTCCGAGCAACCTTCCGTGTCAGATTTGGGCAGCTTGAGGTTCGATTTCTTTTTTAAAGCGAGCGAATCTACACTCTCCGTCTCCGCTTTGTCTTCAGCTTTGTTCGTTTCGTTTTCATTTTTGATGAGCATCTCCAGTTCACCTCTGAGGTCATCCTTGTATACACTGATTCCATCGTTCGCGACCGTCTCGTGAACTCTTCGATCGGTCCTGCTGTCGGCGTTGCCCATCTGTTTCTTATCATTGATCTCATCTATGGTGCAGTCTATGCTCCGCGCTATCTCGCGCAGCAGTGCTTCCGCGTGGCGCTTCTCGTCCAACTCCGTCCCGTTCGTGATGTACACAAGCGACACGTGGTCTTGTTTTGCCTCCGGTTCGCTCGCGTGTTTTTGCTGGACCACCGGCTCGAAACCGACCGGCCGGGTGGGGGAACGCGCGTCGACTCGGGTATTTTCGACCGGCGTGGGCGGCGGGAAGTCGTCGCGTTTCGGCAGCGAGTTGCAGCGCCGCGGGTTCCGCGTCTCCCCCGGCGGTGAGTCCGCTCGCGTCCTCCTCCGGTTCCTCCTCCTCTTGCCCGCCATTATCTGCAGCAGCGCGCTCACTCCGCCCCTCTGGTTGTAATCCGTTTCGGGTATGAGCAGGTTGACTACATCCTTCCTAGGCGTGTTTGGTTTCTCGTTCGTCGCGTCGGGTTCGTTTCGTGGAGAGCGCGTTTCGACTGAGCACCGTCTGCCCGTGTCGCCGCTCGGATATTTTCGTCCGGGGTCGGGCGTCTCCACCGCGCTCTCGGCCTTAGCTTTCTTCTTAAAAAAACTAAACATCTTCGCCGTTCATTCAAAGCCGTTCCGCCACCATGTCCGCTCCGCCTCGCGTATCCTTACCGACTGTTTCGAAATAAAACTGGAAGTTATAACATTTATTTATAAACCCACGTTGTGTTTTGACCGTTTATCATATTGCAAAAGTCCGTTGCGAGTTTTATAAATATTATTACATAAATTTATTTATTTATTTGAAAAAACATTTACTTTGTAATATTTTAGGATGGATAATATATAATAAGATGGATATAATTGGGGAACTCAAGTCATCGATATAGATTGCTATAAGTATTCGATTATTGATAGCTATTCGAGTAAGTAAACTGAATAGGCAATGGTTGATGTTGATAACGCCATTTATAAAAAAAATAAAAACAATAAAATTTATTTATTTAGAACTAAAACAAATTGCAGTCGTAGTATATTTTTTTATTATAATTACAATATACCTATGGTCTATGTTTTTAACTTCATTTATTTATAGAGTATAACTAAGAATGTCCATTTACACTTTTTTATTTTTTCTTTTCTTTAATGGCAATTAGTTATAACTATTATGCCAGTGTCAAGTAAAATACAATAATATCAAATCTTTTGGAATGTAACTAGTCAGCTTGTCAAGTAACGTCTTGTTACTTGACAAGCTGACTAGTTGTTGGGCTCCCGGAACCAGGCCGATCACCGTACGAAGCGCGATAGCTAAGCTACCACTCAGACGCCGGTTTTCTGCGAGAGTGTGGTAGTTGGAGTAGTAGTTGGGCGAGCCTGCCCATTCATGGTACAGACAAATAAGATGCCATTCTTGAGAAAGTATTTGTCTGCAGCCTGGCTCTATAACTAACAGTGTGAGACGCCTTCTGGCTAGACGACGTAAATACTATCGCAGAACGGCTGGCAAAGTCTGTATGATACTAATGAACAAAAGAGATTGATGCTGCGATAAATAAATAACAAGAAAAACAAATTACGAGTCGGTAAGCGAGGAAAATTTCGCTCAAAACATTCCGAGAAGCCAATCCATTGTAAATATACCTCTACCTGCGTTGAATTAAAAGCGGGCTATATTTACAATTAGGAATGTGTGACGTCGTACAGAAAGTCATTAACACGACGTCACTCCGTAACAAAGGAGTTCGCACAGATAAACAAAATATTAAAAAGAAAACAAACACCGACTTGATGTCATGTTATTTATAGTCTATCTATCTCTTTATATTATCTATGGTAGCGTTGTGCTACCACAGATAATAAATTATAATGAATTATAATTTAGGAATTCGTATAAAGTGCAAATTATATAATTACTAATATTACACAACTGTTTATATTTTAACTGTTTTAATTTTAACTCTTTAAAAAAAATGTGTTATAAATCAAGATTTTTCTATACATTTCTCCACTGCAATAACAAAAACTTCACTACTTTACTCCGCACATCCGCTGATTCTTTTAGGACCGCCGCAAATCAACGCTCTGGTTAAATATACCGGCTTATTTCAAAACTATACAAACGTAAATCTTTGATAATGGCCGCCATTTTACTGTTTATTGTCGAGTCAAAGAAACCGCGAAAGTTGTGTTGGTTTGTAGCTAAAATTTTAACTATTTAGGGGAGAACATGAATCATTTTTTATTATTTTGTTTGCTCTAATACAGTAAATACTTACACATACATATCGTCACGCCTGTTACTTGTAGGGGTAGGCAGATACCAAAGATCTCCACCTGCTACGATGTCGGCATACTCCACACTCATCACTCTCCTCATGCAAGCCCGCCGCTTAAGGGTACTCTTGATCTGGCCTTTCTTTCAAAAACTTCAAAAACTTTGGCAATTTGGTCAGGGTAAAAAAAATATAGGAAAAACGTAAAAGAACATCTGGAAAAACGAAAAATTCTAAATTGCTAATTTTGTATTTCCAATTACTTTCAATTGATGACGGTCGGTCGAGACGACTTTTTTTATGGGATAGGAAGGCAAACGAGCAGGCGAACCTGATAGAAAGCAATCAACGCCGCCCATAGACACCCGCTGCGCCATAGGCAGTGCGGAAATGTTGCCGCCCTATAGGGCAAGTGACATTATGGGAGTGGGAGGGGGAGGGGGGGGAGTGGGAGGGGAGGTGAGGGGGAGGGGAGTGGGAGGGGGAGAGTGTTGGGCCTCCGGAACTCATGCCACTCACCGTACGAAGCGCGGTAACTAAGTTACCACTCCGACGCCAGTTTTCTGCGGGAGTGTGGTACTTCCCCGGGCGAGCCGGCCCATTCACGCTATAGACAAATAATATGCCATTCTTGACAAAGTATTCGTCTGCAGCGTGGCTCTACCACTAAAGAGTTTGTCGTCTAACTGACGTATTATACAAAACTGTCGTATCTTTTGTGCGATTTTTTATTGCGTTTTTACGCACCGGCAAACAAAAAAGAACACTACGTAGTTCATTACAAAACTTCAATGAAATAATTGTATTTATCTTTCATGTAAACAATATACATTATTCATTTATTTGAATTATAATAAACTTTCATCTAATATTTAAAATTCTAACCGTATACGATGCAGCGGGTATTATTGGTCACGATAAATTGAAATTGGAAGATTGATTATGACTGATAATGGCTGATCATAAGTTATAATCGCATAAATTCTAGGTGAAAGAAAGTTTACCGGGTCATATAGTATTAGAAAAAAATTCACCGTGCCAGCGATGAAATAGCCTAAAATTTCCCGGTGCTAGCGATGAATTAGATTAAAATTTCACCGTGCCAGTGATGAATTAGCCTAAAATTTCACCGTGCCAGTGATGGAATAGCTTAAAATTTCACCGTGCCAGCGATGAAAACCGTGACGCGGTTCTTCCCTGGGCGAGCCGGCCCATTCATACTACAGACAAATGTTACTTTGACTTTTCGGTTGTCTTCCGTAGACTCTACTATACATGAAGATGTCACGTGTTGGGGCGAAACACGTGTCGTTTACAAGATGGAAAAGTGATAATGTGTGTTTGTTGTTGTGTATAGTGGTTGGTGGGTGGAGAATTGATGGCCTATTTTCGGTAAGTTTATGGTTTAAGTTCCAAATAAATCCACCTCATCCAGCGGAAAAACACCCATTATTAATTGTCTGTTATTGTTTTGCTTGTCGCGGATCTTAGCTAAGTAAAACTTTTGACTGTTCATATAGTGATGGATTTCCGCAAAGTAACGCCTGACTCCATTAATAATCTGTCACTTTCATTACGCGGTTCACTACATTTTCGTTTTTTGCGTCGATATAGTGAAACACAATATGCGTACAAAGAGTCATTGTTTCCAACTCTATTATGAGGAGTATAGTTTCGTAACATATTCTCAATCTGGCACCGGTTCAAATCTGATAACTGGGTAACACGTAGACGGGAGTTGCGGCGTCCTCCTAGCGATTTGGGGCAATTTGTGTGCAATGAAACTGTTCAAGGGTGAATAACATTGGTTTATATATAATTACTATTGTAGACAATGTCGCGGTTGTCTATGGGCGGCGTTGTTTGCTCTCCATCAAGCGACACGCTTGCTCGTTTGCCCTCCTATCTATTATTTACTTTATTTTATATGTGACAATTTACAGGTGAAGTTGGATGGAGCATAGTTGGTCTCGCTAGGCAAGCCCGTGCTGAGACCTTCCGATTCGGTCATTATTCAATTTAGGAATACATATATAAATACACATAATTAAGTACATACATACAAAACATATATATTTATACTCATATACATATCCATACATATATACACATAATATAATCCTCTTACTAATATTATAAATGCGAAAGTTTGTGAGTATGGATATATGTTTGTTACTCTTTCACGAAAAAACTACTGGACGGATTTGGATGAAACTTTACAGTAATATAGGTTATACATCGGAATAACATATAGGCTACAATTTGTAATGATTTTATGTAATTTTGGCCGTAATTTAATAATACTATTAATTAAAAAAAATCGACCGATTGGCTCAGTGGTGCGGCCCTCCGCCCACGGAGTCAATGGTCGCGGGTTCGATTCCCGCATCGGAATAAATATTTAAATGGATTTTTAAATGTTTATTCCGAGTCTGGTAACCCCCCCAAACCCCATTTCCTTTCCTGCCCCTTTCCTTTCTTCTCTATCCTTTCCCTTCCTCTCCGCCAATCCACGGTCTGCCGTGCCAATGGATGCGTGGCTAGGGGCGAGCCTAGTCGTAATATACCTAATTTGTCGAAAAAATGACGGCGACGTGGTTCGCCACCCGTCACGTCCTGATTCTCACGAGGGCGAAAAGCGACCAATGACGAGCCGTTTCGCTGCGATGAATGGCAGCGGATGGAGCTCTGTGGTCTCTGCTAACCCCTGCGGGGGATAGGCGTGAATATATAAAAAAAAAAAAATATATTTATTTAAAATTAACTGTCACGAAACTTAATGTGGCAGACCAAATTCCACGCGAGCGAAGCCGCGGGCAAAAGCTAGTAACATAATATATGTGCCAGCAAGTGATATTACTGTAAAAAATCCCTGCCCTATACTGTAAAAAAATCGAAGAAAAATAAATAAAGAATTAAATGAATGAAATTAAACACTTATTAATGGAGTCAGGCGTTACTTTGCGGAAATCCATCACGATATGGACAGTCAAAAGTTTTACTTAGCTAAGATCCGCGACAAGCAAAACAATAATTAAATACATTTTTTCACAATTCACACCACTATAGATAAAACATAAATATTCACACACACACATACACACAGCATACACCATAATCAACAATTTTCTTCACAGTATGAAGAGAGTGATGGGTGTGGATGAAGCACATAGAGTGTGCCGGGATTGTAGTAAATAGAGGTCTGTGTGTCTTTTCTTATAGCAGACCAAGTCTTTTTATACTTGAGTGGGCGAACGAGCATGCAGATCACCTGCTGGTAAGCGATCACCTCCGCTCATAAACATCCGCACTGCTGGAGGCGTCGCAGAGTTTTTTTATGGGATAGTAAGGCAAACGAGCAGGCGTGTCACTTAGAAATAAAATAGAATAGAATAGAAAAACTTTATTTATGACACCTTTTTTTTTTACAATAAATAAAATTATGGAAGGGCCGGAAGAGGAAGACCACGAAAAACGTACCTTGACCAGATTGCTGAACTTTTTAAGTAGGGTCAGGTCAAGAGTACCCTCAACCGGCGGGCTTGCATGATGAGAATAATGAGTGTGGAGGAAGCAAGGGATGTATGCCGAGATCGTAGCAGATGGAGATCTGTGGTCTCTGCCTACCCCTACGGGAGACAGGCGTGACGATATGTATGTATGTATGTAAATAAAATTAAATCCTTCATAATATTATATATAGAAATAAATACACAAAACAAAAAGAAAATAATTTTAATCCAACGAGTGTCATAAAATGGTTGGAAGCATTGGATGGAAAGCAATCAACACCGCCCATGGAGATCCGCAGCATCATAGGCAGTGCGGAAGCGTTACCTTTATAAAAAGTGTCAAAGGAGAGAGGAGGAGGGGGAAGGGGAGTGGGAGGAGGAGAGTGTTGGGCCTCCGGAACTCAGGCCGCTCACCGTACGAAGCGCGGTAGCTAAGCTACCACTCAGACTCCGGTTTTCTGCGGGAGTGCGGTACCTCCTTGGCCCATTCACCATACAGACAAATATTATGCCACTCTTGACGAAGTATTCGTCTGCAGCGTGGCTCTACCACTAGTGAAATGTGTTGTCTACGGTGGTCTCTGTCCACCCCTACGGGAAATAGGCGTGATGATTTGTATGTATGTATTTCAATAGGAACAAAACAAAATTTACTTTTCATAGGAAGTTTGCTATCTAACTGTACCGGGTAACTATTTTGAATAGAGTCTAACAACGGAAGACGCCGTTGAGTTATATTTAAACTATCTACTTGCTGTTACTGACATAATTATAACACTTTGATGTCTTTCACGCGGGAGTCTACGTCAGCTGTTAGATTTAGGGATGTGTGGTAGATGGGGTAAAAGTTATCGATATAATATTAATTTCTTTTTCGATAGATAAATAGATATATTCTTTATTGTACACCAAAAATAATGTTATGCAATTATTGATTGTAATATTTATATACAAATGGCGGTTTTTACGCTAATAGCGTATTTCTTCCAACAACCGTAGGATGGACACAGTGTTAAAAAGATAATTCGATGTAGGTTGGTGATACAATATCCTTATGATGATAAAGAAGAAAGAGTACAAATATTAATATGTCTGCGTTTTTCTGCTGGATGAAGTGGAGAATTGATGGCCGATTTTCGGTAAGTTTTTGGTTTAAGTTCCAAATAAATCCACTTCATCTAGCAGAAAAACACACAGTATTAATTTTCTGTTATTGTTTTGCTTGTCGCGGATCTTAGCTAAGTAAAACTTTTGACTGTCCATATAGTAATGGATTTCCGCAAAGTAACGCCTGACTCCATTAATAATCTTAGATTAAATCCTCTATAAATCCACTTCCTCCAATAAAAACACTATATTATTTCTCTGCCTTAGTTCGCTTACCACGGATCTTAGCCAAGTAAAAATTCTGACTGTCCACATTTTTGCATTCGATTATTATTTCTGTTTACCCACCACGCGTCACCTACCGAAGGATCGATGTATTACTCCAGAAATCTTTGCGTGAGTTAGCTCGACAACATCCCAAAGTTTATTGCGATGGGATACATTGTAATAAACATTTTTTTATTGACAGCCCATATATGTCCCGCTGCTGAGCACGGGCCTCTCCATTTCTGGAGGAACGGACGTTAACCCACCGTTAACGTTCGTCCAATGCAGATTGGCGGGCGGATTGGATTGAACTCGCGACCATTGAGTCCGCGGACGGAAGACCCCGTCCCTGAGCCAATTGGCCGCTGGTAATAAACATAAAACTCTTTAATATTTGAAAATAGATTTACAATGAGTCATTTTGACACCAATATTACTTCACTTCTTTAAAAAAAATGTGTGGGACTTCCCCGATCGAACAGGCTCATTCGTGCCACCGTGGCTCTACCACTATAGTTAATAGTACAGCCATTCTAATGCGACTCAAATGGGTGTCAAGTCATTGGACAAATATGTCACGCTATGTTTACAAGGGACTATAGTGCGACAGATCATCGTCGACAAATAGATTTCATTTGGCAAACATTTTTAATTCGCAGCGCTCTAATACGCAGCTCGTTGATGGATTTGTTAGTAATAGTAACGCAGGGACGTAGTTTGTAGGGATTGCAAATGTGTTTTTTTTGGGATATCGATAATTTACTAGTGGAATTAGAACGTAGGATACAACAGAGATGGAACAAATACTGGAGCCCAAGAGAAATATTTGTAGAGCAATATGCCAACGAAAACCAAAACTAAAGTCTTCAACTCATGCCTACTCAAAATGTAGATTTAGTAGTCACGCTGCAGACGAATACTTTTCGTCTGCAGCGTGGCTCTGCCGGCTCGTTCGGAGAAATATTACATACCCGCAGAAAACCGGCGTCTGAGTGGTAGCTTAGCTACCGCGCTTCGTACGGTGAGCGGCCTGAGTTCCGAAGGCCCAACACTCTCCTCTTCCCACTCCCCCTCCCATAATGTCACTTTCCTTAAAGGTCGGCAACGTCTCCGCTCTGCCTAAGGCGCTGCGGATGTCTGTGGGCGGCGTTGATTGCTTTCCCAGCAGGTGACACGCTTGCTCGTTTGCTTTCCTATCCCATAAAAAAAAGTAAAAAGAAACAAAATCGCCTCGTCTTGACGAGGGATTGAGCGCAATATGATCCATATCAATAAAAAACAAAAAATCAGAGCCCTTACTAAAGCTATTGATACTGATAGATTGATATTCGATATTTTGACACTCAGCGATGAGCGTCGGGCTTTGTTTATATCAGTCACAAGTTTATAATAAAAACACACGAGCTCGATAAAAAAAATATCGATATATTTTATGAAAAATATATCGATATTTTTTTTTTATCGAGCTGACACACATGCGCTTCACTAGAACTTTCCCTGCTCGCGCGCACCTATATTTAGTCAAGGCAAAGACCTTTGTGTCGTATTGTGATCTCAATTTATGTCTTTTGTTCACAATTTCACGTCGGATCGTAAGACAGAGGAATATTTTTTTTTTATGAGATAGGAAGGCAAACGAGCAGGCGTTTCTTTTGATGGAAAGCAATCAACGCCGCCCATAGACTTCCGCAGCATCATAGGCAGTGCGGAAGCGTTGCCGACCTTTGAGAATAGTGTCATTATGTGAGTGGGAACGGGAGGAGGGGTATAGGGAGGGAGGAGGGTGTTGGGCTTCCGGAACTCGGCGGGTCACCGTACGAAACTCGATAGTTAAGCTATCACTCAGATGCCCGTTTTCTGCGGGAGTGTGGTACTTCCCCGGGCGAGCCGGCCCATTCATCTTACAGACAAATATTACGCCATTCTTGACAAAGTATTCGTCTACAGCGTTGGTCTATCACTATTATTCTACCACAAAACCACAACAATGGCCTGATTGGTTTACAGTTAAAGTTATTTCTAATTCGGTGCAGTCGTTCTGAAGTTATGTGCGTACATAAATACATTACAACGCTTCATTTTTATTCATATAAAATGTATGTTACAATAGCCAGGAGATTTATGAACTGTACAATGAGCCGAACGTCATCAAAACCATTAAGATTGGACGCATTCGTTGTGCTGGGCACGTGATACGGATGGACGGAATTTAGAGTACTCAAATGCCTCCTCGACGGCAAACCAGATGGTCGTAGAAGCCACGGAAAGCCTTAGTTCAGATGGCTAGATGGAGTCGAGGACGACTTAATGGCAATCGGTGTGAGGGGCTGGAGGAAAAAAGCTAGACGAGCGGCCGAGTTCCGGAAGCCCAATACCCTCCCCCTACCTCTACCCCCTCGCTCTCTCATTCTCACTCCCATAATGACACGTTCCTTAAAGGTCAGCAACGCTTCCGCACTGCCTTTGGCGCTGCGGATGTTTATGGACTGCGTTGACTGCTTACCATCAGGTGACACGCCTGCTCATTTGCCTTTCTATCCCAAAAAAAAAATATTTTCATCCCCACCATCTGGATGCATGGCGATCCAGTGCGGTGCGTTTTTCCCGAAACTTTATTACAAGCACCACCACTCTGTGAAACCGGCTATTTTCACCGGTATTTCTGTACCGATTCCAAATGTTACATTTGGAACCTTCAAAAAACAAGCCCACACATGTCCTAAAGGTTGGCAACGCTTCTGCATTCCCTATGGTTTAACGGATATATATGGACGACGTTGATTGTTTCATCAAGCGACAGGATAGCTCGTTAGTCTTTCTATACCATAAAAAACTTATATATTTTATTTTCAAAGACACAGAGATTGACGTCGCATTCGCCATTTTGATTAAGCACGCGTCATTAGCGTTCCGGTTCATGTAAAATTAAAAAATAAACAAATTTATTTTCGCTTGTAAGTTATTTGTTTTTTCAAAGCGATTCCGTCCTTAATTTAAAAGATTTACGGTTTTCTTTTGGTTACTAGTAAATAAATATTTATTTATTGTAAATAAAACGCATCCAGTATTCCCGGAAAGTATATTTTTAAGAGTTTAGTAGACGACGCATATAAATTGGTTTTCATTAGTGTATAAATAAAATGACTTCCATCTTCGTTTACGGGTTAATATTGGTAGCTTTCGATTGTATGTATTACACATGCAACCGTATATATTTTTTTAAACCAGACGTAGGCAAACGAGCGTGTCACCTGGTGGTGAATGATACGCCTCTGGCGTTGCGCATATCTATGGCGATGATTACTTTCCATTTATTATCTGTACGCAGAGATGTATCATCTCTCTGCATTCTTGCATGTTTAACGTGCCATCATGACGAATTTAAAATCGGCACACGACACAACGTCGTGCCGATGGAGTCTGCGTTTTGCGCAGATTCTATATCAAATTTATTACGGCCAATGTTCTGAGGATTTTGTTCAATCTCCTCCCAGCCGCAGGATCCACGAGCGGAATACACGACACAAAAATAACTTCGATCCCCATCACGTGGAACTGAAGTGGCAGTTTACTGTCACGAACTATGCGAATGTGGAACGATTTATCACCTGTGGTGTTCCCACTTGAATGTGACATAGAGGCGTTCAAGAGACAATTTGTTAGTGGTAGAGATACGCTGCAGACGAATACTTTGTCAAGAATGGCATATTATTTGTCTGTAGCGTGAATGGGCCGGCTCGCGAAAAGGAAGGTACCACACTCCCGCAGAAAACCGGCGTCTGAGTGGTAGCTTTGCTAGCGCGTTTCGTACGGTGAGCGGCCTGAGTTCCGGAGGCCCAACTCCCTCCCACTCCCATAATGACACTTCCCTTAAAGGTCGGCAACGCTTCTGCACCGCCTACGCCGCTGCGGATGTCTATGGGCGGCGTTGATTGCTTTCCATCAGGTGACACGCCAGCTCGTTGCCTTCCTATTCCATAAAAAAAACGAGTGTGGAACTCCGGCGTTGCTGACGTCCAGGTTATCAGCATGCTACTTTGCCCGCTCTGCAATAAAAAGACCTTTCTTTCTTTGCTTTCCTTTCTCATAAATACGTGTGTCAACAAACAGACTGGGGGATTGTACTCACAGAAGGCACAGTATTCCGCTACCGTATACCAATATGATCCATTTGGCGAATCAATTAAATTTTATAAACCCCCTTCAAAGCATTTCGAACTGTAAATCAATCAAAAACGCTATCGCATTTCGATATTACTTTGGCGGAGCGCCAGGAGAGTGCTTTCATACGTATCCCATATTTTATTAACGATTCAGTACGGGGTAATGGGAAGACGTTAATATATTCGCGGCATTGAATTCTATAAATGGATTGTACTGGTGATGTTTTTTTAATTTTTTTATAGAATAGAAAGGCAAACGAGCAGGCGTGACACGTGATGGAAAACGATCAACGTCTTATAGATTAAGCTCGTTCGTAAGCACCGCTAGATATATATATATATATATATATATATATATATATATATATATATATATATATATATATATATATATATATATATATATATATAAATATAATCTTTAAATTAGTTTTTTTGCTGTCGCATAACAAATGTAACACTTCACGAAATAACAAGAATTCGATGATTGTATGTGCGTATTTAACAGGCGTGTTAAATCGGTTAATGAGATGTTACGTATTTATTGGTGAGGCCGGTCTCGAGTCTACTTTCGCCTGTTAATTTATTTTTATATTAGAATATAAACCACTTATTTAATACTAATAAAACATGTGGACAGACAAAACTTTTACTTATATTATAAAAAATATAAATATCTATGTATCCTTTTATTTATTCGTTTATTATTTACGGTTAACCCATATTTATGTATATATATAATATCTTTGTTTATTAATATATTTTTTCTTTATTTTTCATCATTGTAACGATAAATATCACCAACCTACATCAAATTATCTTTTTAACATTGTGTCCATCCTACTGTTGTCTGGAAGAAATCGCTATTAGCGATAAGACAGCCATTTGTATGTAAATATTACAATCAATAATTGTATAACTTTGTTTTTAGTGTAACAATAAAAAATATATCTATCTATCTATCTATCTATTAGCGGCGTTGTTTTATTTTTCTAAGTAACACCACGGCTCATTTGTACTTTGTCCACAAAAAGTCTGCGTTTTTACTTTCTCTAGGGTATTGTCTGTTTTTTGTATCTTTTTAAAATACACAAACTTTCATTCGACAAACAGACATGCGTGTAACCAAGCAATGAAGTGCTCCAATTAAATATTAATGTCTTCATTGTATATTCTAACTCTACGCTTTTTTTATCACAGTTTCCTTGGCCAGTTTAAATAATAATACCAGTGTAACAAGTTAATTTTTTTTTAATGAGATACGAAGGCAAACGAGCCGGCGTGTCACCTGATGGTAAGCAATCAACGCCGCCCATAGACATCCGCAGCGCCATAGGCAGCGCGGAAGCGTTGCCGACCTTAAAGGAAAGTGAAATTATGGGAGTGGGAGGGGGAGGGTTTTGGGCCTCCGGAACTCAGACCGCTCACCGTACGAAGCGCGGTAGCTAAGCTACCACTCAGACGCCGGTTTTTTGCGGGAGTGTGGTACTTCCCCGGACGAGCCGGCCCATTCATGCTACAGACAAATAATATGCCATTCTTGACAAAGTATTCGTCTGCAGCGTGGCTCTACCACTTGATAATAATATCTTTCATTTTTATATATTACCCCGCTAAAATATCGAACATATTTTTTACCGCTTCTATCATGGGGAGTGTTCTGGAGAATTGTTTGGAATAATTCCCGCCGCCGAATTCCACAACCGCACAACTCGCCGTAAAGGAAAATTTCATCCCCACCATCTGGATGAGTGGCGATCTACTACGGTGCGTTTCTCTCGTAACTTCTTTCCACGCACCACCAATTTGTGGAACCGGCTACACTCGGCGGTCTTTCCGAACCGATACGACATTGGAACCTTCAAAAAACAAGCCTATACATACCTAAAAGGCCGGCAACGCTTCCGCGACTCCTGCGGTGTCGCGGTTGTCTATAGGCGGCGTTGATTGCTTTCCATCAGGCGACACGCTTGCTCGTTTGCCCTACTATCCCATCCAAAAAAAAATCCCAAAAAAGAAATATATCTGTCGAAATAATTTATCATATTACAATATCACAGTACTATATTAAAATTTACCCATAAAACATACTTAAGCTCTGCCGTTGATATGGTAACTTTGGTTGTTTACGAAATATAAAGTCAACAGTGCACGATAGTTCGCTGCCATGTTTGTATTCCTTGATGGCAATTAGTTACAACTATTATGCCAATGTCAAATAAAATGGAATAATATCAAATCTCTTGAAATATCTAGTCAGCTTGTCATGTTACGTATTGATGGAATGTTGGCTATTCTACCAAAACCTACTATGGACTTGTGTAGTCAACTTAAAAAGTCACGATACATGCAATTATTTCATAAACCTATACTTATACTCCTTAATCGAACTATATTGTATAATACACCAACACAATTGAACAATATAACTGATAATAATATAAGATTATGAAAATGAAATAAAAACACAACGTCACAGATGTAAGTTGGCGGGAAAAGTAGCTGCCATGTTTAAAAAATATACGCACTTACTTTTTTTATTAATGGCAATGGTAATTAAACTATAATGCCAATATCAAATAAAAAGTAAAGGTTTTTAAATGCTCATAATACTTTACGTGGTGGTTGCTTTTTAAAAAACTTGCTACGGACTTTTGCACTTAAAAAAAATCACGATACACACATTTATTTCATTTCACTTCATTTGTACGCCCAAAATAAACACCAGAAATACACTGTACTCGTATAACTGACAGGTAACTGATGAATTTATAAAAAAAAAACGAATATCAATGTTGTTATTTCCACCAAAATTACGCGCCAAACTTTGAAACTGACAGTTTGTTTTTTTTTAATGAACGCTTAAGCACACGTTCATTTGCTTAGCGCCAGCGGTGGCGTCCGCGCGAGATTCAGCTATTGAGAGACTGGTTCGAGTTTCGAATTACTGAATTGTAAATAGAAAACTTATTTGCGTTGCGTCCGTTTGTTGCGCGGTGCGTTTTGCATTTTGTATTTAACGGGTGGCGAGTGACTCAGTAGGGAACGGCGGGGCTGAATAATTTTAGTACGAGTGCTGGTTCTTTTTTTTTCAGAACGTTTGACTGGGGTACATACAGAGTTCGGACTTGTCGTGTTTTTCTTTTCTTTTATGGCAACTAGTTATAACTATTATGCTAGTGTCAAGTAAAATACGACAACATCAATTCTCTTGAAATGTATCTAGTCAGCTTATCACGTCAATTCACGTTATTCTACCAAAATCTTCTATGGACTATTTCAGTCAATTTAAAAAAGTCACGATACACGCATTTATTACCGACGACCGATTGGCTCAGTGGCGGGGCCCTCCGCCCGCGGAGTCAAAGGTCGCGGGTTCGATTCCCGCATCGGAATAAATATTTATATGGATTTATAAATGCTTATTCCGAGTCTGGTAACCCCTCCCCCCCCAATCCGCATTTCCTTTCCTGCCCCTTCCTTTCTTCTCTATCCTTTCCCTTCCTCTCCGCCAATCCACGGTCTGCCGTGCCAGTGGATGCGTGGCTAGAGGCGAGCCTAGTCGCAAGCGTGCCGATCGTCCCGGGGTCCGGCTCCCCTGGGGACTATGGTGCCTTTCCTCAGCATGCAGGGCTCTGCTGAGGCTGACTTCCATCCTCCCTTGCGGCTCGTGGGATTCACTAAGACGAATTTAATATACCTAATTTGTCGAAAATGACGGCGACGTGGTTCGCCACCCGTCACGTCCTGATTCTCACGAGGGCGAAAAGCGACCAATGACGAGCCGTTTCGCTGCGATGAATGGCAGCTGATGGAGCTCTGTGGGCTCTGCCAACCCCCCCGTAGGGGTTGGCAGAGCCCACAGAGCAGCAACAGATAGGCGTAAATATATAAAAAAAAAACGATACACGCATTTATTTCATATCACTTTACTTGTACGCCTTAATCGAACTATATTGTATAATACACCACCACAATTAAACAGTATAACCGATAATAATATAAGATTATGAAAATAAAATAAAAACAAAACTTCACTGGTGTAAGTTGGCGGGAAAAGTCATCGTGTTTATATTTTAATTTCATAATCATATGTTTTTATCAATTATATAGTTTAATTATGGTGACGTATTATAGTTCTATTAAGGCGTATAAATGAAGTGAAATGAAATAAATGCGTGTATCGTGTACTTTTAAAACTTGACTGCAAAAGTTCATGCAAGTTTTGGTAGAACGGCCAAAAGTTTTTAGACGTATAGTGATTAGCTAATTTACATTTCAAGATACTTGTTATTATTTTACTTGACACTGGCATAATAGTTATAGCTGCCATTAAAGAAGAAAATATTAGAGGTCATTCACCTCTTCTACAATGACAAAGTTTTAAGGACCCAAACGGTGCAATGGCGTATTAAAAATTTACTAAATGTTATAATATTAATATGTATATACACAATTAAAAAAATTTACAAACTTAAAACAAAACAAACTATAAATATACAATATACTTAATGAATTAAAACAATTGAACACAAGATTATTTAAAATAAGACTATATCAGTGGCTAATATATGACAATATTAAAATACTAAGGAATTTTTTGCTTTAAAAGATCGAACGAACGTATGTAATAAATAAATCAATTATGATATATATATAATAGTTTAGTTTAGTTTAGACAATATAATAGTTTAGTTATATTTTTAGATCATTATGTATGTAATAATTAATGAAATTTGTACGCCATAAGTGGCAATGTGATGGAGCTTTTATACGTCTTTTTTCATCTTGTTATAACCTCACATTATACAAATAAAGAATTATTATGATTATTATGGTCTAAACATACAAATAAATCAAGCTTGCGTATTCTTCGCAATCTATATAACAACAGACTTGCTAATTAACACTAAATAAATTTATTTCTTTACTTATATGTTACTTAGCTAAGTCGCGGTCGCGGATCTTAGCTAAGTAAAAGTTCTGTCTGTCCACATATTAATTGATTTTCGCAAAGTAACGCCTGACTCCATTAATCATCTCTCTACTTATAATTGAATTTTTTGAAATTTCCAACGTGTATAATTTAAGAGTAATGAATGTGGATGAATAATAAAAATAAAAATAAATAATTAATAATGAATAAATAATTCTTTATTTGCATAATGTGAGGTATTACAAGATGAAAAATGAAGTATAAAAGCTCCATCACAATGCCACTTATGGCGTACAAATTTCATTAATTATCACATACTAGCTTTTGCCCGCGGCTTCGCTCGCGTGGAATTTGGTCTGGTGGGATGTCGGGAAGGAAGTGACAGCGTGACAGATCATTTTAAATAAATATATTTTTTTTACTTAATAGTAAAATTATATTACGATCAAAATATCATAAAGACATTACAAATTGTAGCTTATATAACATATTATTCCGATGTATAACCTATATAACTGTAAAGTTTCATCCAAATCCGTCCAGTAGTATTTTCGTGAAAGAGTAACAAACATACATCCATACTCACAAACTTTCGCATTTATAATATTAGTAGGATAGGATAGGATAGGACACAAAGATCTAAATACATAAGTCGCTTATGGTTACATAACATTAAATTATTGAATCAATTATAATAATAAACTGTTACATTGTCATTAAAATTATAATTGATTAATCTATTACATACATTCGATCCAACTTTTAAAACAAAAAAATCCTTAGTATTACAAATATTGCCATCTATCAGCCATTCATATAGTCTTTTTTTAAATAATCTTGTGTTCAGTTGTTTTTATTCATTAGATATTTTTTGTTTTAGATGCGTATACACATGAACAGGCAGCTTTTGATATATTCACTCAGTCTGGGCTAATCATCCGGTACTAATTAGAGAAAGTATATCGAGATCGTAGCAGATGGAGATCTGCGGTATCTGCCTACCCCTACGGGAGACAGGCGTGACGTTATGTATGTATGTATATCTTGAGACAAGCAACGCTAATACGAAAAAAACTTAACATGCAAGTGATTTTTTTCTTCGTGATTTTTTCTTCCATTGCATAAATACAGGGTACATCGACCGAGCATTTGTGACATGTGGATTACATTGACGTCAAAGTAAGGTGACCATGCGAACTGCGAAACTTTAATAAAACTACTCAATCTTTAAATAACTAAGTAGTATATTAAGTTTTATATTTATTCTACTTTATCTTCAAAATAATTAGGATATTTCGATGTAAATTTACTAATATTTATTAATATTCGCTTAAGGTTTACATAGTTCGGTTCAAAACTTTCACTTTCACCAACATGAATTTTGTGGACAGTCAAAAGTTTTACTTAGCTAAGTTCCGCGACAAGCAAAACAATAACAGAAAATTAATAATGTGTGTTTTCCTGCTGGATGAAGTGGATTTATTTGGAACTTAAACCAAAAACATACCGAAAATCGGCCATCAATTCTCCACTCACCAACCACTATACACAACACCAAACATACGCTCCAACACGAGGCATTTTCAGGTATGGTAGACTCTACGGAAGACACTCACTTTTCGGTGTTAATGTGAAAGGAAGAATGGATGAAAAAGATAAATGAGTGTGGAGGAAGCAAGGAAGGTGTGCCGGGATCGTAGCGGATGGAGATTTATGGTCTCTGCCTGCCCCTACTGGAAACAGGCGTGACAATATGTATGTATGTAGAAGGGCAAACGAGCAAGGGTGTCGCTGGATGAAAAGCAATCAACGCCGCCCATAGACATCCCATGATACCATCGCATCACGGAAGCGTAGTCGACCTTTAAGCTATGTGCAGGTTTGTTTTTTGAAGTTGCCAATCTAGTACCGGTTCGAAAATACCGCTGAAATAGATAGTCTCATACAGATTATTGATGGAGTCAGGCGTTACTTTGCGGAAATCCATCACTATGTGGACAGTCAAGTCTTACTTAGCTAAGATCCGCGACAAGCAAAACAATAAGACAACCGAAAAGTAGACTTTTCGGTCGTCTTCTGTAGAGTCTATATCTGAAGATGCCTCGTGTTGGGGCGAAACACGTGTCGTTTACAAGATGGAAAAGTGATAATGTGTGTTTGGTGTTGTGTATAGCGGTTGGTGGGTGGAGAGTTGATGGCCGATTTTCGGTAAATTTTTGGTTTAAGTTCCAAATAAATCCACTTCATCCAGCACAAAAAACACACATTATTAATTTTCTGTTATTGTTTTGTTTGTCGCGGATCGTAGCTAAGTAAGACTTTTGACTGTCCACATAGTCTTATACAGGTTAGAATATAAAGAGTTCGAGGAGTTTCTTCTTCTTTCTTTCTATTTCTACTTCCGGAGGAAAGTCATTATAAATCGGCAGTAGAAGCTTGATTCAGCATAATCACAAGTGGAGAGATAAATTTGTTTAATGTGAATTTACATGAATTCAAAAAGTGTTTTCAGATTTCACACCAAAGCTTGAATAATTTTTATTTTTAGTTCATAATTTGTAATGTTTCTTGTTGTCTGTGATTTTATATTCTTGTGTTGTTTTATTTGCTATTAAATGTTAGTATAAAAATAGATAAATATATTCTTTATTGTACACCAAAACCAAAGTTAGACAATTATTGATTGTAATATTAATATACGAATGGCGGTCTTATAGCTAATAACGGATACAACGTTAAAAAGATAATTTGATATAGGTCGGTGATACATTATCGTTATAATATATACATTATATATTCACGCCTATCCCCCGCAGGGGTTGGCAGAGACCACAGAGCTCCATCCGCTGCCATTCATCGCAGCGAAACGGCTCGTCATTGGTCGCTTTTCGCCCTCGTGTGAATCAGGACGTGACGGGTGGCGAACCACGTCGCCGTAATTTTTGACAAATTAGGTATATTAAATTCGTCTTAGTGAATCCCACGAGCCGCAAGGGAAGATGGAGGTCAGCCCCAGCAGAGCCCTGCATGCTGAGGTAAGGCACCATAGTCCCCGGGGGAGCCAGACCCCGGGACGATCGGCACGATTACGATTATTATCGTTATAATGATAGAGGAGAAAGATAAAAAATATGGATCCCAACTCTCGCATCAAATACATAAATTTTGATAATCATGATCTGACATATAAGTACTGATTTTTCACGAAAAATCATATACACCCTACAACAAACAACCAAACGTAATGAGTTGTCATGTGAATGACATTCTTAATGTTAATTGGTGTTCTTCATATTTCATACACACGTATATATCGTCACGCCTGTCTCCCGTAGGGGTAGGTAGAGACCACAGATCTCCATCTGCTACGATCTCTGCATACTTCCCTTGCTCCCTCCACACTCATTATTCTCCTCATGCAAGCCCGCCGGTTAATGGTACTCTTGAGCTGGCCTTTCTTAAAAACTTCAGCAATTTGATCGAGGTAAGTTTTCCGTGGTCTTCCCCTAGTTTTCTTCTAATTTCAGTTGGTTTAAAGGAAGGGAATAAACATCATCATTAACAGTCTACCACAGTCCACTAGTGGGCACAGGCTTCACTTAATACGCACCACTTAAAATAGAAAAAAACTTTATATATGACACATTTTTTTATAAAAGAGCTAAAATTAAAATCTTAATAATATAATATATAAATAAACAAAACAAAAAGAAAATAATTTTAATCTAACAAGTGTCATAAAATGGTTCTTGCTCAGCATATGCCTGGCGTTCTATTGGAGCACCCGGCGCTGGTTTTCAGCGAGAACCAACGTGGTCAGATCGCGGACCACAGTGACGACATTCATACTGACACACACACATACATACACATATATCATACACATACATATAAATACACATACATAGGGAAGGCAGAGACCTCCACACTCATTATTCTCCTCATGCAAGCCCGCCGGTTAAGGGTATTCTTGACCTGACCTTTCTTAAAAACTTCAGAAATTTAGTCAAGGTATGTTTTCCGTGGTCCTCCTCTACCGACCCTTACATCCGCATTCGCAACATAAATTTCCTTTGCCAGTCAATTTTCCGCATCACCGACCGCATTTTGGTGTGGTCAAGAGGAAGAAGCTGATACTGGGTTGCTCCGGCCCATAAAAGAGAACATTATTCCATATGCTGGACTTGAACCTCATAGAGGGAATAGGCTTACGTGAAATACTGTATCGCTCTAGCATACCCAGCTTTTATGAAGCCAACTTGGCTTTTAAGATAGATAGATATATTCTTGATTGTACACCAAAATCAATTTTATATAATAATTGATTGTAATTTATATATATATATATATATATATATATATATATATATATATATATATATATATATATATATATATATATATATATATATATATATATATATATATATATATATATATATATATATATATATATATATATATATATATATATATATATATTTTTTTTTTCCTATTTTTTTAAGTAAAAATTCTGACTGTCTACATAGTAGTGGATTTCCGCAAAGTAACGCCCGACTCCATTAAAATATACATATACATTTAAATTTTTTTTCTTTTAACAAACGAAATAAATTCAAGGAAACAATTTTGAACTAATTATATATAGAACAATATATCTTTGTAATCTTTTCGAAGTGATTTGTCATGTATCGAACTGATTGTCGACATTGATAATTCTGCATGATGTGCATACGTACACGAATAATGTGAACTTTGTACACAAACAATACACACAAAGTTCACAATTGAATTGAAAATATATATCTATTTATTCGAAACAAAAAAAACAAAGGAAAACGCTGTAAAAGACAGATGTATGTCAAATAAATTTAGAATTTTCACATTCGGATCAAAAAAAAATCTGCGTCGAATGGTTCGAGTCTCGCAGCTACGGCCAATAAAAACGTTGGTACAGCGTTAAAACTGACTGGCTTTGAGTGATAGGTTATGAATTATATAAAAAAATATTATTTTTTTTAAAATTTATATATACAGTGGACCCGTATTGTACAGCCATTACAAAAAAATTGCCCAGCATTCTTATTGAATTACTGAACATTGTCTCTTGTATTAGATTGTAATAATGTAATATTTTAATTAATTATTTCATTGTAAATTTGATTTTTAATAAAATAATTGTTACATCTGGCCCGTTCTTCTATACGGATGTGAGGCTTGGACGCTTAAAGAAGACCTCAGAAAACGTATAGAAGCGTTCGAAATGTGGGCATATAGACGGATGCTCGTTATCAGCTGGACTCAAAGGGTGGCCAATGACGAGGTTCTCCGACAAGTCTAGCAAAAACGTGAACTTTTGCAGACCGTCAAAGGTAGAAAAGTAGCTTACTTGGGTCATATCATGAGAAATGACAGGTACAAGTTGCTGCAACTGATCATGATGCGAAAAATCGCGGGCAAAAGACAAGTTGGTCGTAAAAGAAGGACTTGGCTGGTATTACGTAAATATCGGGGAGTGGACCGGGATAACGAGCGCTCCAAAACTGCTGCACCTCGCGAAAGAGGAGGAGAGTTGTGCTGAACGGCTGCCAACCTTCGCTAGTCGGAGAAGCACTCTTGGAAGAAGAATAAAATAATTAAATGAAAGTGTGTGTTTTTTGTTGGCGTTACTGAAAAATAATTTTTTAAAGGTTCACAGTTTTCGTGGTGTAACACACAAATATGTTATCTATAGATAGAATTTGAGGCGTAATAACACATATGAATGTGTCCAGTCTGATAAGGTTCCTGAACGGATTTAAACGTAGAACACCATAATGGGGGACTATGTTCACGTGGTAGACGGCGATGGGGGGGTGCAGGTGAGTTTACCATATTTTTTTAACAGCCCATATATCAGTCGCTTAGCGGAAGAGTGGCCATAATCCACAAATTTACAGAAACAGAGTTAAGTAGATTTTGTATGCTAGACTATAATAGATCTTTAAAAATATACTGGCCTCAAACTTAGTTGATGAATGTTCGTATTCCATTTTTAATTTATGATTACTTTCCCGGCCTGGTGGTCTTTGATATCAGCAACCCAGCGCAAACGCGTCCAGATCCAGCAGAATCTGTCTCTGTGCGCCATCGTGGGGGCGGCTCGTTATGTGCGTAACGACGTTATAGCGAGGGACCTCAGGGTGGAGAGCATCCATGAGTTTGTGGTCCGGTTGGCTCGGAAGATGTTCGACTGAATCGACAATGGACCACACCCACACCGTAATAATTTTGTTCTACACCCACACCGTAATAAAAAAAATGTATAATACATACATATATTTATTTCGATGCGGGGATCGAACCCGCGACCATTGAGTTTGGGCGGAGGACCCCACCACTGAGCCAGTTAGTCGTCGTCGAATTTACCATATGGTTTTGTAAGAGGTAGTATCTTAACTGTGAAGTGATGCAACAGGAGTCTGGTTTAATAATCTTTTTACTATACCAAGTGCACCTATTATATATACAACTGATGAATGGCGGGAGACAAGCGCGGGGTGCGGGAGACGCGGTTGTGCCTGCACGTGTGCAGCAACAAAGCGCGTTCCACGAATACGGAGAATCAAAGTGCATTCCATGAATGCGGCGTAACAAAGCGCATTCCGCAAGTGCGTAGTAACAAAGTTTGTTCCGCGAATTTGTTCTTGAAGTGTATTCTGTAGCAGGTAGCTACAGTTTCAACATTATTTTATGGAATAGAAAGGCAAACAAGGATATATTTGGTCATATATTATTATCAGTACAGTACGGGGTACTGGGAAGACTAGACGATATATTCATGACATTAAATTCTATAAGTAGATTGTACTAGTGATGTTTAGTACTGTCATATTACTTCTTATGTCATGTGTTGTGTTTTGTCTTCTTCCTTCTCTCTCTTTCACGTGGTCTCCGTCGCGTTAACATCTCCACAACAACTGTCATAACTTTAAATTATTATTTGTGTGTTTTGTGTACATTTCAACGAAATAAACCAGCGTACAGTGATTTCGTAATGTTGTTCAACAAGTGATGTTTATTTTTTATGGTATGGGAAGGCAAACGAGCAGGTGTGTCACATGATGGAAAGCAATCAATGCCGCCCACAGACATCCGCAACACCAGAGGCATTGAGAAGCGTGTAGGTTTTTTTTGAAGGTTCCAATGTCGTATCCGCTTGGAAACACTGTACAAAGATAGCTGGTTCCACCCTGGTGGTGTGTGGAAAGAAGTAACTTAAATACATTTTATTCATCCACTCAAGTGCAGATACATTTTTTTAAACTTGTAGTACTATCAATATATATATATATATATATATATATATATATATATATATATATATATATATAGTGGGCAAATAATCTCAACAGTGAGCAAATATTCCCAACAGTGGGCAAATCTTCCCAACAGTGGGCATATCTTCCAACAGTGGGCAAATCTTCCCAACAGTAGGCAAATCTTCCCAACAGTGGGCAAATCTTCCCAGCTGTGGGCTTTTATAGACTTTTGATATGAATAAAAATTTCACAGGTTGTGGACAACCCCGGCGGCGTGACGGTAGTGGACAACGGTGGGTATGACCACGGGGCGGTACAAGTGGTCGATGGAGCCAACGAGGTGCATGTGGTGGATGAAAACGGCCATGGTCAAGTGTTGTACATAGTCCCAGATCAGGGTTTCGCCACCCCCGACGGGACGGGTGGGATGCCCCATGACGGAGAAATGGAGTATGGGGGTTATGATGGGGGAGTGCACGTAGTTGGTGGTCATGGGGTAAGCTATTTCTTGTTTTTTTTTCAGTCTCTTGTAGTATACATATCGTCATGCCTGTTTCCCGTAGTAGGCAGAGACCACAGATCTCCATCTGCTACGATCTCGGCACACTTTCCTTGCTTCCTTCACGATTATCTTAATACAAGTTTGCCGGTTAAACGTACTCTTCACATGACCTTTCTTACAAACTTTGGTAATTTGTTCGAGGTGCGTTTTCCTTGGTCTTCCCCAACTGACACTCCCGTCCACATCCGCAACGTAAATTTCTTTTCCCAGTCGTCTTTCATCCATCCCCTCTATGTGTCCAAACCATCTAAGCATCTCTTTCTCAACTTTTGTCACGATACGTTCTTTTACTCTACATCTATTTTATAGTATACTTATTACTCTGAATTCCACTACCAACTAATAGAAATGTAACCTTCAGTACTAAAATAGTCTAATCAGATTTTGAATCCAAATTTTTTTGATTTTTTTTATATATATTTTTACGTCTATCCCCCGCACGGGTTGGCAGAGACCACAGAACTCCGTCCGCTACCATTCATCTTAACGAAACGGTCCAAAATAATAATAAAATCTCTAGATTGCAGGTTCTAAAACGACTTTCCCCACCGAGTTACATCGATGACGTTGTGTAAAAACATGAGATTATAAAAATGAAATAAAAATTTCATTTTTATAATCTCATGTTATTATAAGTTATATTGTTTAATTCTGGTGGCGTATTACTGAACATGATTTAATTAAGGTGTACAAATGAAATTAAATAAATTCGTGCATATTGAATTTCTAACTTGACTGCAAAAATTCATGTAAGTTTCCTTAAAAAGCCACCATTTTATCAAAAGGTATCGTAACAAGCTGAATTTACATTTGAACATACTGACACTGGCATAATAGTTATAACTCATTGCCACCGAAGAAAAAAGGTTGCTGAAATATTTTTAATATAATTATTTATAACGCCATCTATCGACGGCGTACGCAAGTTGTAATAAAGAACGAAAATGTCATTACATTTTTGCTCTTAACGAATATTTAGGACTTTTCCCGCCAACTTACATCAGTGACGTTGTGTTTTTATTTCACTTTCATAATCTTATATTATTATCAGTTATATTGTTTAATTGTGGTGGCGTATTATACAATATAGTTCGATTAAGGTGAACAAGTGCGGTGATATGAAATAAATGCGTGTATCGTGACTTTTTAATTTGACTGAAAAAGTCCACTGAAGGTTTTGGTACAATAGCCGTCATGTTATCAAGACATAATGCGACAAGCTGACTAGTTACATTTCAAAAAATTTGATATTATTGTATTTTACTTAACACTGGCATAATATTTATAACTAATTGGCACCAAAGAAAAGAAAAGAAAAGAATATTCATACTACCATATTTTGAAATTGACTAAATTGTTAATTAACTTAAAAATTAAACTTATTTAAATTTAATAATTTAAAATTAAAATAAAATTGATGTTTTTCATTAATATCATACAGACTTATTAAAATTATCTGAAAATGATAGACTATTTTTAGTAAAACGAAAAAAATCGATTTAAATATGTATATATTTATATGTTTCTTTATTCTTTGTTGCAGCCCATGGAAAGAAGCTGAGGTAAAGCTGAAAAATAAATATTTTTATATAACTAAAAGAATTTCATTTCACGAAAACGCGTGTCAATAATGTGTCAGCAAATACCGTTGCGAAATATCCGATTCACACTTTCAGAATTTCATATTAAAACAGCAATAGCGTATTGCACCTACTATAAGAGGTCTTGGGTTCAATTCTACCACTGGATTATTGATGTGAAGCATTTCCTAGCACAAGCTTTGTAAGCTTAGTGGTTGACAAGAATTCTAGTAATATTCTTTTGAAAATGGCAGCAAGAAAAGTCGCGCTGCCATATTTAATGTATATACGCACCTCATTTTTTATTTTTAATTTTTTTATTTATTCACGCCTTTCCAGGGGTTGGCAGAGACCGCAGAGCTCCATCCGCTACCATTCATCGCACCGAAACGGCTCTCCATTAGTCGCTTCTTGCCCTCGTGAGAATCAGGGCGTGACGGGTGGCGAACCACGTCGCCGTCATTTGCAACAAATTAGGTATATTTAATTCGTCTTAGTGAATCCTACGAGCCGCAAGGGTCGATGGAGGTCAGCCCCAGCAGAGCCCTGCATGCTGAGGTAAGGCACCATAGTACCCGGGGGAGCCTGATCCCGGGACGGTCGGCACGCTTGCGACTAAGCTCGTCCCTAGCCACGCAGCCATTGGCACGGCAAACCGTGAATTGGCGGAGAGAAAGGGAAAGGATAGAGAAGAAAGGAAGGGGCAGGAAAGGGAATGCGGATCGGGGGGGGGGGGTTAGGGTTAGAATAAATATTTATAAATCCATACATATATTTATTCCATTATTTATTAATGGCAATGGTAATTAAACTATAATGCCAATATCAAATAAAAAGTAAGGTTTTTAAATGCACATAATACTTTACGTGGTGGTAAAGGTAAGTTGGCGGGAAGAGTCCACCCAGGATCCTACGGAGGATTTTTCGTTCTGCGACTAAATGTTTGTTCTGTTGCTTTAGCGTTAAAAGTCTAAATTGGCGGGAAAACATCTTATTAATCCCACGGAGTTTATGATGTTTCTGGGAAAGATTCAAGCTCTGTTTTTCAAATCATTATAGTGTTTAATAAATACATACATATCATCACGCCCGTTTCCCGTAGGGGTAGGCAGAGACCACAGACCACGGATAGACCATCTACCACGATTACGTCACACCTTCCTTGCTACCTCCACACTCTTCATCCTTGACCTGGCCTTTCCTAAAAACTTAGGCAATTTGGTCAATGTATGTTTTCTTTGGTCTTCCCTTACCGACCCTTCCACCCACATCCGCAACGTAAATTTCTTTTACCAGTCGATTTTCATCCATCCTTTCTATGTGCCCAAACCTTGTAAGCATCCCTTTCTCAACTTTTTCATGACACCTTTTACTCCGCGTACGAATTGGCGGAAAAAATCCTTATTATCCTTATATCCTCACAGGTTTTATGATAGTTTTTGGGAAAATTTTAAATTCTGTTTTACAAAATTATCTTAGTTTTAAATACTTACCAATAAGTGAAGAACTCCGATAGATCCATGCAGTCGATCTCCTTCTTCGTCTCAGCGGTTGGAACGTCGGCAATACCAGAGTCCACGTCCTCCTCAGAGCTGGAGTTTGTATCAGATTCCGAGTCCGAACGCACTATACTCATGACGGTCCGACGGAAGGACTTATGTCACAAGGTGTCTTTGCCTCTTTTTGTTCGCTGAAACAAGACAAAAAAAACATTATGGCGAATGTTCTGAAGAGTTGTTTAATATCCTCTCAGTCACACATTTCCACGAATTACGCGCCAGAGAAATAGTGCAAAATGTGGAAGGATTTACCACCTGCGGTGTTACCACATAAATACGACATAGCGGCATTCAAATACTCTAATTAAGTTTCTATTATTAGTTTACACTCTTCCCATAATAAGAGTATATTTATATATCTTGCTTAAATATTCAATCTATAATAAAATAGTTTTTATTCATTTACGTGACTCGTTAGAGAACTTCGTCATTGGCCACCCTTTGAGTCCAACTAATAGCAAGCATCCGTCTATACGCACACATTTCGAACGCTTCTATACGTTTTCTAAGGTCTTCTTTAAGCGTCCAAGCCTCACATCCGTATAGAGGAACGGGCCAGATGTAATAGTGGAGCATCCTATACGCAAGGAAAGTTTGAGGCTGCGGTTACAAAGGACACGATTCTTCTTGTTCGACAAGTCAAGCAGAAACGTGAACTTTTGCAGACCGTCAAAGGTAGAAAAGTTGCTTACCTAGGTCATATATATCATGAGACATGAATGGATTTTTTTTATATGATAGGCAGCACTCAGACGCTGGTTTTCTACGGGTGTGTGGTACTTCCCCGGGCGAGCCGGCCCATTCACGCTACAGATAAATATGCCATTCTTGATAAAGTATTCGCCTGCAGCGTGGCTCTACCACTATTAATATATAAATATTTCCCCAACGAACTCCATTAATCAAATGAACCAGGAAATGAAATAGCTATTGAATCGACCCACAAATATGTAGGTCAGTAAAAATAAATTCTCCCGATGGCTGCGGGAATGCTTGGCTGCCAACACCACCGTCGCAAATGTCAGCGCAGTGCGGCCCGCCAAAAAGCTTCGCACGCGACATCTTGTATTGGGTTTCAATATAAAAAATTTTTTTTTTGTTATACTTTTCCTGCCTACAGTGACGTTACGTTTCTATTTGACTTTAATAATCTTATATTAGAATAGAATAGAAAAACTTTATTTATGACACCTTTTTTTTTAAAACAACTAAAATTAAATCCTTAATAATATTATATATACAAGTAAATACACAAAACAAAAAGAAAATAATTTTAATCTAACGCGTGTCACAAAATGGTTCTTGCTCAGCATATGCCGGACGCTCTATTGGAGCACCCAGAGTTTTCTTACCATTCGGTTCTCATACGTTATTATACTTTTATATATTATTATATTGTATATTTAAGTAAAAGTATATGAATACAATATACTTTTACCTTAATATACAATATACTTTTTAAAGTTTTACGATTAAGGCGTATAAGCGAAGTTATATGAATTAAATGAATGTATCGTTATATATTTTGGACATTTCCCGCCAACTTAGATTGACGTTGACTTACAGTGACGTGTTTTTATTTCATTTTCATAATCTTATGTTATTATAAATTATATTGTTCAATTGTGGTGGTGTATTATACAATATACTTCGATTAAAACGGTAAGTTTTGGTAGAATAGCCACCATTTTGTCAAGACGTAACGTGACAAGTAGATATTTCAAGAGATTTGATATTATTGTATTTTACTTGACACTTGCATAATAGTTACAAATAATTGGTGGACACTAAAGATATTTATAACATGCTTGCACCTCATTACAATGAATTGGCGCCTAAAAAACAGCACCTGTTCTTAAATTGACGCGTGTGGCAGCCATAATTGAAACAACTCTAGGTACACCAAGGTAAGGTCATATAACATTATGACACCTAATCTACCAGTAACTCTTCGATAAGCCTTTAATCCCGCAGAAGGTATGCCAAGAAGAAGATTATATTCAATGTTGGCCAAAACATCTTTAATGCGTTTATAGTTAATTAAAATATTAGCATATTGTTACAATATGCTAATATTTGATTGATGAGTAATACCAACACGAGGCATCTCACATCATCAAAAGTGACACTTTTCGGTTGTCTTCCGGAGAGTCTACTATACCTGAAGATGCCTCGTGTTGGGGCGAAACACGTGTCGTTTACAAGGTGGAAAAGTGATAATGTGTGTTTGGTGTTGTGTATAGTGGTTGGTGGGTGGAGAATTGATGGCCGATTTTCGGTAAGTTTTTGGTTTAAGTTCCAAATAAATCCACTTCATCCAGCACAAAAAACGCACATTATTAATTTTATGTTATTGTTTTGTTTGTCGCGGATCTTAGCTAAGTGAAACTTTTGACTATCCACATTAGCATATTGTTTAAATATCTAACTTATTTTTTATGGGATAGGAAGGCAAACGAACAGGCGTGTCACTTGATGGAAAGCAATCAACGCCGCACATAAACATCTGTAGTACTATAGGCAGTGCCGAAGCTTTGCCGGCCTTTAAGGACATTTTCATTATGGGAGAGGTGAGGTTGTTGGGCCTCCGAAACTTAACCGCTCACCGGACGAATCGCGGTAGCTAAGCTGCCACTCAGACGGCGGTTTTCTGCGGCAGTGCGGTACTTCCCGGGGCGAGCCGGCCCATTCGTGCTACGGACAAATAATATGCCATTCTCGACGAAGTATTCCTCTGCAGCGTGGCTCTACCACTTTGAAAGTTTTACGTTAAACTAAAAGAATATAAATCGTTTTGTTACTTTACGTTTTTATTTATGAGATAGGCAAACGAGCGTGCCACCTGATGGAGAGCAATCAACGCCGCCCATAGACATCCGCAGTGCCATAGACAATAGTTTTTGGTAAAATGACCACCATGTTATCAAGATGTAACGTGACAAGCACATCAAGTATATTTCAAGATACCTACTTGATGTTATTATATTTTACTATAGTTAATTGCCATCGAAGAATGAAATCAAGTTGTCTTCTGTTATTTATGTTACCTGAGAAGAGAGAACAGGTGTTAACATGTCGAAAGTTGGCGATCGTGACGAGATGTATGAAGTGCTAAAAATATTTAGCTTACCGACAGACAAATATTTGGCACTTTGATAGATATATAGAGAGATAGATATATTGTTTATTGTACACCAAAAACGAAGTTATACAATTATTGTTTGTAATATTTATATACAAATGGCGGTCTTATCGCTAACAGTGATTTCTTCCAGAAAACGGTAGGATGGACACAGTGTTAAAAAGATAATTTGATTTAGGTTGGTGATACATTATCGTTATGATGATAGAAAAGAAAAAAAAATAAACAAAGATAATAACCATAAATAATAAACGACTAAATAACATACATAGCTATTTATAAAGATAGATAGTGATTTTTGACAGGTTCGATACATGATTATTAATACTTATGTGTTGCTATGTTTGCGTTTTTTTCCCCTAATCTAATAAATTGCATGAACACAATAACTGTAAGAAAAATAATTAATATAATGTTAATTATTGGATTGATAATACAATTTTTCATCAAATTCTTCCAAGAGTGGCAGCCAATTCAGCACAACTTTCTTCCTCCTTCGCGAGGTGCAGCAGTTTTCGAGCACTCGCTATCTCGTTCCACTCCTTGATATTACGTAGCGAAGACTTCTTTTTTGACCAACTTGTCTTTTGATCGCGATTTTTCCCATCATGATCATTTGCAGCAACTTGTACCTGTCCTGTCTCATGATATGACCCAGGTAAGCAACTTTTCTACATTTGACGGTCTGCAAAGGTTCACGTTTTTGCTTGACTTGTCTTTCATCGAATAACGCTTTTATTATTGTTATGTATTCGTTGACTTCACTAGCGTGCTTGTGTGTTAACCAACTTGACCTATGAAACAAGTTTTGAGCCTTGTTTCGATTTTATTTTGTTTGTCATCGTACGTGGCTGTTCGGTGCAAGAATTAGGTTTTATACAAACATAAATATTAAAAAAATTACAAAGAATACAAATAAAATTTAATACGTTTTTCAATAAAGTGCAGTTTTAATTTCTTTTAAAATATTTTTCCTAAATATCGATCACTACATTTTTAATAATACTATTCAAGCAGGTGACTTGATCGTGAATCATATAATCACCGCTACGCGAAAACATCAATCGATCAATCAATTACCAGCCTGCGGCAGTCCACTGGTGAACAAAGGCCTCCCCCAAGAAGCGCCACCTAGCTCGATCTTCGGCTTCACGCATCCAGTTTCTGCCAGCCGCCCTGAACAAATCTTCACACCATCTAGCCGGGGGACATCCCATACTACATTTACCGAGACGCGGTCTCCACTCCAGCACTCGTCTGCTTCAACGATTGTCAGATCTCCGACAAACGTTGCCAACCCTTTCCCATTTTAGTTTGCTAATTCGAAAGGCTATGTCGGTTACTTTAGTACTCTGGCGGATTTGTACATTCCGAATCATATCTATCAGAGAAACTTCGAGCATAGCTCTCTGAGCGACTCTGAGCTTGTGAAGTAGACGGACTGTCAGCGTTCATGTTTCGGCACCGTAAGAGAGTACAGGTAGGAACGCGTAAATATATGCCTTACCCTAATGTCTACCTTAGGGTAAGGATTAGTGAAGACACATTTGAGTGATGACAATGGTGATATATTATTTATAAATAAAAAAGATTATATATTATATTTAATTAATTTAGTATCTACAATGGAATACAAAACCTTTACTTAGCACTTCAATACATCTGCGTAGAATGAAATTTATTCATTAATGTGACATCATGTTTATTTTCAATCAACAATAAATCACTGGCAACACCACGATGATAATAATGTCAATAGGTGTCAGGAAAAGATTTAGTTTGACAAATTACTTTCAGTTATAACACAAATAGAACTCCTACGTAAATAAACGAAATAATGACTCGAACTTAGTCTCGTGATTGATCTAAAAATAACATATCGACGTAAAAAAACAATAACCTAGTAAACCGCAAATGCAAACTTATCACCAGTGCCGAAAAACTTTTAAGATTTCTGAAAAAATTGTATTGTATTGTACTTAAAGACGATCAGTTTTAACGTTGTTGAAAATTTTCTATTAGTTTTAGAGCTATGAGATTCAGACCATTCGACGCAGAGTTTTCTTATTTCTTTTATGGCTACCAGTTACAACTATTACGCCAGTGCAAAGAAAAATATGTTAACATGAAATCTCTTCAAATAAAACTATTCAATTTATCACGTTACGTTTTCATAAAATGGCGGCCATTTTACCACAACCTTCTATGGACTTTTTTAGTCTACTTAAAAAGTCACAATACACGCATTTATTTCATATTAATCCATTTATACGCCTTGATCGAAGTATATTGTATAATACGCCACCACAATTAAACAATATAACTGATAATAACATAAGATTATGAAAATGATTTAAAAGGAACGTCACTGATGTAAGTTGGCGGGAAAAGTCCTGCGGTAATTTTTTTTTCTGATTCAAATGTGAAATAATTTTTTTTTTAACTTTTGTGTCATTCACAACGTATAGGTTTTTTGCGCTGATATGTAATGGCGTATTATACTCTATATTTTGTACAGTCAAATGAGTGTACAGCAGAACAACCAAATGAGTGAGACTTTTCCTGATCACTTTCATCTATGACGTTGTATTTTTATTTAATTTTCATAATCTTATGTTATTGTCAGTAATATCGTTTGTGGTGGCGTATTATACAATTCATACATATGTGTAGTTTGATTAAGGAGTATTTAATAGTAGTACAGCCACGCTGCAGACGAATATTTTATCAAAAATGGTATATTATTTGTGTATAGTTTGAATGGGCTGGCTCGCCCGGGGTAGTACCACACTCCCGCAGAAAACTGGCGTCTGTGTGGTAGCTTAGCTTAGCTACAGCACTTCGTACCGTAAGCGGTTGAGTTCCGAAGGTTTTTTCAGTCTACGTTTATGATATTTACGTTATATGGACAGTCAAAAGTTTTACTTAGCTAAGATCCGCGATGAGCAAAACAATAACAGAAAATTAATAATCTGTGTCTTTCCGTTGGGTTTAGTGGATTTATTTGGAACTTAAACCAAAAACTTACCGAAAATCGGTCATCAACTCTCCACCCACCAACCACTATACACAACACTAAACACACATTATCACTTTTCCATCTTGTAAACGACACGTGTTTCGCCCCAACACGAGGCATCTTCAGGTATAATAGATTCTACGAAAGACTTTTCGGTTGTCTTCCGTAGAGTCTACTATACCTGAAGATGCCTAATGTTGGAGCGAAACACGTGTCGTTTACAAGATTGGTGGAGAATTGATGACCGATTTTCGGTAAGTTTTTGGTTTAAGTTCCAAATAAATCCACTAAACCCAACGGAAAGACACACATTATTAATTTTCTGTTATTGTTTTGCTCGTCGCGGATCTTAGCTAAGTAAAACTTTTGACTGTCCATGTAGTGATGGATTTCCGCAAAGTAACGCCTGACTCCATTAATGATATTTACGTTCTTACATTGTACTAATATCTAAGGGAAGAGACTGGTTTCCCACAACACAGGGAATACTAGTGTGGGATCTAGACTCATGTAACATTCGCTCCTCAATTTAGTAGTAGCAGTTATCTTGTAGACGACGCAAATATTTGATCTTAATACGGAATTCTAATCCAGGACTCTTGGCTCAGAAAGCAAAATACTCAGTCATATGGATTATTGGGTCATAAATTTATATTTGTCTTTCATTCATTTATGCGTATTTTACGTTTATTCATATACGGCGACGTGGTTCGTCACCCGTCACGTCCTGATTCTCACGAGGGTGAAAAGCGACCAATGACGAGCCGTTTCGCTGCGATGAATGGCAGCGGATGGAGCTTTGTGGTCTCTGCCAACCCCTGCGGGGGATAGGCGTGAATATATAAATAAAAAAATATATATATATAAACTTAAATTATTTATGAAAAGTCTTTATGAAAAGTCAAAATGTGTCTAAAATGGCCCGAAAGGTGGTTCATCGGGGAGTGTTTGTTCCGACTCTGATGAACGGTAGTAAAAGTTGGGTTTGGCAGAAGAGTCATGAAGCATACTAAATACGGCGAAAATAAGAGCATTAAGAAGTAAAAGAATAAGAAATAAATAAGAGAGCGATGTGGATTAAAAAAAGGTGTCATAACAAAAGTTAATGGTTTGAGCTCATAGAGAGGATGGATGAAAGACGACTGGCACAAGAAATTTACGTTGCGGATGTGGATGGATGGAAGAGTCGGTAGGGGAAGACCACAGAAAACATACCTTGACCAATTTGCCGAAGTTTTTAAGAAAGACCAGGCCAAGAGCACTCCTAACCGACGAACTTACGTGAAGAGAGTGATGAGTGTAAGGAAAGTATGTCGAGATCATAGCAGATGGAGATCTATGGCCTCTGCCTACCCCTAGACAGGCGTGACAATATGTAAGTATGTAAGGTTTTCCGTTTTATTTTTTTTATATATATACATGCCTATCCCCCGCAGGGGTTGGCAGAGACCACAGAGCTCTATCAGTTTTATTGGGTTGTAATGAAGTGTGGGTATATTGTGTGTGTGTGTGCGAAAATTACGTCTGTATTGTATGTATGTATAAATCAGTAAATATGTGTAAACAAAGCAAACTTAAATGATTATAAATACCACAAATAAATATATACAATTACCTAGATAATGGGATTTTTTTTCAATGATTGCAACACTGTTTAGTTCTTAATCAAATCACAAATAAAAAACTCCGTTAAAAAAAATACACACACACACACACATATGTAAGTTCATGACAGACAATTTTTAAGTTTGGAATAATATTTGTTATCTGTTACTTGTTGTTCGTTTAAAAAGTAATTTAATTTTTATGCCACTTATTTGAGCGATTTTTTTTTATTTATGGTTTTTACTCGCGTACGTTAGTTTTGTTTGCGGACAGTTACAAACTGGTGCGTTTTAGCCTCTTAACATTTGCTACGAAACACAGGGAAAGCTGTGGAGTCGATGATACTTAAAACATTTACGCCATGATGTTATATATTCATATTATCCTTTTTATGTGATAAGGAGGAAAACGAATAAGCGTATCACCTGATGGAAAGTAATACCGCCTGTACGACAGTACTATACCTAACTGCTTATAGTTGTTCTTTAAAACATTAAATGTCGTACCGATTCGGAAATACAGCCAAGCCAACAAGGAGCTGGTTTCATAGAGTGGTGGTGCGTGGAACGCATGTATGTATGTGTATATATATATATATATATATATATACATATATGTGTGTGTGCGTGTGTATATTTGTATATATACACCGCGACTTTTTCATTACCCGACAAAATTAAGTAATATATTCAGTTATCGATATACATTATATTTGGCGAAGAAAAATTTTTTTTATTTTTATGAAATATTTATTAAAAATGTCCTTAATATACACTAAAAATTATACAACAAAAAATCTTGCTAATTCAAATAGACATCATTATCATTCCAATACGAACTGCACCCAAACCAACCTAATTTGGTCGCGTAATATTTACGTACGTACCTGCCGACAAAAGACGTTTTTTCTCTTTCGCACGCGCTGTTGCCACACTTATGAATACATGCGTCTCATGCATAGTAGTAAACAAATACTACGAAGATGGCGTACAAGTATTTGTTGTATTTACAGGATTTCTTTTATAGTCCCATAAAACAATATTTTTGTATGAACGCTATAATATTTGAATGTTACTTACTGACATACATATTTTTACAAACGCGAATTTTAGTTTTCTCGGGTAATTAAAAAGTCACGGTGTATATCCAAATCAATTTCGTCACCGTCATCGCTGACTAGCGATCTAACCACAATGGTTCTTGCTGAAAACCAGCGCCAGGTGCTCAAATAGAACGCCTATTTTTTTATATGTACAATATACTATTATTTAAGTTTTAATTTCAGCATTAATTTTATGAAAGAAAATGACACGAAAAACCTTCTTTATTTCTATTGTTTCAATCCTCATAAACTGTCCTATTGCTGCTTTATTATAATCTTACCCTAAGGTAGACAACATATATACAGTGTTTTTAGAACTTCAAATATTTATGAGCAGCTGTGATTACATCCAATTAGATGAAGCCGCTTGCTCATTTCCCCGTTTCTGCAGTGCATCAGGTATGTTCGTTAAAGCCCGCACCGATGGCTTTTGAGCCATTTTGCCACAGCCTCGTTGCTGCACAGAATGCGGGATAGCTCCAACTCTATAATGAAAACCTTTGTTGCCAGATTCAACTCGCGCCTTATGATACAGCTAAATCGGCTTCAATGTAAATGATGTACTAAACATAATTTTTAAGGTGTACATAATTACTAACACAAAAATGTTAATAGTCGCAAGCGTGCCGATAGTCCCGGGGTCGGGCTCCTCCGGGGACTATGGTGCCTTACCTCAGCATGCAGGGCTCTGCTGGGGCTGACCTTCATCCTCCCTTGCGGCTCGTGGGATTGACTAAGACGAATTTAATATACCTAATTTGTCGAAAATGACGGTGATTTGGTTCGTCACCCGTCACGTCCTGATTCTCACGAGGGCGAAAAGCGACGAATGACGAGCCGTTTCGTTGCGATGAATGGCAGCGGATGGAGCTCTGTGGTCTCTGCCAATCCCTGCGAGGGATAAGCGTGAATATATAAAAAAAAATTTAATATGTAAAATGTATGGACCAAAAAAAACTGTCTGAAATAAAGATTATATTATTATAACCTTTATTAACATATTTTTCTCTTAATAACAATATTATTAATATAAAAAAATCTCTATAAAAATAATATTATTACTCGTGGCGTGGTTATTATCTCTCGTGGCGAGATAAACCAAGCACACGAAGAATTATGCATCCAAGGAAAGAAACCTTCTCACGATCCTAGCCGTGCACAATATGGCTGTTTTTGTATTTTGAATTTAACCCACTTACCTAAAACTAACTGGGCGTCCAAATTTTTACCGATAAGTCCATTCACAGATACCACTATGGGTACAATGACAGTTGAATCAACGTGGCCCATGGCGGAAATCTCATGCGCGAGGTCTATGTATTTTATTTGTTTATCTTTTTCCGCTTTAATGAGATTCTCGTCATGCGGAACACTAATATCAACTATCATTGCCTCGCGTGTAGTTCGATCCACTATCACAATATCAGGCTTATTGGCAACAATGTGCCGGTCCGTGATAATGGATCGATCCCAGTATAATGTTGCACGACTGTTTTCGAGAACTGACTTTGGATCGTATTTATAATAAGGCACCTCCTGCTCGCATAGGTCGTATTTAATGGCAAGCTGCTGATGCACAATTCTGGCTACTTGATTATGTCTGTGCAAATACTCCCCGTTTGATAGCTGGGAACAACCGGGAATAACATGCCTCAGTGACTCTCCCGGGTGGTGGCACGCTCGGCATATATCAGCCGTGCCGTCTCTCATGATGTATTTCCGGTCGTTGTTGGTTTTTATAACTTCGTCTTGTATTGCACAGACAAAACCCTCTGTCTCACCGAACAAATCACCGAATTGTAACCAATGTACCGAAGCTGGTCTGTCTACATCAGCACTAGTTAGAACTCGGCGAAAACGGCCATGCAACTGCTTGCCACTCCATACACCGACGCGATCTGCATTGCTCATTACAGGAGGTGGATGCCAGTTCTCTGCTGCCATATTAAGCGGGGTTAACGATTTGTCGCTGATGACTACGTCGCGGTGAAGCCAGGATGATTCTTTTTTATTTAGAAAGTAGCACCTGAGATTGTATACTTCACGATTATGGATATTTTTAATGCTGAGCAGGCCTCGGCCCTCTTCTTTTCGTGGAAGATATAATTATTATTATTATTTATCTACTTTTTGTTTAAAAATAATTTTAGTACCGATGCATCTCCATAGATCTTCTGTTTCAACATCAGCCAAGTGATGCAAGTCTATTCTCGCGCTGGTCCAATCGTCTGCGCAGCGCTACGCACCAACGTAATTAAACTACAATTTCTTGCACATCTGCCCTAATTACAACTGTTTCTTAATATTGTAGACAGCCCCGTGAACTTCATTCACCTACAATTTATGTTCCCCGTGTATTTGTCATCTCCTGGTATGTTAGTATTGTAGTGATACATTGATAAATGTATCACTAATGATTAATGGAGTCAGGCGTTACTTTGCGGAAATCCATCACTATGTGGACAGTCAAAACCTTTACTTCGCTAAGATCCGCGACAAGCAAACGATAACAGAAAATTAATAATGTGTGTTTTCCTGCTGGATGAAGTATTTGGAACTTAAACCAAAAACTTACCGAAAAACGGCAGTCAGCAACTTTCCACCCAACACCAAACACACACTACCACTTTTCCATCTTGTAAACGACATGTGTTTCGCCCCAACACGAGGCATCTTTAGGTATAGTATAGACTCTACGGAAGACAACCAAAACATTGACTTTTCGGTAGACTCTGCGGAAGACAACCGAAACTTTGACTTTTCGGTTGTTTTTGTTGCTTTGCTGGCGGCCGTTTTTCGGTAAGTTTTGGTTTAAGTTCCAAGTAATTCCAAGCAAGAAAATATACATTATTAATTTTCTGTTATTGTTTGCTTGTCGCGGATCTTAGCTAAGTAAAGGTTTTGACTGTCCATATGTATCACTAATGTAATAAAACATTTTATTTGAATATATTAAAACCTTCTATATTACTTCTTTTTAAATTGGTAATTTTAAAATTTAAAATAAAAAAGAAATGAATTGTTTTGTAAAAAACAAATTCATTCGATCGACTGAAGTTTCGGATGCAACATATCGCCTTTCCTTGCACAAATAAATAATATTGATAAAGTGTGAATAAGATATAAATGTACAGTGAATAGAAAAATAAATTAATTTCACTTGGAAGAATTTTAATTACATCGAAGATAAAAACCCCCTTAAGATTATTAATGGAGTCAGGCGTTACTTTGCGGAAATCCATCACTATATGGACAGTCAAAAGTTTTACTTAGCTAAGATCCGCGACAAGCAAAACAATAACAGAAAATTAATAATGTGTGTTTTTCCGTTGGGTTTAGTGGATTTATTTGGAACTTAAGCCAAAAACTTACCGAAAATCGGCCATCAACTCTCCACCCACCAACCACTACACACAACGCCAAACACACACTATCACTTTTCCATCTTGTACACGACACGTGTTTCGCCCCAACACGAGGTATCTTCAGGTATAGTAGACTCTACGGAAGACAACTGAAAAGTGAAACCCCCTTAAGATCCAGTGTGACGCCATTGTACTTAGTTATTCAATACTTTTCAAAATCGCACAAAACATACGACAGTTTTATATAACAACACACCCGTTAGACGATAAAGCCCTCACGAACGTCATCTATTGAAAGTAAAAGGTAGAAAAATAATTTTTAATTTTTCAAGATTTTTTTTTATATGTTTTACCCTATATTTTTTATAGCACTAAATATAAACTTTACATTACGCTAATCGCTAAATTTACATTTCAATAATCGTGTCATTGTTTTACTTGATACTGGCATAATAGTTATAGTTTTATCCCCACCATCTGAATGTGTGGCGATCCAGTGCGGTGAGTTTCTCTCGAAACTTCTTTCCACGCACCACCACTCTGTGGAACCGGCTACCTTCGGCGGTTTTTTCCGAACCGATATGACATTGGCACCATCAAAAAACGGTCAGTCAAAATATTTGAACAGCTATTTCTGTGAGTGTTGAAAAACGGTGGCCGCGGGCGCGAGTTATGTGGCAATGGGGACGCTGGCGACCGCGTGATGACACTACGGCGGCCATCTTTCGTAAAATTTTAGGACTGACCGATCAAAATATTTTTATAAAAGATGTTTTCTTTTTATGGAATAGAAAATAAAATACAACGTCACTGATGTAAGATGGCGGGAAAAGTATTTTACTTTTATGGCAATTAGTTACAACTATTATGTCAGTGTCAAGTAAAATAAAAATATATCAAATCTCTTGAATTGTAACTAGTCAGCTTGTCACGTTACGTCTTGATAAAATGGTGGCTATTCTACCAAATCCTTCTATGGACTTTTTCAGTCAACTAAAACAATCACGCGTGCGTGTATACGCATTTATTTCATATCACTTCACTTATACGCCTTAATCGAACTATATTGTATAATACACCACCACAATTAAACAATATAACTGATAATAATATAAGATTATGAAAATGAAATAAAAACACGACGTCACTGATGTAAGTTGGCGGGAAAAGTATTTTACTTGTTTTATTAATATTGGTGTGTTTCTTTTTCAATTCAATACGACTTAGGCTCAGAACTGAAGTACAATGGAATGTCACCTGATGGAAAGCAACCAACTCCGCCCATAGAAATCCACAGGCTACAGGCAGTGCATAAGCGTGACCGACTTTTAAGGAAAGTGTCGTTATGAAGTCATAATAGCCGCCGCTACTCTAGAAGCTGAAGCCAAGAAGGTAGGGCTCAGAATGAGTTACGATAAAACAGAGTATCTCCACATGAGACGATACAAAAACACACGCGTCCCTTGTGAAGAACTTCAAGTTGGAGATGCATTGTATAAGGGTGCACGCAAATTTAAATATCTAGGGTGCACTGTGACTGAAACCAACAATCGAGAGGACGAAATCGACATTCGCATACAAAATACCTTGCAGTGCAGCGCAGCTCTTCACAAGGTGTTGGTGTCCAAGCTTCTCAGTATAAAGACGAAACTCCGAATCTATAATACAATTATTCGGCCTATTCTAAAGTATGGCTGTGAGGCTTGGACACTGACGCTAAAGGAAAGGAAGAAACTTTTAGTTGCAGAACGAAAAGTCTTCCGAAAGATCCTGGGCCCAACCAAAAGTGATGATGGCAGTTGGCGATATCGAGCATCTGATGGCCCAACCTAATGTAATAGGAGTGACTAAAGCTCACCGACTTCGTTGGCTGGGCCACGTGGAGAGGATGGGGGAGTATCGCGCAGTCAAGATAGCGTATGTGGGTCGCCCAACTGGACGACGTCCTGTGGGGCGCCCCAGGTACCGCTGGAGAGACATGATTGAAGATGAAGATGCCAGTTACAGACTTGAAGCGCAACCTTCAAGTCTGTAACAGGCAAGAGGTGGCGCAGGACAGGGCAAAGTGGCGTAAGATCTGTTCGGAGGCCAAGATCCATTTTGGGTCGCTGTGCCAACAAAGTTAGTTAGTTAGTCGTTATGGGATTGGAAGATGGATAGGGGAGGAGGGGGAGAAAGGAGGAGGACCGGAGGCCTCACACCCTTGTGTGAGGCCTCCGGAACTCTCGCTCACCGTACGAAGCGCGGTAGCTAAGCTGCCACTCAGACGCCGATTTTCTGCGGGAGTGTGGTACTTCCCAGGGCGAGCCGCCCCATTCATGCTACAGACAAATAATATGCCATTATTGAATAAAGTTTATTTTACTCTCTTTCTTTCTTTGGTGGCAATTAGTTATAATTATTATGCCAGTATAAAGGAAAGTAATAGCAAGTATCTTAAAATATAAATTAAGCTTGTCACGATATGTCTTGATAATATGGTGATAGTTTTACGAAAACTTTTTTTATGGGATAGGAAGGCAAACGAGCAGGCGTGTCACCTGATGGAAATCAATCAACGCTGCCCACAGATATACGCAGTGCCATAGACATTGCAAAGTGTTGGCAGCCTCTAAAGAAAGTGTAAATTGCTTTTCCCGCCAATTTACACCAGTGCCGTAGTGTTTTTATTTCATTTTCATAACCTTATATTATAATTAGTTATATTGTTTAATTGTGGTGGCGTATTATGCAATATAGTTCGATTAAGGTGTATAAGTGAAGTGATATGAAATAAATGCTTGTATCGTAACTTTTTAAGGTGACTGAAAAAGTCCATTGAAGGTTTTTGGTAAAATTGCCACCATTTTATCAAGACGTAACGTGATGAGCTCACTTGTTACATTTCAAGAGATTTGATGTTATCGTATTTTACTTGACACTAGCATAATAGTTGTAACTAATTGCCATCAAAGAAAAGGAAAAGAAAAAAATGTAAATTGGGATAACAATGGAATAGAATCGAGAGGACACGAAGGAGCAAGTAGTTTTTTAGTGGTAGAGCCACGCTGCAGACGAATACTTTGTCAGGAATGGCATATTATTTGTCTGTAGCATGAATGGGCCGGCTCGCCCGGGGAAGTACCACACTCCCGCAGAAAACCGGCGTCTGAGTGATAGCTTGTCTACCGTGCTTCGTACGGTGAGCGGTCTGAGTTCCGGAGGACCAACACCCTCCCCTTTCCACTCCCCCTCCGATTCCCATAATTTCACTTTCCTTTAAGGTCGGCAACGCTTCCGCACTGCCTATGGCATTGCGGATGTCTGTGGGCGGCGTTGGTTGCTTTCCATCAGGTGACACGCCTGCTCGTTTGCCTTCCTATGCCATAAAAAAAAACCTTTCAAGACACTTGATATAATAGTAATTTACTTGACACTGGCATAATAGTTATAACTAATTGACATCAAAGGAAGAAAGTAAGTGTAGGCTTGTATTTTGGAAGGTTCTAATGGACTTTGGCAGTCAAGTTCAATAGACGTGATATACGCATTTATTTCATTTCACTTCACTTCTACGCCTTAAACTATTGGATAAATCACAAGTATTAAGCAATGTAACTGCTAATAACTTGAGATAAATATATATATTTTTTTTATATATTTACGCCTATCCGTTGGCAGAGACTACAGAGCTCCATCAGCTGCCATTCATCGCAGCGAAACGGCTCGTCATTGGTCGCTTTTCGCCCTCGTGAGAATCAGGACGTGACGGGTGGCGAACCACGTCGCCGTCATTTTCGACAAATTAGGTATATTAAATTCGTCTCAGTGAATCCCAAGTGTCACTTGAGATAAAAATGAAATAAAATATATATTTAATAAATTTTTTCTTTCATTATGACCATAATGTATCACCTACGTACATAAAATTTCTTTTTAACATTGTGTCCATCCTACGGTTGTTTGGAAGAAATCGCTATTAGCGATAAGACCACCATTTGTATATAAGTATCATCAGCAGCCTGCAGCAGTCCACTGCTGGACATAGGCCTCCCCCATGGAGCGCCACCTGGCCCGATCTTCGGCTACACGCATCCAGTTTCTGCCAACCGCCTCGCGCAGATCGTCGCACCATCTAGCCGGGGGGCGTCCCACACTACGTTTACCGAGACGCGGTCTCCACTCCAGCACTCGTCTGCTCCAACGATCGTCGGATCTCCGACAGACGTGACCAGCCCATTGCCACTTAAGTTTGCTAATTCGAAAGGCTATGTCGGTGACTTTAGTTCTCTGGCGGATTTGTTCATTCCGAAACATATCTAGCAGAGAAACTCCGAGCATAGCTCTCTGAGCGACTCTGAGCTTGTGAAGCAGACGGACTGTCAGTGTCCACGTTTCGGCGCCGTAGGAGAGTACGGGTAGGACACACTGGTCGAAGACTTTCGTCTTCAGGCTCTAAGGTATGGGCGACGAAAAGACCGGACGGGGTTTCCTAAATGCCCCGTAATACCGGATACAAAAGCAGTACAGAATAAAAACAACTAAATTTTTGATATTTTATTCAGCAACTTTATCCTTTGTTGGATATTCTTCAATCTCTGATCATTGGTCTTCCCGAGCTTCTTGCGCGTGTATTTCCTCTTCTTAATCCTCTCACCGTTAACCAAACTCTCTTCTTTATTCTTCACCACACAAAACTTTCTCACCAAATTCAACTCAAAGAACTTCCTCTTGCATATGTGACAATAATATCGCTTACCCTCTTTGCTTACAGAACCAACTTTAACAAAACTCATCCCCGATCTGAGTCTGAGGAAATCTATGCATATGTCACATATCTGGGAGAGTTTCCTGCATTTACTGACAACATTAGGAAGTTCACAGTCTCCGTGGTAGTTTCTGGCATGCAGTCTCTTGCTCCTATACTCGAGGCCGCATTTCCTACATGCTCGGGTCTTCTTCCATTCCTTGCTGGGACCCTTGTCATCGTCATGACTTTGTTTGATGTGCATCTTCAAGCTTGTTTTATTGCCTGCGACATATCTCTCGCACAGAATGCACAGGCGTGATCGGCATTCAATATCAAAGTCTATATGAGTGGCTTCATGTAAACATAGTTGATATCTGAAAATTAAAATAGGTTAAATTCACAAGTCTATCTTCTTTCTTATTCTATTATTCAAAAATATAAGAGAGTGATGTGGAGTAAAAGAAGGTGTCATGACAAATTTGAGTAAGGGATGCTTAGATGGTTTGGGCACATATTGAGAATGGATGAAACACGACTGGTGAAAGAAAAGTACGTTGCAGATGTGGAAGGGTTGGTAGGGGAAGATCAAGGAAAACATACCTTAAAAGACCAGGTCAAGAGTTCCCTTAAACGGTGGGCTTGCATGACTAGAGCGATGAGTGTGGAAGCAATATGATTGTCTATGGGCGGCGTTGATTGCTTCCCATCAGGCGACACGCTTGCTTGTTTGCCCTCCTATCCCATTAAAAAAAATGCAAGGAAAGTGTGCAGAGACCGTAGCAGATGGAAATCTGTGGTCTCTGCCTACCCCTACGGGAAACAGGCGTGATGATGTGTGTTTCATAAAAAAAAAGGTGTACTTACTTATTGATGCATATGTCATTACAATATCTACACTCGTGTTTATATGACTTGACGAGGTCATCAAAATGTACACTCTCATACTTCCTTTCAGTATCCTCTCCAACCCTCTCAATCGTTGAATCCAAATCGACCAGAGATTCTTCGAATACTATTCTTGAATTTATCTTTCCACTGACACTACTATCAACTGCCTTCTCTTCGCCTGTACTACTTACAACACCATTTGACATATCGTTCAATTTAACTTTTCCGAAAACATATTTATTTCGATACATATCAGAATTATCGGGGTCATCATCGACCAAATGTATTACATCTATTGGTGGTTCCACTTTTCCAGGACTTTGTGTGTACAACCACGTTGAATCCGGTACAGTTAATCTCACTTTGCAGTCTGTAGTTAGATCACCTAGCAGGCTTTTTGTGATACTTTTCATTTTCTTCAAAGTTTCAAATGTTAGTTTATTTTTTATTTTGCCATGTGTAATTGTTTTATCATCTATGACATTCCAATGTTTAGCATACAAGTGACATTTGAGATCTGCCTGTGATGTAAAAGAATGTAAGCATTCATCACAATTGTAAATAGTCTGTTTAATAAGTGGAATTATAATATGGGCAGCATTGTGAATGAGGCTCTTATATCTGAAATAGACAAGTCAGACATCATTAATACAGCATTTTTTTTTATTAAGATATGAAGGCAGACGAGCAGGCGTGACACTTGATGGAAAGCAAGCAACGAGAGGGGGAGGCTGTTCAGCCTTCAGAACTCTCGCTCACCATACGAAGCATTGTAGCTAAGCTGCCACTCAGACGCCGGTTTTCTGCGGGAGTGTGGTACTTCCCGGAGCGAACCCATTCATGCTTCAGATAAAAATTATGCCATTCTTGACAAAGTATTCGTCTTCAGCGTGGCTCTACCACTATAAAAATGTATATGTACATAATTATATATTATGATTTGTAGTTCAAATAGATTCTTAGATTTGTAATTTTGCATATTACAAGATACTTATTCCAAAAATTCTGGACTACATTTAATCCAACACATTCGATAATAGGACATCACCCTGCAAAATGTTTGTCGGATTACTGCGGTCCACATTATAAATTTATCTATATCTCATTTTTGTCGATTGCAATCGTCTATTGTTGCTTTTTGAATTAATCAATATTTTTTTAATAATTAAAAGAATTGCACGTAAAGCGTGCCATTTATTTACCTGGAATTTGAGATCCTGTCACAAAATTCGCAGGCCTCCAATTTGTATTCGTGCAAATATCCGCCATTTTTATATTCACCAGTATTGTTGGTGATACAGTATTTTAAAGGTATGTCATCCTCACTTGAAGTTGATGAATGTCTATTCTTAATTCTTCTAATGTCTTTCATCCTGGAATTGAGAATAATAAAATATTAAAATAAGCAATAATAACTAACTAAAATAAGTTCTTTTCAAGCATACTGCCAAGTCTTCTACATGTGGAGCCTGTGGTATGTTTACACACAGAGAACCATTAATGCCCTGCGGGTTCAATATGACAATGGTTTCTATAATGAAATCTGTTGTTGCTAGATTCAACTTGTGTTTTATGATACAGCCAAATCGGCTTCAATATAAAGGAAATGTAAATGGTATCATAATTTTAAGGCGTATATAATATAATACTAACAAAAAATGCAAAAATGTAAAATGTATGGACCAAAAAGTTTTTTCTGAAATAAAGATTATTATTATAGCTCCATTGGTAGCAGTTGTGCTTGTAATCTAAGATTTTTCAATGTAGTATTGATGTGAATACTTTGTTTACTATTTACTTTGATCATCAATTAGCATGATGTGGCTGCTGCTTACGGAGCTGGAGTATACGGTTGTGAATCAATCCCCACACCAGTATAAATATATGTGTGACCTACAAATACTTATTTGAAGTCTGGTTGCCTTGCCAACCCACACTGAACAAGGTTGGTTTTTATTGGACAAGGTGACACTGAACAAGCTTGGTTTTTATTGGTGAGGAGACAAAGAGGAAGAGATTTAAAATAAAATTCTTTTATTTTGCTTTTCAGAACCAGAAAAGAAGATGGGTCATGGAGCATCTGAAAGAACGCTGAGATAGGAGACCTGGTGTACATGCCAAACATTATGGGCGAGATTAGAGCACATCAACTAAATTGGCTCAGTCACCTTGAGTGTATGGGCCAGGATCGGAGTATGTAATTGTGTCAACCAAGTGGTCGAAGATCTGTGGGTCGACCGATATTTCTCTGGAAAGATCAGGTGGATGCCTACCTGCATGAAATTGCATTGGAGGACTCTAATTTTGGAGGCCACGATCCACTTCGGATCTCAGAGCCAGCATTGTGAGTGCTTTTAAAACAATACCAGCTTAGAACTCTTTTTGTGAAGGAATAGCAAATTCCAAACTTTAACAACTGACAGACTAAAGAATTGAGAATTAAAGCAATATGATTAGAAGGAATTTCAAGAAGATATATCGCATATTCTATGCGATATATCTTATTGAAAATCTTTCTGTTTTATTTTTTGATATAAATTATTTATGTTGTATAATAGTTTATGTTATTATATATAGCATTTATTTATATTTATATGAGTAGTGTTACAATAATACATTCATTTCTATGATTAATAATTGGTCATTATATTTTAATTTGAAAGACTGCAAAGGATCAGCATAATGAAAATATATTGAACTTAACACAAACTTACATTTATTTATTCCCAGGTCTGCTTATAAAGTACAAATTCACCATTAGTTTATCATATCATCATTATAAATAGTCCAATTCCAATAAGAAAAATACAAGAAATAACAATAAATATCTTCACGTAATATCCTATAAATTTAAATAACAAAACATTTTATTATTTAAATACAAAGTATAAAAATTGTATAAATAAATTAATAATTTTATATTGATAAAAATAAATAAAATGATTTAAATAAAACGATTAACTTGATAAAAATTTAAAAAAATGAAATTAACTATAATAATGCTATTTTTTTTAGAATTATGTGGCTCCACAGAATATTCTGTGGAGTGGAATAAAATAACCAAAAAGGAAATTATGACAGTTTGTAAACGTCACTGAAAGCACAGAGCATGGTAACCACTGCTACCGATTGGCAGTACAAATGCTATCGATGACAAAAAAAAATACAAGACTGCAACGCATGATCCTGGCAGATTCTGCGCTTAGTGCCAAATTTACCGAAAATTGTTCTTTTATAATACGACAGAGCTAGCAAGTAATCTGATGCAATTACCACCGCCCTGGATATTTACAACATAAGAGATACTGCAGATGCGTTGCATGTTTTAGAGATATATATGGATAAATAAATGTATGAAAGAAATATACGAGTATAACGAATGAAGAGGGCTTCCCTCAGGAATGTATAACCACTCGGATTAATGAATGAAGTGCATTTATATAATAGTATAAAAGAAGGTTTAATCACATTTGGATATCGTAATCGTCAACCTCACCTGCACGTGGTGTATTTTGTAATACATTATATGAAGTTCAAATTACTAATTGTCTTTCCTGGCTATCTATAGGAATAAAATAAATGTTTGCATTCGTAGGAGTCTCATTATGAAACAGTAGTGGATGGCACGGAAATAAGGTTTTACAATATTCAAAACGAATAGTATAATTTAAACATGGAACCAATTGTTTGGCAACGAGCATAAGAAGAAATATCAATTAAGATTGCTCACGTCAAGAGAAGTGTACTTAAAACAGCTTACAATAAAATATAAATTCTTTTAAATATAATAATAAGATTAAATCCATAATATTAAATATATATATATATATATATATATATATATATATATATATATATATATATATATATATATATATATATATATATATATTCACGCCTATCCCCCGCAGGGGTTGGCAGAAACCACGAGCGCCATCCGCTGCCATTCATCCCAGCGAAACGGCTCGTCATTGGTCGCTTTTCGCCCTCGTGAGAATCAGGACGTGACGGGTGGCGAACCACGTCGCCGTCATTTTCGACAAATTAGGTATATTAAATTCGTCTTTAGTGAACCCCATGAGCCGCAACGGAGGATGGAGGTCAGCCCCAGCAGAGCCATGCATGCTGAGGTAAGGCACCATGGTCCCCGGGGGAGCCCGACCCCGGGACGATCGGCACGCTTACGACTAGGCTCGCCCCTAGCCACGCATCCATTGGCACGGCAGACCGTGGATTGGCGGAGAGGAAAGGAAAGGATAGAGAAGAAAGGAAGGGGCAGGAAAGGAAATGTGGATTGGGGGGGTTACCAGACTCGGAATAAACATTTAAAAATCCATATAAATATTTATTCCGATGCGGGAATCGAACCCGCGACCATTGACTCCGCGGATGGAGGGCCCCGCCACTGAGCCAATTGGTCGGCCAGTGGTAATATTATAAATAAGGGATTTATCCATTATATAGTGACGTCGGTGACAGGACATAAAGCTGATATTTAATTTACGTGTAGTAATTATTTATGTCAAAGAAATAAAAAATTGAGATTTGAATATAAACCGCAATATACGTATAAATGACGACCGATTAGCTCAGTGGCGGAGCCCTCCGCTCGCGGAGTTAATGGTCGCGGATTCGATTCCCGCATCGGAATAAATATTTATATGGATTTATAAATGTTTATTCCGAGTCTGGTAACCCCCCCCCCAATCCGCATTTCCTTTCCTGCTTTTCCTTTCTTCTCTATCCTTTCCCTTCCTCTCCGCCAATCCAGGGTCTGCCGTGCCAATGAATGCGTGGCTAGGGGTAAGCCTAGTCGCATACGTGCCGATCGTCCCGGGTTCGAGCTCCCCCGGGTACTATGGTGCCTTACCTCAGCATGCAGGGCTCTGCTGGGGCTGACCTCCATCCTCCCTTGCGGCTCGTGGGATTCACTAAAGACGAATTTAATATACCTAATTTGTCGAAAATGACGGCGACGTGGTTCGCCACCCGTCACGTCCTGATTCTCACGAGGGCGAAAAGCGACCAATAACGAGCCGTTTCGCTGCGATGAATGGGAGTGGATAGAGCTCTGTGGTCTCTGCCAACCACTGCGGGGAATAGGCGTGAATATATATAAAAAAATACATATAAATAGGCAGGTTAATAACGATAACAGACAGCAAAATTGAAAGTACGAAAAAGTTGGTTTCGTTATAACTGCGCATTCACCTATTAGCGCTATATACGCTAGCGTTATGATTATGGGCACATTCTTCCCTTGACTTGACAATTCTTGATTTTGATAGAAAAGCCTGCAATTTATTAATACGTAATGCTAAAGTCAGATGCGGCAAAGCTGAATGAAGTTGAATTTAAGGAGTTGATTTAATTTTTTAAATCAAGTTGGTCTCTTAAGATATTTATGAAGTAAATAACTCACCTATTTTATGACTACCTATAATCATAACCTTTAGCAAAGATCCGAGAAGAGTGAAATAAATTCGTATTGCAATGTCTAAGTGAAAATACAACTAAACGAAAACTGAATCGACATTATTAGGATTAGCAGCAGAAACAATTGATCAAAAGAAGTTTCTTTAGACATATGGAGGCCCCCAGGAACAGAGACAACGCCCCATCCACTACCCCATTAGTCCGCTGCTGTAAAAGTTAATTAACAGAATTTCAGTTCTCCAAATATTGCCATTAAAATAAAAGAAGTTCTTATTTTACGTGGCTTATAAATAATCTGTGATACAATCAGCTGTTATATTAATGTCATAATACGGAAATGTAAACTTCGAAACCGCAATTGGAGATATATTTACAGATTTGTAATTCACGTTAAATATTATATGCACATAATTCGGAAGTATCTATTGAAATATTAATTGATTAATTAGGTGCTTATATTTTTAATGCATTATGGTAAGTAATTAAATAGTATTAATACATCAAATAAAGACACATATTCACGGTAAAATAGTGTTATTTTTCATTTAAGGATTTGAAAACTTTCATGGAAGATGACTTTGATCCGAAGAAGTTTATTAACAAAGCATGGATTGCAAGTGGCAATCAGGAGAAAGAGGTAAGTAAGAGTTATATTAATGAAAATATTTCTTATAAATGTTCACTCAAGATAAGACTTTCAGAGGCATGAAAAGTGCGATTGTGGGAGCTACCCAAAACATGGAAGTAAATTTTAAATACTTGGGTGTACATTTTTTTTTATGGTTTAGGAGGGCAAACGAGCAAGCGTGTCGCCTGATGGAAAGCAATCAACGCCGCCCAGGAGTCGCGGAAGCGTTGCCGGCCTTTTAGGTATGTATAGGCTTGTTTTTTGAAGGTTCCAATGTCTTAACGGTTCGGAAAGACCGCCGAGGGTAGCTGATTCCACAAACTGGTTATGCGTGGAAAGAAGTTACGAGAGAAACGCACCGTAGCAGATCGCCACTCATCCAGATGGTGGGGATGAAATTTTTCTTTATGGCGAGTTGTGCGGTTGTGGAATTCGGCGGCGGGAATTATTCCAAACAATTCCTCGGATCACTCCCCATGATAGAAGCGGTAAAAAATGCTGAGAGATGAGACATATCTCCACAGCGCTAGAGAATCAAGCCGATCGGTGAGGTCTTGGTCATCGACGATTCGGATTGCACGACTTTGAATGCGATCAAATGGAAGAAGTTGATACTGGGGAGCCCCGGCCCAGAGGTGTGAAAATGGTCAGATGTGAAATACTGTCTCGCTCTACTGAGCACACCCAGCTTTTTCGAGGACAGCTTGGCCTTTTCTTTCATCCGTGGAACGGGATGTCATGCGATATGTCAACGCCAAGAATTCCGATATACGGCTTAAGATTAAGTCGAGTGTCTCCAAAGCGAGGAGATACAACAAAGGCAATTTTTTGGTAGAAAACCCGCAAACTAGTGTCTTATTGGGGTTGAATTCGATTAGATTACGCTGACCCCGCTGATTTTATGGGATAGGTAGGCAAACAAGCAGGCGTGTACAGGCAGGGGGATGATGTGCCATCTAACGAAACAAGTAATAATCGGACGGCGCAATATCTGCGGAATATGGCAGGTGGGGTAGGTTTTCCTATTTGAGTGTTTCCATGTAGGTTTTAACGGGAGGGCCAGGAGGGTTGGGCCTCCAGAACTCAAGCGCTTACTGGACGAAGGTCGGTAGCTAAGTTACCACTCAGCCGCCGGTTTTCTGTGGAAGTGTGGTACTTCCCCAGGCGAGCTGGCCTGTTCATACTACAGACAAATAATTTGCCATTTTTGACGGAGTATTTGTCTGCACCGTGGCTCTACCACTTTGGTGGCACTACCATATAAATAATATAACTAAGAACTTTGCTTTTTTTAAGGTCTTTGTTGCCAACACTGTGACAAGATTGCAACTATACATGAAACAACTGAGCAACTCATTGGATGAAACTACTACACAAGTAAGCATTGTTGTTTTGAAATTGCGGGGCCATTCATAAATTATGTCTCACTTTAAAGTGCAGGGAGGGGGTAATAAAGTGTGACAGCGAGTGAGTGAGAGAAGCATGAGTGTTGTTAACTTTTTTTACGGGTTCTTAGCCAGCTAGTTGTTAACTCTCTTATGAAATTCCTCAAAGTATTGCCTGACTCCATTAATTATTTCAAAGGGTTCTTAAGATTTTATCAAAAAAAATATAAAAAGAGGATATCTGCGGAGTTTCTTTGCTCGTTTATCCTTCGTTCAGAAGAAGCTCATTGCTAAAATGGTGGTAAAAGCTTGATTGTCGGACTGATGTTGATCAAATTATATTTATTTATTTATTAGGCACAAAAACAAGTTACAGTCTTAAAGAATACTATATAATACAAACTTAGAAATGCCCGGACTATAACTCTTTAAATTTGCGCACAGAATGGCGCATGGCATTTTAACGGTAGGGTTACTTATGTAATAATGAAATACTATAAGATTGAACAGATAAAATTAAATAAAAAATAAGAAAAACAATAATTTTGTGATCTATCGATTACCAAAGATATCACGGAGTTATCTCTATAATTGATGTATTTTAATATTGAAAATATTGATAGGCAACGAATGCATACCATGGGATTATAATGAAATATATTGTTTAGATTAGATCTAATACTAAATGTTTTATGGGGATTTGTAATTTCTTATGTCAAAGAATAAAGTATTTGAATTGAAACTAAAAAATGGTTCTTTCCCTGAGTCTGAAACATACTGTCTGTTTTAAATTACATCCTACTCATACATAATTTTTATCATTCTTATAAATTTGATCTGTATTATTGACACTGGAAAATATATTTAAATATGTACTATTTAAATACATTTTGTAATATAATAAGAAACTCCTTTTTAATAAAAGTTATGTGGTCTTCTTTGTAATTGCCAAATTTAAAAATGGCCTTTAATGGTTAAAAGAGTCCCTGCCTATGGCCTATAACAATTATTTTTTAATGTAAAAATTATTTCCAGATCGTGAACTCTGTACCTCGTATCCTTCAAGACGCTTCAGCGTTACAACTAGAGGGTGTTTTGCTGCAACAGAAGCTCCACACTCTGGAACAGCAGGTGCAAGGAGTTGAACAGCAAACCGGACAGTCTATTGAAAGCCTGCAGAGGATAGACAGGCTTAAGAGTCGGTTGGAGGTTGGTGGAAGGTTCAGATATGTTTTTAAATGGTGGGGGAGAAAGAAGTAAGTGCGGGTGGTTTGTTTTATGGGATAGGGAGGCAAAGAAGCAAGTGTGTCATCTGATGGAAAGAAATCAATGTAACACAGACATTCACAAAACCGTAGGCTGTATAAACTGTTGCCCGCCTTTAAGATATGAGTTGGCTTGTTTTTTGAAGTTTCCAATGTCGTATCGGGTCGGAAACACCTCTGAAGGTAGCTGGTCGTATAGAGTTGGTGTTGCACTGAATATAGTTTAAAAGAAAAACACACCACACTGGATCGCCGTTCATCCAGATGGTAGGAACGAAGCATTAGCTTTGCAGCAGTGGAATTCAGCTTTGACCGGAGACTATAGAAGCTTTGCTTCTATGCCTGATATGATTAGCTTGTGGCTCACATCTTTCTCTCTCCCTTCTCCGATTTTTTTTACTACTCGTATATGTCCTATTGTTGACCATTGCCCGAAGCCGTTCAGGGGACGTTCAGACTCTGAATAAATATACATACATACATATAGTCACGCCTGTCTTCTGTAGGGTTAGGCAGAAACCACAGATCCATTCTTCCTCTTACATTCATCATAATGAAACGACTCTCCGTTCGTCGCTTCTCGCCCTCGTGGGAATCAGGACGTGACGGGTGGCGAACCACGTCGCCGTCATTTTTTAACGAATTAGGTTTATTAAGATTCGTCAAAGTGAATCTAACGAGCCGCAAGGAAGGATGGAGGTCATCCCCAGGTGTCTGTGGACCAATATCTGTGGACTATACATATATTTTCCCTATATGTTAATTAATAAAATATGCGACCACAGACAAAAAACCGACAACCTCAAAACTAAATAAATTAAGTCGTAGGGTTTACTTTCTATCAGAATTTGTTCTTTGAAACATTTCTTAATAAGTATACTTATTTCTCAACCAGACAGCGGCGTCAGCCCTGAAAGAGGCCGACAAGTGGGCGGTGTTGGCATCTTCGTTGGAAGATATACTGGAGACGGGTGTGCCCACCGCTGGGGATAAACTGGCAGAGCTTTCGGAGCAGGTCGCAGCTATGACGGCGAGCCTTGAGGTATTTGACCTATACATGATATTATTACGGCGAATGCCCTGAGGAGTTATTTAATCACCACCCATACGCACAGTTCCACCATCGCGCTGCGCACCATAAAAATGGATTCCATCCCCGTCGCCCGGATGGCTGTCTACCACCGTGACCGATTTATATATTCTTTATATATTCACGCCTATCCCCCGCAGGGGTTGGCAGAGACCACGAGCTCCATCCGCTGCCATTCATCGCAGCGAAACGGCTCGTCATTGGTCGCTTTTCGCCCTCGTGAGAATCAGGACGTGACGGGTGGCGAACCACGTCGCCGTCATTTTCGACAAATTAGGTATATTAAATTCGTTTTTAGTGAATCCCACGAGCCGCAAGGGAGGATGGAGGTCAGCCCCAACAGAGCCCTGCATGCTGAGGTAAGGCACCATAGTCCCCGGGGGAGCCCGACCCCGGGACGATCGGCACGCTTACGACTAGGCTCGCCCCTAGCCACGCATCCATTGGCACGGCAGACCGTGGATTGGCGGAGAGGAAGGGAAAGGATAGAGAAGAAAGGAAGGGGCAGGAAAGGAAATGTGGATTGGGGGGGTCACCAGACTCGGAATAAACATTTAAAAATCCATATAAATATTTATTCCGATGCGGGAATCGAACCCGCGACCATTGACTCCGCGGGCGGAGGGCCCCGCCACTGAGCCAATCGGTCGTCTTTATTTTTATTTTTATGGAATAGGAAGGTAAATGAGCATGCGTGTCACCTGATGGAAGGCAATCAACGCCCATAGACTTCCGCAATATATTCCGCCATAGGCAGTGCGGAAGCGTTGCAGATCTTTAATACTAGAACTACGAACCGGTCAAAATGACCGGTTGAATCATTTATTTATGCCATTTCCTCTTTAAGTCTTATTTAATATTTTATAATACGATAATGTCATGATTTTTATTAAATTTGTGTATAGAATAATATTATAGATTATTTTGTTCTTACGCTTTTAACACTAGAACTACGACGATTTACCATATACCTATTTCAACCATAAATTTGTGTATAGAATAATATTATAGATTATTTTGTTCTTACGCTTTTAACACTAGAACTACGACGATTTACCATATACCTATTTCGACCATAAATTTGTGTATAGAATAATATTATAGATTATTTTGTTCTTACGCTTTTAACACTAGAACTACGACGATTTAGCATATACCTATTTCGACCATAAATTTGTGTATAGAATAATATTATAGATTATTTTGTTCTTACGCTTTTAACACTAGAACTACGACGATTTACCATATACCTATTTCAACCATAAATTTGTGTATAGAATAATATTATAGATTATTTTGTTCTTACGCTTTTAACACTAGAACTACGACGATTTACCATATACCTATTTCGACCATAAATTTGTGTATAGAATAATATTATAGATTATTTTGTTCTTACGCTTTTAACACTAGAACTACGACGATTTAGCATATACCTATTTCGACCATAAATTTGTGTATAGAATAATATTATAGATTATTTTGTTCTTACGCTTTTAACACTAGAACTACGACGATTTAGCATATACCTATTTCGACCATAAATTTGTGTATAGAATAATATTATAGATTATTTTGTTCTTACGCTTTTAACACTAGAACTACGACGATTTAGCATATACCTATTTCGACCATAAATTTGTGTATAGAATAATATTATAGATTATTTTGTTCTTACGCTTTTAACACTAGAACTACGACGATTTAGCATATACCTATTTCGACCATAAATTTGTGTATAGAATAATATTATAGATTATTTTGTTCTTACGCTTTTAACACTAGAACTACGACGATTTAGCATATACCTATTTCGACCATAAATTTGTGTATAGAATAATATTATAGATTATTTTGTTCTTACGCTTTTAACACTAGAACTACGACGATTTAGCATATACCTATTTCGACCATAAATTTGTGTATAGAATAATATTATAGATCATTTTGTTCTTACGCTTTTAACACTAGAACTACGACGATTCAGCATATACCTATTTCGACCATAAATTTGTGTATAGAATAATATTATAGATTATTTTGTTCTTACGCTTTTAACACTAGAACTACGACGATTTAGCATATACCTATTTCGACCATAAATTTGTGTATAGAATAATATTATAGATTATTTTGTTCTTACGCTTTTAACACTAAAACTACGACGATTTAGCATATACCTATTTCAACCATCAACAGGACCATACACAGGACCAAAGATTGATCCTTTGGTCCTGTATACAATGCCTACTTATAATCCTAAATATGAAACTCAAAGACTGGACTCTAAACGTGTGTGGTACACACCTTCGCTACATATTCTATCTAGTCAGCTCTATTGCAGCATATGGCACTACCATTCGATATCAGCCCGCGGCAGTCCACTGCTGGACATAGGCCTCACCCAAGGCGCGCCACCTAACTCGATCTTCGGCTACAAGCATCTCCACTCCAGCACTCGTCTACTTCAATGATTGTCGGTTCTCCGACACACGTGTCCAGCCCACTACCATTACTATTTTTTATTGCTATTCTAATTGTTTCGGTACTTTCCAGGTGTTGGGCGATGCTCCGGACTACGACCAGAAACGCATACAGCTGGAGACGCTGTACAACCGCCTGGAGGCGGCCGTCAGTCCGCCGCTCATAGACGCGTTAACGCAAATGGATGCTGGTGAGTATTCTTCAGTCTTCTCCGTAATAATAATGATAAGAGCTTAATCCACGGTCTGCCGTGCTAATGGATGCGTGGCTAGGGACGAGCTTAGTCGCAAGCGTGCCGACCGTCCCGGGATCGGGCTCCCCCGGGTTCTATGGTGCCTTACCTTAGCGTGCGGGGTTCTGCTGGGGCTGATCTCCATCCTCCTTTGCGGCTCGTGGGATTCACTAAGACGAATTTAATATACCTAATTTATTGAAAAATTACGGCGACGTGGTTCGCCACCCGTCACGATCTGATTCCCACGAGGGTGAGAAGCGAGGAACGGAGAGCCGTTTCGCTACGATGAATGTGAGAGGAAGGATAGATGAAAAGATGGATGAGTGTGGAGGAAGCAAGGATGGTGTGCCGGGATCGTAGCGGATGGAGATCTGTGGTCTCTGCGTACCCCTACGGGAGACAGGCGTGACGATATGTGTGTATGTCTGTAAGGGCTTAATAGTAAATTATCAGGGTGTAATAAAATTAGAGCTTACAATACATGGGTGATACCGATCCTAACGTATACCTTTGGTATTTTAAAATGAACTGAATTATTCTTTTTACTTTATAGTGATAGAGAGCCACGTTGCAGACAAATACTTTGTCAAGAATGGCATGTTATTTGTCCGTAGCATGAACGGGCCGGCTCGCTGGCCCGGGGAAATACCACACTCCCGCGGAAAACCGGCGTCTGAAAGGTAGCTACAGCGCTTCGTCCGGTGAGCGGTTGAGTTTCAGAGATTAATGATAGAATAAGACAGGAAGACATAAGAGAGCTGCGTGGAGTATAAGAAAGTGTCGTGACGAAAGTTGAGAAAGGGATGCTTAGATGGTTTGGGCACGTAGAGAGAGAGAGAGAAAGACGAAGGCAAAAGAAATTTATTTTGCAGATGTGAATGGAAGGGTCGGTAGGGGGAAGGAAAACATACTTTGACCAAATTGGCGAAGTTTTTAAGAAAGGCCAGGTCAAGAGTACCTCTAACCAGCGAGCTTGCATGAGGAGAGTGATGAGTGTGGAGGGAGCAAAGAAAATATGCCGAGATCGTGGCAGATGGAGATCTGTGGTATCTGACTAACCCTATGGGAAACAGACGTGACTATATGTATGTATATATATATTACTCATTCAAGACTGTAAGTTGTTTTGTGCCGAATAAATAAACAAATATGACGGCGCTTCGGCGCCGAGAATGATTTGTCTTTGTCAACGACAAAGAATGAGTCATTTTAGTCAGCGACAAAGCGTGCGTTGTCTGTGTTAAAAACAAAGAGTGGATGGATGGTCTTTGTTCGCCCCTCTAGCGGAGCGTCGTATATATGGACGCGGGGCGGACGTATTCGAACAGTTCGAATTGAGACGCCGCCAGCGCACCGTGTCTGCGATGAATCGCTAATTGTTCGATTTAATAGTATAAGTGATTTGTGTCTTAAAGTGCTTTATATCTAAAGTGGAATGTACTGAAGTAATTATAATTCATTGTCTACAAAGAGTGTGTCAGAGATCGATTCCCATCGCCACGCCCACGATTCTCAGGATGTACACTGGTGAAAACCGTCCTGCGCTTTTAAATACAATAAATGAATCGGATCGCGTTGCAGCCCGTACAGCGGCGTACGTGTCGCTGTTTCGGGGGATGTCCCGCGGTGTGTCAGCGATTAGATGCTGGAGGCGGGCGGCCAGCGCTCACTACTCGAACTCGTGGAGGCGGCTCCACTCTCCCTCGCTGCGGGGCCTCACCAAGCTGTTGACGGAAGACGCCGACAAACAGGTGGGCAACGGGAAAGAATATCTAGTATGTGGACAGTCAGAACTTTTACCTAGCTAAGATCCGCGACAAGCAAAACAATAACAGAAAATTAATAATGTGTGTTTTCTTGCTAGATGAAGTGGATTTACATGGAACTTAAATTAAATCTTACCGAAAAACGGCCGTCAGCAACTCTCCACCCATCAACCACTATACACAACACCAAACACACGTCATCACTTTTCGACCTTGCAAACGACACGTGTTTCGCCTCAACACGAGGTATCCCCTTTTTTGCCCTCCAATCCCATAAAAGAAAACTTTTACTCACAACTCACCTGATTACACTGACTGATGAAGAAGGAAGAATAAGAAGGTTAATCTTCTCTTGTTTCCAGTTGGAGTGGCTGTCATCGGTTCTGAAGTCCGATACGCCTCTTACTGAACTGATAAGGCTGTACACAGATCTATTATTATCTTTGGACCCGCCTCCTACCAAGGTAGGTTTCTTATGATTTATATGAAGTTAATACAGGATGTTCTCCATTGACGGACTAATGAGGATCGGAAGGTGTGTCCAAATGTATACAAGCTCCTTTCATCAACAAAGTCGGGCGATTCAAATCGTCGATGATCAGGATCTCACCGAACGGCTTCGCTAGCACTGCGGAGGGATTCTCATTTCTTAGCATATTTTATCGCTTTTATCATGGGGAGTGCTTCGTGGAATTGTTCGGAATGACTCCTACCGCTGAATCCCACAACAAAACTCACAGAAAGGAAGAGTTTCATCCCCACCATCTGGATGAGTGGCGACCCAGTACGGTGCACTTCTCCGGAAACATCTTTCCACGCACCACCACCATGTGGGACATTGGCACCTTCAAAAAACAAGCCTACACATACCTTAAAGGCCGGCAACGATCCGTGATCGCTGTGGTGTCGCGGATGTCTATGCGCGGCGTTGATTGCTTTCTATCAGATGACGTGCTTGCTCGTTTGCCTTCCTATTCCATAAAAAAGTCTGGCAGGCTATTGAAACTTGGCCCCTCACAGTTTCTGCTCAAATACATCATATTCGGCTTGAAAGAGCAATTGTAATTGACCGTAACTTAGTCAGCAACGCTTCCGTGATCCCTGTGGTGTCGCAAATGTCTATGGGCGGCGTTGATTGCATTTTATCAGATGACGCGCTTGCTCGTTTGCCCTCCTATACCATCAAACCCTAAACATGCCTTTGAGAATGTGCTCAATACTCACCTAATAAGTTACAAATAAGTACAGACTGTTCCGGTTGTTCACAATTTTTAAATTAAAATTACTTTAACTGCTAACCTTTCTAATGTCTATTCGGTTTTCGGCGCACTCTTTGGGATTGGGTTAGTTAGAAGCGGACGCACTACACTAGTTTGCTTCTCGATACGGTTGCGCTTGGTCACAATCGGGTGACCATATTGTTTTTGTTCTATGCGTTAAAATTGGTCCTTGGAGCCGGATCTGAACCAGCGACCTATGGGTCTACAGTATGTTGGTAAGCGACTCACCGCAATTAACAAAATATTGCTTAGAAAGTAGCGCAGGCACGACAATACTTCCCTTCTTGGCTTGGTTTCTAAGTTACACTCAATAACAATTGGTCCTTCAAGCCGGATATGATCCATTTGAGCAGAAACTTTGTGGGTTCAAGTTTCATTAGTCTGCCAGACATTTTTTCATGGGATACGAAGGCAAACAAGCAGGCGTCTCGCCTGATGGAAAGCAGTCAACGCCGTCCATACACATCCGCAGCGCCATAGGCAGTGCGGAAGTGTTGCCGACATTTAAGGAAAGTGTCGTTATGTGAGGGGTAGGGACGAAGGAGAGGGGGTTGGGTAGGGAGGGGTTGGGCCTCCGGAACTCAAACACCATACGAAGCGCGGTAGCTAAGCTACCACTCAGACGCCGGTTTTCTGCGGGACTGTGGTATTTCCCGGGGTGAGCCGGCCCATTCACGCTACTCATAAATAATATGCCATTCTTGACAAAGTATTCGTGTGTAGCGTGGCTTTTTACGACTAGAAAGAATGACTGAAAGATATGTGATTTCAGATCGCGTCTGCGAACCTCAAAATGTGTCTGACGCCGGATGAAGGAATAATTTCGCTGACAGATCTAAGAGCCGATATAGACGAATTTGTCGCCTGTATTCGGGCGATTGTTGAGACGCCTAGATCTAATAAAGGTATTTTTTGAGATTATGTTACGGGAAGGTCTTATACCTTCACAACTTGGGTCTAACAAACAGGTTTTACATCTGTTCATATTGTTATGAGCTGGGGTTCGGGGATCGGAGAAAATGAAATCGGCCACTAGTTTCATTTCTCTTCACTTTAAGTTTCACTTCTCTTCACTTTAAGTTTCACTTATTTTCACTTTAAATTTCAATTTTCTTCACTTTAAGTTTCACTTCTCTTCTTTTTAAGATTCACTTCTCTTCACTTTAAATTTCACTTCTCTTCACTTTAAGTTTCACTTCTCTTCACTTTAAGTTTCTTCTTCTGAATCTTAATATACCTTATTCGTTAAAAAATGACGGCGACGTGGTTCGCCACCCGACACGTCCCGATTCTCACGACGGCGAGAAGCGACTAACGGAGAGCCGTTTCGCTATGAAGAATGTGAGAGGAAGGATGGATTAGTGTGGGGGCAGTAAAGGTGTGTCGGGATCGTAGCGGATGGAGATCTGTGGTCTCTGCCTAACCCTACAGGGAGACAGGCATGACTATATGTATGTACTAGCTTTTGCCCGCGGCTTCGCTCGCGTGGAATTTGGTCTGCCACATTAAGTTTCGTGACAGATCATTTTAAATAAATATATATTTTTTTTACTTAATGTATGGTTCACAATTTTGGTCATAGTGGCTTCCACATAAAAGGTAGATATATGCTGTCGCGGACTTTTATTTAGAACTATTCAAGACAAACAATCCTACGGCACATCATCTTTGTGTAACTCCAATGGTTTAGGCAGCGTACGCCAAGACATATGTAGCTCTCAGAGACCAGATATTTTTCCGACTTAATTGACATGTATCGTTATATTACGACCAAAATCACATAAAATCATTACAAATTGTAGCCTATATGTTATTCCGATGTATAACCTATTTTACTGTAAAGTTTCATCCAAATCCGTCCAGTAGTTTTTTCGTGAAGGAGTAATAAACATACATCCATACTCACAAACTTTCGCGTTTATAATATTGGTAGGATTTGTAGGATGGTAGGATATATGTTAGCATATGATATGGTGTGGATTTTGTATTGAATAAATAAATAAATGATCACTTACTTTCAGAAACTGTACAGCCGGCGACGTTACGGGAACTGGGCAGGGCTGTTTACGCCCCACTACGCGAGCTGATGCCGAAGTACACGGACCTTCAGACGCAGCTGTTCATGGAAAATCTGAAAGAGGAGCGTCTCAAGCAGGTAAGAAATAGCGCCACCTGTGGTAGATTGGAGAATCTTTTGATAAACTCTTAATGGTACTCACATACATATAGTCACGCCCGTCTCGCTGTAGGATTAGACAGAGACCACAGATCTCCATCCGCTACGATCCCGACACACCTTCCTTGCTTCCTTCACACTCATCCATCTTTTCATCCCTCCTTCCTCTCACATTCATTGTAGCGAAACGGCTCTCCGTTCGTCCCTTCTCGCCGACGCCGGTTTTCTGCGGGTGTGTGGTACTTCCCCGGGCGAGCCGGCCCATTCATGCTACAGACAAATATTACGCCATTCTTCATATAGTATTCGTCTGCAGCGTGGCTCTACCACTATCAAATACGATGCAGAATTGAATATTTCCATTGTTACTAACTAATTAAACTCAGTAACTATTATTTCAGCTGGAACTTCTGGAACATTCCAAAGCTTTGCTGTCGGTAGCGGAACGGTGCGAGGGGTGGCTCGCGGCGGCGTACGCTAAAGCGAGAAAGATAGCCGGCGACGCTGTCTGTCCCTTTTACTCGCCAGCTGTTCAGGTCCGTAATGTTTACCTCTACCACTCAGGGGTCTTAAAAGTGACTTTAGGTTTAAAAAAAAGTATATAGCTATTTGACTTAATAATCACACGTGTAACAAGTAATAGAATAGAATTTTTTTTTATTTATGACAATTTTTTTACAAGAACTATAATTAAAACCTTAATAATATTATAATATACATACAAATAAACAAAACAAAAAGAAAATAATTTTAATCTGACGGCGCTTCAGCGCCGAGAGTGATTTATCTTTGTCAACGACTAAGAATGAGTGATTTTAGCCATCGACGCACGCACGCACGTACGCACGCACGCACGCACGTACGCACGCACGCACGCACGCACGTACGCACGCACGCACGCACGCACTCTCACTCACACACACAGAGAGAGAGAGAGAGAGAGAGACGCACGCGCACACGCACATATCGTGTTAGGCTTACAACTCAAATATTATAATGAAAATGCAAATACAAACTCGACGCTGATTTTCTGTAAGGGTTCGTAATATCCAAGGTAGAGCCGGTGTTTTTTTTGTATGGGATATGAAGGCAAACGAGCAGGCGTGTCACATAATTGATAGTCGTGGCTTAGTCGCCGCGCTTCAAACGGTCGGCTGGTGCTTCAGGCTGGTGCATCGACCCACCTATCATCTTTCTTCCCCAGGCCTTCGTATCAGCGATCCTGTCCCTGATATCGGCGCACAGTCGCCGCGTGGAGACCGACTTCCTGGCGTCAGCGACTGCAGGCCAGAACACTGGCGTTCTGAGCGAGAGCTTCCCGGCGGCTCTTACACTAGAATCAGCTGTGTCGGAACTGCTGAGAGTCATAGCAGCTCGCCAGCAAGAGGAGATGAAAGAGGAGGGTAAGTGGAACGCTCTCAAAAGCCTTGCCGGACACATAGTGCGAAGAAGTTGGGAAATTCTCGGGAAGCAAAAGTTTTTGGGATTTTGGAGTTTTCTACTCAAATAAGTGGATTTACGGGGAACTCCAACAAAATCTCACCGAGAAACGGCCGCCAGCAACTCTCCACCCACCAACCACTATACACAACGCCAAACACACACTACCACTTTTCCACCTTGCAAACGAAACAAAATTATTAATTTTATATCCTGCTAAATATTTTATATAAGAGATTGTCTTTCTCCCATGTGTAATTAAAATTAATTAATTAAATTTAACAGTTTCATCCACTACAAGTTGAAAACCGACCAATTTGCTCAGTGGAGTTACCAGTCCGCCCGCGGAGTCAATGGTCGCGGGTTCAATCCCCGCATCGGAATAAATATATGTATGGATAAGTCTAATAAAGATAAGTCAAATAAAATACTGAAACGTGAACTTTTGCAGACCGTCAAAGGTAGGAAAGTCGCTTACCCGGATCATATCATGAGACACGACAGGAACAAGGTCGCGGGCAAAAGACAAGTCGTGGCTGCGTTATATCGGGGAGTGGACCGGGATAGCGAGTGCTCCAGAACTGCTGCACCTCGCGAAGTAGGAGGAAAGTTGTGCTGAATCGGCTGCCGACCTTTGCGAGTCGGAGAGGCACTCTTAGAAGAAAGAATGGACTGCAAATATTTATTCCGAGTCTGGTGACCCCGCCAATACGCATTGGACAAGCGTGCTGGGTTAACGTCCGCTCCTCCAGTAATTCAGAGGCCCGTGCTCAGCAGTGGGACATATATGGGCTGTTGAGTATTTTTATTGACGAATATAAAACTGATATGTATGTGTAACATATAGCGAGCGTGTGAACTGACGGTAGAAATATAAGAAGGCGTGAAACCCGTTCGCACGCTTCGGCTTCGGCCTCGAAATTTCGCCCCAACTTTTATTTTTGGCAACCGGGGTTGCCAACAATCCACGTCTCGATTCCCACAATTTCTGTTCAATTTTTAACTAATCGAAAATAATATACTAAAACTAATATAGATTAAAACGGGAATTTTTGAGTTCACTATGGAAGTACTTGAGCGGGTATTTCCAAGAACTCGCATATAGATTGAGGTTTCTTATTACCGGTGTCGCCCTTACATCGTCGCAGGGTCCAAGGAGGAGCATCCGCTTCTGGATCTTTCCAAGCTGTTAGAGACGGAGGCCCATCGTACCACGGAGCCGTACGGCGAGGCGACCGGCGCAGGGCTACGTCGGGCCAAGGAGCAACTGAGGGGCCTCGGGCGAGTTATCCTGAGGAATCCAGTTGACGTGCAGCTGGGTAAAAGTATTTCTTATCACATCATTAGTAAAATATTGCGTAGCCGAGGTTGAGAAGCCTGAAGCCAGTACTGTGCATTTTTCCTATACGGAACCAGTCGCCTTCAGCGGTGATTGCGAACCGATTCGACATCCGCACCTTCAAAAACCAAGCCTACTCATAATTTAAAGGCCGGTAAGGCATTTATTTTGCAGATGCTCCAAATAAATCCACCTCATCCAGCAGGAAAACACATATTATTAGTTTTCTGTTATTGTTTCGCTTGTCGCGGATCTTAGCTAAGTAAAACTTTTGACTGTCCATATAGTGATGGATTTCCGCAAAGTAACGCCTGACTCCATTAATCATAATAGACGATATACTGATGCCCTAATAATTCACTCAACAGACAAGATACCCCAGTTATCAGTGTGGCATAACAATGACGCGCTCTCCACGGACCTCCCGGACTTCGCCCTGTCGCCTCAGGAATATATCACGGAGGCAAGTATCCTACAGTCCGTGGCCAAATTATTGGACCCACTGCAAGGTTTCGTGTGAAACATTTACTACCGAGTGATATTGTACCGTTTTATTATTTTAAATCGATTTGGTTTTTATTACAGACGAATACGCAGACGCAGACGAATACTTTGTCAAGAATGGCATATTATTTGTCTGTAGCGTGAATGGGCCGGCTCGCCCGGGGAAGTAGGTACCGCACTCCCGCAGAAAACCGGCGTCTGAGCGGTAGCTTAGCCACCGCGCTTCGCACGGTGAGCGGTCTGAGTTCCGGATGCCCAACACCCCCCCTTTCCCACTCCCCCTCCGATTCCCACTCTCATAATTTCACTTTCCTTTAAGGTCGGCAACGCTTCCGCACTGCCTGTGGCGTTGAGGATGTCTATGGGCGGCGTTGGTTGCTTTCCATCAGGTGACACGCCTGCTCGTTTGCCTTCCTATGCCATAAAAATAAAAAAAAATCCAATCAATTACCGATTTATTTGACATAAATAAAACAGAATCAATTTAGAAAAGCATGAGTTTATTTAGTTTTAAAGAAAAGTGAAATTAATGTTGGTAAAAGTCAATATTTAGTTGAGCCACCTTTAGCCGCTATCGAAGCTTTAATTCTGCGCGGCATGCTATCAATGCAAGACTGTACTGTCTCCTGCATTTGAGGATGACGATTCCACGCGTAAATAATCTATTCTAGGAGCTGGGTTTTGTTGGTAATCACATCTTTAGCCAATTCTCTTTACATCAGCTCCCACACATTTACAATTGGGTTCATATCAGGGCTAGTACCCGGCCAATCCAGTATATTTAAAATACAATAATATTGTAGGTTAAAATACCATTATTGCATAAAAACTCTTAAGAAACATAATATTACTAAAAAAAATGCAGTGCGTCTAATAATTTGGCCAGGAACTGTACATCATCCTTACTGCCCTCTTGGATTTCTTGTGATAAACCATCCAAATCTTTTCTGTCTGGTTCACAGATCGGCCAATACTTGATGACTCTACCGCAGCATCTGGAGATGCACATCTCGGAGAAGCAGGCACCTTGGCAGTTTCTGTCTGAGGTACACACGTTGATATCTTTAAATTTGGAATCTTACTTCACGCACCACCATTCCGTGGGACCAGCTACCTTAACGGTCTTTCCGAACCGATACGGCATTGGCACCTTTCAAAAAACAAGGCTACACATACCTAAAAGGCCGCCAACGCTTCCGTGACTCCTGCGGTGTCGCTGTTGTCTAAGGGCGACGTTGATTGCTTTGTATCAAGCGGCACGCTTGCTCGTTTGCCCTCCTAACCCACTAAAACAAACTTTTTTTTTACAAAATATCATTTACAATTACTAATTATTATTGTATACACTTGCTATTACATTTATAAATGTCTGGACTATCTGTTTGCAATGAACTGCACCAGTAGCATGGTGCAATGGTTCATTGACACGTTGTCCTGTTAGAGGTCATTGACCCCTTTACTATAAAAGAGGTCATCGAACCCTTTACTTTTAAAGAGGTTATCGAACCCTTTACTTTTAAATAGGTCATCGACCCCTTTACTTTTAAAGAGATTATTGATCACCTTACGTCATATGTTCGAGATGGTAAGGATCTCGGTTATTCCTGACATGTGACCGGTTCTGCATTGTCAATTATCGCATTTTACAGGTTTGTACCCACACTTGCGAGGTGTACGCGGAGAAAATTCTGAACATACGCAACATGGACGCGCTCGGCACCAAACGTTGTCTCACAGATATCGGTTTGTATATCAACGATCTGTCTTCTTCACTCCAGTCTTATTGGGTCTGATGTATCACTTTATTTTGAAAAAGGGGTCTCGTGCCCAAAATTGCTTGGAAACCCTGCTTTAAACCAATCTGAGATTCCTAATTCACCCACCAAGTTAATAGGTTACAGAAACTACCCTGCTTTGAGTTTTTAGTCACTTACATATAGTTTAATCTTTCTAGTGTACCTATCAAGTGTTGTTGAAGATCTGGGAACGAGTATCACTCCGGCCCTCAAAAACTTGGAGAGATCCCTTCGAGCTGCTACACCAAGTCAGAACGAGTGAAATATATGTATAGTTATTTTTAATAAATATATAATTTAATATTTTTTTTTATTTACATATTTCTGATTCACACGAGGGCGAGAAGCGACGAACGGAGAGCCGTTTCGCTACGATGAATGTAAAAGGAAGCGGATGGAGATCTGTGGTCTCTGCCTAACCTTACAGGGAGACAGGTGTGAATATGTGTATGTATGTATTTATATACTAGCAAGCCCCATGGAAAGAAAGTTTCACTGCACAAATACATCTGTGATACCACAATAATATGATCACTGCGGATTTAACATGTACTTTAGCGTGAGATAAAAATGGATAGCAAAGGTTGATGTAATATGAGGGGAACAGATGGGTCGCCAGGTCTCAACAACCAGAAACTCTTCACAATAACACACAACTCACTTTTTTGAGCTCCCAAAATTTCTTGTAATACAATTAACTTATAACATCAATTCTTTTACATCTAATACTGGTTTAGAGGGTAGATTTATTTATTTTTTTATTTAATAATTTATTGTACACATAAAACACGACATACAAGAATTAATAGGAAAGAAGATGTACAAGGGCGAGCTTAACTCAAAATTTAATTTTCTTCCAGCAAACGTAGGAGTGAAAGAGGGATAAAATAAGCTGTGAGGATAGAAATAAGTGTACAACAACAAAATATAATAATAATATACATAACAATACATACTATATAAAACCATACATATATAAACATATAAATACTAATAATGTAATACTATATAAATAAGAGGATACATATATATAATATATACATATATAAATATTTTATATTGAAAGGAAATGTTCTTTAATTCTCTCTCTTAAATACATCCAGTGACAGGCTATCACGTATAGTATGTGGGAGAGAGTTCCACAAGCGCACTGCATTACAGTGAATGAGCCACCGTAACGGCTGGAAGAATGCGGAGGAATACTAATGAGAAGGGAGGAGGGGAGGAATACGAAGGAGAAGGGAGGAGAGGAGGAATACGAAAGAGAAGGGATTTATATTATGTAGTCCATTAAAAATTCAATAGTTAATGCTTTAAACTGCCAGTTCTTTTATGGGATAGAAAGGCAAACAAGCAAGTATCAAAGAAAGCTATTAACACCACCCATAGATATTGCAGATGTCTTTGGGCGGTATTGATTCTGAGAGGCATTGTGGATGTAATGTCAGCCTTTAAAAATGTGTATTGTCTAACGGCTGACATTTACTCGGTTCCACAGTAATGTGGATGAGTAGGAAGAAAAGGTGTATGGTCTTTGGGGTCTTCACATTCCGCATATAAATGTAGCAACACAGAAAAAGTGTGGTACTTCCATTCATGCTAATTCTACCATCGTTAAAATATTGTACAAAAAATGTATTTCTTGAGTAAAAAACTTTTTTAATAAATGTCTTCTAATAGTTTGTTTCTTAGATATTTTTGTTGAATTTTATTATTACACCCGTCCCCCGATTTAGATAACTTCCTGACAAAACTCTATAAAAGAATGAAAACCAAAAATGTTAAGAATATATAATAATAATAAAAATTTGGACGCCCGTCTGTCCAAGTTAGGTTTAGGTAAGTGGGTTAAATTGAAAAAGCAGCCATATTGTGCACGGCTAAGATTGTGAAGTTCCTTTCCTTGGATGCATAGTCCTTTGTGTGCTCGGTTTGTCCCGCCACAAAGGATTAATAACCCTAGTAATAATATTATTTTTATAGTGATTTTTTTATATTAATAATATTGTTATTAAGAGAAAAATATGTAAATAAAGGATAATAACAATATTTTAATTCAGAATTACATCCATGTGTTAGTATCAGTGAAATTTATTAACTAATGTTAGTATCTCTGACACAAAATTTTTAAAATACTAAACACAAAACAAAATAACAAAGGAACGAAAAAATATATGAGCAAAACACAAAAATCCAAAATGTAAAAACAAAAAATACCCAATAGATAGATACAAGTCATAGATTACTAACTTATTTATAAAGACCCCCGACTAGATGGTGCAACAATCTGCGCAGGGCGCCTGGCAGAAACTAGTTGCATGAAACCGAAGATCGGACTAGGTGGCACTTCATGGGGCCTATGTCCAGCAGTGGACTGCCATAGGCTGTTGATTGAATGATATGTGATATGTGAACCATATACACATTTTTATGTTCTTCAAAATTGTTAATTTACAAATCTAGTAAGAGTGATTTTTGTGTAAAACAAGTACCATGTGAATCGGAAGATACATGTATTAGCTTTTGTTACATAGTGTAGCTTATATAATTTTAAGTTTCCTAAATCTCAAATCTGATCACTGGCAAATCATACAAAATCTCTTACACTTAATCAACAATCAAACAAATATTTAGGTATCTATCTTAATTTTCATCTTAATTTTGTCATTTTAATTCTATATATTAGTCATCCCATATTTCATGATTTGGATCAGTCTCAGGTACATTTGAATTTTGCAATATAGGCTGCGGCTCCATCAGTGGTCCTGTTCTTGGAGGCCCATTGTCAGAAAATATCAAATCGTGCGACGGGCATGTCTTGATATGTTTTAGCAACTCGGTTTCTGAGAAACGATGTGTCGCATTGTACGGGCATATATGTAACTCTGGATGCCTTGCTTGACATTTAATAATATGTCTTTGAATTCGAGAACGTGGCACGCGATGACAGCTGTCGTAAGGGCATGTCACGAAGGGGTCGTCCATATTCTGTAAAACACAAAAATTTCATATAGTTAGTTATACCCCTTAATACCAAAAGAGGAACAAATTTTCTCGAACATACTTTTAATATTATAATAATACAATTTTATTTACGCTAACTCGCGTACCACACAATACATTTTTTAGCGCCCCCCCCCCCCCTTCGAAACCACTATAAGATTATATGTAAAATATACTCGTAAATTAATAAATAAATATCGCAAATTAATAAATCTTTTTAAAATAACGTGGCTACGTTGCATTTAAGATAAAAAAAATAATAAATAGGGTTCTGAAAGAATGTTTGCACTTTGTACACTGCAAATATTTATTATAACATATTATTTTATCAGACAAATCAAGAAAGGATATAATTTATATAGCCACAGCGGAGATGCCATAAGGAAGTGCTGATGAAATAAAAACATGTTACTGATGTAATTTGACGGGAAAAATTGGATTAAAACTCATTTATTTAAAAATGAAAAATTTTTCTAAATGTACATCGACTATATTTTATAAAAAAAAATTGTATAAATATTTACTGTATCACTCCGCAGTTCAGATGACGGTTACTGTACTGTTTTGTCGTACGAACTTGCCAGAGTCAAATTTGAAATATCCTCTTCTCATCCAAATAATTTACCATTGTGCTAAGCTGTCATGTTGTTAAAACCTATGATTCAAATAAAAATTACATGGGAATGTTAAATTTTTAGGAAAATAATAAACTATGCAATTTCTTGCAGTCTTAACTTCTCTTGAAAATGATATAAAACTACATATACCGTAGAATTTTGTTGTTATTGTAATCGCTTATAGTCATAATAAACTAATATAGAGACGTATATATCATTTCAGCAGAGCAGAGACGTCTAATGGGAAAAAGAGACTGCCATATACGTAATTACTTACACGCAAATATGACTATTATTTGTGTATAATTAATAGCCATTATTTAAAATTAAATACTTTCAACTAAATATCATCCGGACCCGTGTAGCTACTCACATACTACAAAGGATTATCAAGAATACATTTATTTAGCAGTAGGCTTGTTATCAAATGAAACTAAGTATCAAGATTTCAACTACCGAGCTTCAAGACGTGTTTCTTGCTTTGCTGCGGCTGCCGGCTGATTACGGACTCTGTCAGTCACGAGGACATCCACACCTTAGTGTGGGAACGCGCCTCGGGGACCAGAACCCTACTACTCGAGCTTATGCTCAAGGAAACGATCATCCTACATTTTTTGTGTCACTGTTCCCAGCGGCTTTTGGGGCATATATTTATAACTTCGCATAGTCGAACACCGCGACGCGTGAGCGTGGCTGCGCCACCCACGTATTCGCTCACCTCTCTCGTGTATATAATTAGGTCGATTTGTAAATAGCATACACTATACAATAACACAATAAGACATTCTTTCACTGTTCTGCATAAAGATTGGTTATAATTGTTTAAGTCAGGCACCACCCCTTACACACTTATATCTGTTGATGGACACACACTTAGGGAAGTTAAACAATAGAAATACCTCGGTACGTAATTAAATTAATTTTATAAAAGAGATCAAGAAATAATAACCCGTATTCAAATCACTCGCAATCCCTTCGACAAGACGAAACGTGTTCTTTGTAATTGAAATCTCAACCTTTCCTTGCACATTAGAATGCTCCGTTGTTACATCTGGTAAATCCTTTTATACAGATCTGATGCTTAGACGCTTAAAGAAGACTTCAGAAAATGTATAGAAGCGTTTGAAATGTGGGCATATAGACGCTTGCTATAAGCTGGTCTCTATAAGTTCCCAATGATGATTTTCTCCGACAAGTCAAGCAAAAACATAAACACAACCTGGGGTGACATGATAGGTACAAATTTTTGTAACTGATCATGATGGGAAAAGTTGCGGGTAAATCACAAGTTGGGTGGAGGAAATCTTGCCTTCGTAATACCAGAGAGTGGACCGGGACAGTGAGTGCTCCAGAACTGATGCGACTCGCGAAAGAGAAGGAGAGTTGTGCTGAATTGGCTACCAACTCTTACTAAGTTGGAGAGGCATTCTCAGGAGAAGAATATAAAAATAGAGTAACCCAAAATTGTTTGTTATTGTCAAATAGGTAAAGTATTTGTCGTTCATTTTTCGTTTCTGTTTTCTGGTAACATTTAATATCATCTATCAAAAGCGGTCAAAAACAAAAGTTGAAAAGTTTTCTACTGTACTACTCTTATTTTTGAAGACGTTTAACAGCTGTTTTTAAAAATAATGTGAACGATATTTTTGAAAGTTATTGATATTTTTATGTATTAATTAAAATTATAAATCATTAGCATAAGTATGAATGCTTCGAACAAACGTACGGTAAATATTCAGGGTGCGTTCAATTCAATCATTTTTTTAATAAGATTGTATATATCTTTATTCGTTTTGATTTTATGTCAAAAACGTAGAGAGTAAATTGCTTATTATATTAAATTATCCATCAACCTTAAATAATTCGTCTATCCAATGCCGCTTACGTCTTGGCCACGTTTCACGGAATTCGGTAAACAAGATTTGAAATAATTACATTTATAAATGCACTTTAGATCATGGTGGAATTGTAACAAAAATTAATAAATATTTTGCATTGCCGAAAAAGCGAAATATCTACTGACCAAAGTTAAGACTTCTTACTCTTCTTTATACTTCTTTCGGTATTCCGTGGAACTAGCTAATTTCTGTACCCATATCACAAGGTAAGCTTCATTTTTCTAATGCTTCCGCAATACTGATGTTTCAAATGCCAACAGACATAGTAGATAATGATTCAACTAGACATTAGATTATAAACTTCGCAATGGAGACTCATTCGTCACATGAGTTGTTGCCTCAACTTAAAATGTGACTCCCGCTCACGACTTTGGTTTGATTAGGAAACTCGGTCAACACCAGAGATATTTATGTTTAGTTTGTTTGAAATGGGTTCCGAATCTATTTCTTTATAGTCTTATATGTAGATAATGTGTAGAATGACACTCCTTTAAATGAAAATAAGATAGGGTTAGGGTGACAGATATGTACACAATGGTATACCCAATACTGGCTTTATCTATATAACAATCTTCCTCATAATGGAAGTTCCTTATTTTGCCATTTTAACCAATGTCATGAAGGAATGCAAAGTCTACTCACAAATAAATAAATCTGGTAAACAACATACTATTGTGATGTGTGTTGATAAACCAGGCATGTATCTTCGCAATTGTTATATAAGAAGCAAAATTACAAAGATTATTATGTTTGAGGAATTATCTTCATAAAGCTGTATAGATACACATAATGTAGGAATATAAGGTTTTATCACATTAATCTGATCTAATTTTAAGTTAGGGAAATTAAATCACAATGCTGCAAAACGTCATGAGTCACTGGTTGGTCAGCACAAAAAGTCTTTGAACTACTGTATTACTCCTTGTCTTCTGTTGCGATAGCATCATATCCTTATCATGCTGTCTAAATCATTCTACCAGCTTCCCCTGCCTTTTCCTTTCTTCTCTATCCTTTTTCATTCCTCTCTGCCAATCCACTGTCTGCTGTGCCAATGAATGCAAGGCTATGGGTGAGATTAGTCGTTAGTGTGACAACCATCCCGGGATCAAGTTCACCGGGTACTATAGTGCCTCAGCAAACGAGGCTCTGCTGAGGTTGACCTCCATTCTCACTTACGGAAATGCATATGATATGCCACTGGCCCTGGCTACAAGTTGTGATCACTTATCACCAAGTGTCCCTCATGTTCCTTTGACTATTCTGATATAAAAATAAAATATATTTTTTGTTGTTCCATATACATAGAAAAACTACATTTATATGCCTTAGCATGTACTCGGCAATGAGCAGCTTTTGCTGCTTATATGGGGAAGTATCATACCCTCAGAATATTAGCAATAAGTGGTAGCATGCATGCATCTCACCCTTGGTGTTGTAGTCTCTGTTGACCCACATGCTCATTGATCTATTTCTTTCATAAAAAATACACATATTGTAATGAAACAACCTTCTATCTTCCTCTTTTTGTTTCAATTAAAATGAAGTATCTTGAAATATAAATTCAGCTTGTATCAGTATGCCATGATAAAATTGTAGTCTATCAAACTGACTTTTGCAGTAAAGTAATAAAAGACAATACACTCATTCATTTAATTTCGGTTCACTTCTACGCCTTAATCAAACTATATTGAGTAATGTGTCACCAACATTATAACATACAACAATAAAACTGATCCATTAAAAATAAAACTCAATGTCACTGATGTAATTTGGCGGGGAAAAGTCCATAAACCAACCTAATGTTACCTTTACTTGAAAATGTTATTTGTTACAGATAATGAAACTGCCAAAAGAGTGAAAAAGGAGTGCACTTATGGAGACAAATGCTATCGGTTGAACCCAGCTCATCATAGGGAGTACAGACATCCTCACTGTAAGTGATTATTTTCTAAAGGTATTCAACGCTTGCATGCCCGAAAGGTCCAATATTCACATACTAAGGTCAACAATGCATGTAAAGTAGCAACAGTTCAATTGGCAAAGATTATCTTTATATGGTTGCCAGTTCATATTGTCCATTGGACTATTGATGTGAACCATTTCTTAATACAAGCACTATTAAATTTGTTAGAATGGGGAACAAGAGTTCTAGTAACTCCTCCGGAGCTCAGCCGCTCACCATATGAAGCACGGTAGCTAAGCTACCACTCAGACGCCGGTTTTCTGCGGGAATGTGGTACGTCCCCAGGCGAGCCGGCCCATTCATGCTACACACAAATATGCCATTCTTGACATAGTATTTGTCTGCAGCATGGCTCTACTACTGTTAAAGTATCTCGTATTTTACAAAATATTACTTAAAAATATGTTGTAATAGAAATATTGTCCTATACAATAATTACAAAGGTGTTGATAAACTGTGCCCTGTGAACTAGTGTCAATGAACCACACCATGCTGTTGATTTAAAAAGTTATTGATCCCTTTACTATTTAAGAGGTTGTTGTTTCCTTTACTGCTAAAGAGGTCATTGTTTCCATTACTGCTAAAGAGGTCATTGATACCTTTAGGTTATGTTGTTGGAGCTTTTGAATTCAATGTTGACACCTTTATGTTTTTTGGATGAATTTTTAATTTATACAAATAATGTAGAAATGTTTTTAAAATAAAAATTTGTATAATAAACAAATGTTTCTTTAACTTAAACATTATTTATGTATAGTTTTTTTGCACGAGAAAATAACATCCTGTATATTTATTAAATGTTACAGTAGAGTTAATACTGGACAATTATGATGGTACTGGGGAGTATCCAATACCAGAAGAACTTGTGATACAGCGACAAATGATTGTTGAACAGCTTCAAGTTATTGTTGACAAGCAATTGTATGTTCCAATTAGACAGAGAAAGCAAGATGAAGAAGACGAGTAAGTTTATTATATTTATAATATCCACGGCAGTGTTGGGCAAATTTTAATTGCAAGACAACAATTAAAGATTAACAATTGATTAATTGGTAAACGTAACCACAACAACTAACAATAAATCAATTGTAATTGTGGAATATATACAATTAACAATTGTTTAATTGTTAACTATGGTACTAACAATTAATAATTAATTAATTGTTAATTGTGAATTACTACAATTAACAATTAATTAAATTTCAATTGTTTTGTGAATTTTAATTAAAACTAACAATTAAAAGAATATTGTTGTTATAATATACAGCCGGTATATATAAATATATAAGTGTGATCCGGTAGTATAATATTGATTAATTTAATTGCAATTACTTCTTTAGTCAATTAACAAGATAATTGACAAATTAATCGATAAATGCCCAACACTGATCCACAGTCCATTAGCCATACTAAGGCCATATGAAATAAGTTAGTAAGATAGTAAGGTAGGATATTTAAATTAATATCCTATATTAGAGTAAAATGGTAGGTAGGTATAAAAAGGTGGTATTCGGGATCTTTGTACTCACCATATGAAACATGGTAATAAACACAAAAATGTTACCATGTGTTTATTATTTATTTATGGGATAGGGGGCAATGCACCAAGCATGTCGCATTTTTTCGCCTGTCGCGGATCTTAGCTAAGTAAGACTTCTAACTGTTCACATAGTAATGGATTTCCGCAAAGAAAAGCCTGACTCCATTAATATATATTTTTTTATATCTGGTGCTGTTGAAGCAATTTTTTGGAAAAATGGCAAATTCAGTGTTTCTATTTATTTTACAGGCTTTCCAAACCAAAAACAGAGAAGAAAGCAACGCAAGAATCAAGTAGAAACCCTTCATATAATGCAAGCGGTAATTGTAGTCAGGATATCGCAAAGAGAGAACATACTTCGGGAACAAATGTAGAGAGATTGAGAGTGGAACAAAGAGAGAAGAGTAAATCGCCCACAACTAATAGTGATTCTATGTCAAATAAGAGAGGTGATGTATCAGTGATTAACAACCGTACTTGGGTGACGGGCATGCTTCCGCGGGGCCCGCGTCACCCAAGTACGGGTGACACTTTTCATGTTAAAGTTAAATAAGATTTTCAGTTGCATTTTGAAAACAAATGTAATGGAACAATTTCTGAAGTAACCGAAACGCTTATCGCTTTCCAGGGAAAGCGATAACCTTTCAGAATTCAAAATAAGCTATTTACCAATAAGATTATTTCGGAACAAAACAATGTATCAATTACATAGATTAATAGGACTGTGAACGTAGACAATCGACAATGCACGGATCTACTCGAGTTACAATGTTGGGATTCCCCCATACTCCTCCGCTATCGTCCTAGTGCGCCGAGAGAAAAACGTGTTAACAGTGTATTGTCAAATAATCAATGTTATGCAATAGATGCTTCTAGAATTATCTAGAACACATAAAGATGACTATATTTGGGAAAGTGTTTAAAACAATGCACAAGTATCTCTTTAATATTCGTGTTTTTTAAATTTCGCTCCAAAATGCCAATACTTGTCCCGTGGTTTGAGAACAAGTGACTTAATGCATTTTAACGTTGGACATCATTGGACTTGAGGGTTATTTGATCATATTTTAATAATATAGTAAAATAAAAATTAAATTCCTTAAAAAATGGCGGCAAACAAAATGGCCGCCATGCGAACTCAAAATTATGTCATTTATGGGCCAATTTCGGTGAAATTTGGCAAAAGTATGAAACACTTGGGTAATACTATTTTATATAAAAATACTAAATCAGTTATTTTTATATAAACCAATATTATTCTTACATCGTCCGCCAACAGATGGCACCACAAGTCATTAAGTTTTGTCTATTATTATTTTTTTTATATATTCACGCCTATCCCCCGCAGGGGTTGGCAGAGACCACATAGCTCCATCCGCTACCATTCATCGCAGCGAAACGGCTCGTCATTGGTCGCTTTTCGCCCTCGTGAGAATCAGGACGTGACGGGTGGCGAACCACGTCGCCGTCATTTTTGACAAATTAGGTATATTAAATTCGTCTTAATGAATCCCACGAGCCGCAAGGGAGGATGGAGGTCAGCCCCAGCAGAGCCCTGCATGCTGAGGTAAGGCACCATAGTCCCCGGGGGAGCCCGACCCCGTCACGATCGGCACATTTGCGACTAGGCTCGCCCCTAGCCATGCATCCATTGGCACGGCAGACCGTGGATTGGCGGAGAGGAAGGGAAAGGATAGAGAAGAAAGGATGGGCAGGAAAGGAAATGCGGACTGGGGGGGTTACCAGACTCAGAATAAACATTTATAAATTCATATATATATTTATTCCGATGCGGGAATCGAACTCCGCTCGGACTCCGCGGGCGGAGGGCCCCGCCACTGAGCCAATCGGTCGTCTATTGCAAGATATAATTAATCAGTGATATTAATTTAAATACCCACATGTCTGTTACTTCCAGATTCAGACTACCGCCCTATCGTGCCACCGACGCGACGTGCGGAGCAGTACTTGAAGGTGGTACGACCGTCGGGCCTCATGGCTGCCAAGCACACCGCGAGCGCCCCCTACCACATATTCTACACAACCATCACTGACAGCAAGGAGACACACACACAACCCTATTCAATCACATTCCTCGGTATGTCTCCAGGTTTCATTTAATAAAATCATATATAATTCTCTACAAAGCCTCAAACAAATTCCTTTTTTTTTCAAGCTGCACCACCTCTGAAACAATTTTCTCAGTTTCGCCCGCAGGTAGACTGGGAGAGAATGCCCAATGGCATTAAGTCCGCCTGTTGTGCAAGAAAATATAATTATATAAATATTTACTAAGCACTATCGCTTTTATTATGGGAAGTGCTCCGAGAAATTGTTCGGAATAATTCCTGCCGCTGATTTCCACAACCGCACAACTCGCTTCAAATAAAGTTTCATCCCCACTATCTGGATGAATGAATGGATATCTGGAGGAATTAATGGATATCTGGAGGAATGAATGGATTTCTGAAGGAATGAATGGATAGCTGGAGGAATGAATAATGAAATATATAATCTTTAAACATACATACTCGTTTACTGACAGTGACCATATTTTTCACAGAAATCCTGGACCCCAGTCTTGGTGAGCTGAAATGCTCGCTTCAGATCAACTTTATGGTGGAGATAGCTTGGTTACTGGCGCAGTATTACTTCGCTGGATACAGGTTTGGATATAGTTTCATCAATGACTCTAGAATCCAATTAAGTTTACAATTAATGAAAAAATAATAATAGAATATATCTATTGTTATTTTTTATATAATTTCAGTCAAAAAAGACTAACGATCCTGTATGGGGAAGATTCCCCAGACTTGAGGACCATAAACAAGAAGAAGCCGCACGTTGACGCGCATTACGTGTCTATGGCGACGCCCTTTGGGAAGCATCACACGTGAGGATATTTTACATATATTTATGTCTTGCTATCAGGGAGAATTGGGGTTAGCTTTCGTTACACGGTTAAAAGACTAGAGTTTGGATTTTAGTTTGATAGTAAATTGGCAGGTTGGAAGGTTGTTATGTGGTTCCTTGCATAGAAAATTGGCAGCCAATACTTGTAAATGGACGGAAGCGTCTACTTGAGTAATCAGAACCATCTGAGATCCCCAATTTACCCGCCAAGTGTGAGTTTTATAAATACATATATGATAATAATAACATTACTCGTTGAGTAAGTGCCATAGAGAAGAAATGAAGAGATGGATTCCTCCGCACTCTGCAGGAAGCAAGGAAGGTGTGCCGGGATCGTAGCGGATCGAGATCTGTGGTCTCTGCCTAACCCTATACGTGGGAGACAGGCGTGACGTTGTGTGTTTATGTAACATATATAAGGATCTACCTTCGTAAACAGTAAATCGGATATTTAAAAAGTTGCAAGTTACAATCTTAATATTTAAAACACACTCCCATCCGTCTCAGATGGGTTGCCGGTATCTTGTGAAAAAGTGTCTCATTGTCTCCATTATGTTTCAGTAAAATGATGATACTCTGCTATGAGGATGGATCTCTCCGTGTTGTGGTCTCCACGGCCAACCTCTACGTGGATGACTGGGAGAACAGAACCCAGGGGTGAGTTGGGAACTCGTAGCCAGCTGCCTTAATGTGTCTGGATAAAATCCAGGAGTTTATTTTCGTGAAAGCGGTTGGCGTTGGGCGGAGAAAGGAATGAAAAGGCGTGCGTGTTGGTTATCGTCTTATTGCGAAGCATCAACGCCATCTGTTCCTTGGCGTAGGATACCTTTGATTTCCTATTTAGTAATGCAAAGAAATGCAATGCAAGGATATAGATGGTGCAATTACTCATACAAATAATAAGATCAAAGAAAGCTCATCTCGACTAATGTTTGTTTCCCTACTTATTATTTTAAATTTTTTTTTAAATGCGTAAATTGTATAAACTCAAGATTCATTTACCTAAAGAAAGGTTTAGTCAACGTTAAACTCAACAGTTCAAATGTATGACATAAAGATATCAAAGACCTCTTTAAAATAAAGAAATCTATGACCTCTTTAAAATAAAGGAATCTATGACCTCTTTAAAAGTAAAGGAATCAATGACCTCTTTAAAATAAAGGAATTAAAGACCTCTTTAAAAGTAAAGGAATCCATGACCTCTTTAAAATAAAGGAATCTATGATCTCTCTAAAAGTAAAAAAATACATGACCTCTTTAAAATAAAGGAATTAAAGACCTCATTAAAAGTAAAGGAATCAAAGACCTATTTAAAAGTAAAGAAATCCACGACCTCTTCAAAAAGAAAGGGATCAATAAACTCTTTTAAACATTAGCATGGTGCTGTTCATTGAAATGTCTACATGGGACGTGGATTGTCTACAAGTCTGTACATATACATATATAACAATATGTATAATTTTTTTCTGAAAAAAAGTGATTTTGTAAAATAAAATATATTGCTTTTGGTATAAACTACAAGTATATGGACAGTCAAAAGTTTTACTTAGCTAAGATCCGCGACAAGCGAAACAATAACAGAAAATTAATAATGTGTGTTTTTCCGCTGGATGAAGTGGATTTATTTGGAACTCAAACCAAAAAGACTACGGAAGACAACCGAAAAGTCACTTTTCGGTTGTCTTCCGTAGAGTCTATTATACCTGAAGATGCCTCGTGTTGGGGCGAAACACGTGTCGTTTGCAAGGTGGAAAAGTGATAATGTGTGTTTGGCGTTGTGTATAGTGGTTGGTGGGTGGAGAGTTGATGGCCGATTTTCGGTAACTTTTTGGTTTAAGTTCCAAATAAATCCACTAAACCCAACGGAAAACACACATTATTAATTTTCTGTTATTGTTTTTGCTTGTCGCGGATCTTAGCTAAGTAAAACTTTTGACTGTCCACATAGTGATGGATTTCCGCAAAGTAACGCCTGACTCCATTAATAATCATAAACTACAAGTGCATTAAATTTCTTTACACTGATACGAGGACATTCTGTGTACAATATGACGTCTCATCGTCTCATCTCTTAACTTTCCAGTCTGTGGTTAAGCCCTAGCTGTCCGGAACTGTCATCGGACGCGATGCCCCACGACGGGGAATCCCCGACGATGTTTAAGAGGTCACTGCTCAGGTACCTCCACCATTACCAGATGCCGCAGCTGGCCTATTACATCGAGAGGGTGAAGCGATGTGACTTCAGCCATATCAAGTGAGTATACCCTTTGTTCGACCCCTTGCTGTGCTCTTTAGCTCGACGAAACTCGGGCCCAAGTGTTACGCGTCAACGCGTGGGAAACACGTCGCATCTTCCTCTTCACTAGTATCTTCTATAATTATACGCCATGGACGCTATTAAATTTCAATACATAAACTACTTGCAGTTGGGTGGAGACAACTTCGAGAAAGAAGCCGATAGAAGGATTCAGCTGGGCTGGGCAGCATTTAAGAAACTCAGTCCGGTCGTCTCGTCGCCCATACCTCAGCGCCTGAAGACGAAAATCTTCGACCAGTGTGTCCTACCCGTACTCTCCTACGGCGCCGAAACGTGGACGCTGACAGTCCGTCTGCTTCACAAGCTTAGAGTCGCTAAGAGAGCTATGGAGAGAGCTATGCTCGGAGTTTCTCTGGTAGATATGTTTCGGAATGAACAAATCCGCCAGAGAATTCAAGTCGCCGACATAGCCTTTCGAATTAGCAAACTAAAGTGGCGATGGGCTGGTCACGTCTGTCGGAGATCCGACGATCGTTGGAGCAGACGAGTGCTGGAGTGGAGACCGCGTGTCGGTAAACGTAGTGTGGGACGCCCCCCGGCTAGATGGAGCGACGATCTGCGCAGGGCGGCTGGCGGAAACTGGATGCGTGTAGCGGAAGATCGGGCTAGATGGCGCTCCATGGGGGAGGCCTATGTCCAGCAGTGGACTGCCGCAGCCTGCTGATGAATAAATGAATATAAACTACTTTGCAACAGCAATTATGAGACTCGTGGACTGACTTTGGTGGCGCACTGATAGAAACTAACATTCAATCACGTGACCCCGGGCTATATTTATTCCGATGCGGGGATCGAACCCACGACCATTGACTCCGCAGGCGGAGGGGTCGAGATGTATACGATGTAATTTTCAGCGTGTTCCTGGTGGCTTCGGCGCCCGGCTCCCACTTCGATGCGGAGTGGGCGATGACCAGGATTGGCAGTCTTCTGCGTCAGCATTCCTGCGTTCCACCGGCCGAGAACTCTCGTTGGCCGCTTATAGCCCAAGCCAGCAGTCTGGGCAGCTACGGAAAGGAACCTAAAGTGAGAATCCTTTGCAACTCAGAGAGAAAGAGAGTTTGTGAGAGGCAAGAGATATATATCATCACGCCTATCTCCCGTGGGGGTAGGCGTGGTGATCACTTTTCAATTTAATTAGATTTCTGAACGAATTTTAAATTTAATTGATTTCTGAACGACGAGACGCACATCAAATATTTGACAGGTAGGGATAGTTTCTAAGGGAAAATGAAATTGTTGATTTTACTATATGCCTAATATTTTTATCATATTTACTCACCTTTTAAACCTTCCCTGGACTTTCGAAAATAATTCAAAACCAAAATTAGCCAAATCGGTCCAGCCGTTCTCGAGTTTTAGCGAGACTAACGAACAGCAATTGATTTTTATATATATAAAACGAGCTTTTGCCCGCGGTTTCGCTCGCGTAAAATTTGGTCTGCCACATTAAGTTTCGTGACAGATCATTTTAAATACATATATATTTTTTTTACTTAATGTATGGTTCACAATTTTGGTCATAGTGGCTTCCACATAAAAGGTAGATATATGCTGTCGCGGACTTTTATTTAGAACTATTCAAGACAAACAATCCTACGGTACATCATCTCTGTGTAACTCCAATGGTTTAGGCCGCATATATATATATATATATATATATATATATATATATATATATATATATATATATATATATATATATATATATATGTGTGTGTGAGACATGTGTATAAAGATGAATGTGTTGCCAGCTATGGTTGACGGGTGACTTCCTCCACCACTTCACGAAAATCAAGAACCAGCCTCAGATGCTCTCGTCGCCGGCCCAGCTCAAACTGATTTATCCGTCTTTAGGTAAGTGACGTAAATACAGAGGTCATTCCACGCTAGCAGTGGACGATATACATACATACATACATACATACATACATATAATACATACATACATAAATACATAAATACATACATACATACATACATAAATACATACATACATACATACATACATAAATACATACATAAATACATACATACATACATAAATACATACATACATACATAAATACATACATACATACATACATACATACATTAATACATACATACATACATATCGTCACGCCTGTCTCCCGTAGGGGTAGGCAGAGACCACAGATCTCCATCTGCTACGATCTCGACACTTCTGCTGCTTCCTCCACACTCATTACTCTCCTCATGCAAGCCCGCCGGTTGACCTGCCCTTTCTTAAAAACTTAACGAACGATATACATCGATGTTTTAAAAGCACTCGATGTAAATATCGATGCATCGAATCGATCCGATGTTTTGTTAGTTCCTTAAAATCGAGTAAACATCGATGTTTTTTTTTCGATGCATCGAAAAGGCACGCGCACCTACAGCAAATACTTTTTTTTTCAACAGCCCATATATGTCCCACTGCTGAGCACGGGCCTCCCCATTTCCGGAGGAACGCACGTTAACCCACGTTAACCCACCACGCCTGTCCAATGCGGATTGGCGGGGTCACCAGACTCGAAATAAATATCTGTTGGCCATACAAATATTTGTTCCGATGCGGGGATCGAACCCGCGACCATTGACTCCCCTTGGGGGGGCTGGACTGAGCAAATCGGTCGTCAACTCTCTACCTGGTTGACATTAATTATTGCCAATAGTTTTGGCGGCATTTTCAGCACCACGGGATCGTTGGTTAAATCGGTTGGATTTGTATCAATACACCAATACCCTCACTTTGCGTCGTGGTTGCGTTCCAAAAAAACACGACGCAAAGTGAATTAAGATTATATATAGCAAACCATGCAAACATCGAAGATAGGCTGCAGGGCAGTGTTGGGCATTAATCGATTAATTTGTCAATTATCTTGTTAATTGACTGAAAAATTAATTGCAATTGATTTAATTACAATTAAATTAATCGCAATTAATCTTTTAATTGGACCTTGCAATTAAATTAATTGGATTGACGCAATTAAATCAATTGGATTGACATATGTCAATTGTAACTCGCAATTGAAATAATTTCAATTATCTTTTTTAGATGTTTTATGAAACAATTAAAAGTAACAATTAACTATATGTATCGAAACGAAATTAGTAAAAGATTTAGGAAAATTAAGCTCTCAAAAGTCTCAGACGAACAAAAAAGTGATAAGGGCTATAAGTATAAATTAATTTTTCTAAATCTTTCTTTTTACATAAAAAAAACTATGTATTTATGTATAACAATGTTGCATTGATAAATATTTTTACAGCGTGGGTATACAATAAAAATATTTCAAGTCGTAACGTGTTCATTTTATAGGCCCGAACGTACATTGTTCTTGTCTCTCACTCTCACATGTGTATTTAACCACAGTAATGGATGCGGAGGGGGGAGGGGGGCACTATTGTACTACCGGAGCCACACTTATATATTTATATATACCGGCTGTATATTATACAACAGTATTTTTTTAATTTTTAGCTTTAATTAAAATTCACAAACAAATTGAAATTTAATTAATTGTTAATTATAGTAAACCACTATTCCACAATTACAATTGATTAATTGTTAGTTGTTGTGGTTACGTTTACCAATTAATCAATTGTTAATCTTTAATTGTTCTCGGAATTAAAATTTGCCCAACACTGCTCCAGGGTTGCGAAAATACTACTTTTTAAAAATAAATTTGAACCAAGTCAAAGAAGTATAAAATTTTATTACATACATACAAAAAGCAAAAAAAAAACGTATTCAATTAAAACAAAATAAATTATGCAATTAATTTATGAAAAACAGAATTAAAATTAATCGCTCAGTCTGATGAGTTCATAGTGGCTGTTGTCGTAGGTCCGCTTTTTTCAAACAAAAGTGTTGCCAACTTTTAGAAAAATAAATAAAATTTCAAAAAAAATAAATTAACGACTCGAACCCAAAACAACGCAACCTCGAAAATCTAACGACGCACAGTGAAAGTTAGTACTAATTGAGCAGCGACGCAACTTCGAAAGAACGCAAAACGAAACGACGCAAAGCGTAGGTATTGGTGTATATCGTTTTCCAATGCATCTTCTTCTTGATTTTTATTCTTTTTGGCTAACGTTCTCTCTCGATCGTTCGCAGAGAACGTTCGCCAGTCCCACGACGACTTGCTGGGCGGCGGGTGTCTTCCGTACGCGGCGGAAGTGCACAGCAAGCAGCCCTGGCTCAACGAATTCCTGTAGTGAGTGCACAGACAAAAGCGTATGAAGCGTTAAACATTGAGAACCGCTGACCTAGCCAATGGAGAGTCCAGCGGTTCTCAATGTTTTACTCAGCGCTAATATACTCCTTTTTTATGGGATAGGAGGGCAAACGAGCGGGCGTGCCTTTTAGGTATGTGTAGGCTTGTTTTTTGAAGGTGCCAATGTCGTATCGGTTCGAAAAGACCGCCGAAGGTAGCCGGTTCCACAGAGCGATGGTGCGTGGAAAGAAGTTTCGAGAGAAGCGCTCCGTAGTGGATCGCCACTCATCCCAGCCATATGGTGGGGATGAAACTTTTCTTAACGTCGAGTTCTGCGGTTGTGGAATTCCTCGGAGCACTCCCCATGGTAATAGCGGTAAAAAATGCTGAAAGATGATACATCCCTACGCAACGCTAGAGAATCAAGCTAATCGGTGAGATCTTATATATTATCTGCATAGCAGATGACCTTATGAGGGCAACGGATGATGCGGTTTCAGTGGCCAAGCTCTGGGCTGGTGGCGTGTGATCGCTGACTCGATGAAGAAGAAGACAGGTCTATTCTTATCTCGGAGTCCGGCAACGCATTCGTGATGTATTGGAGAACGATATATGTATTGTTGCGGATGTTCTTGGGCGGCGTTGAGTGCTTTCCTTAAGTGACACGCCTGCTCGTATGCCTCCCTATCCCATTAAATGAATGCTCTCTGCTCCCTTTGCCGATCTCTTACATCAAAAGAGTTTCCCTTACAGCCAGTGGAAGGCGTTGTCAACGCACCGCAACAAAGCAATGCCACACATCAAGTCTTACACCAGGACATCTCCAGACAACAAGACGGCCGCCTTCTTCCTCCTGACCTCCGCGAACGTCAGCAAGGCGGCCTGGGGCACCCTGAACAAGGGCAACAAGGCGTTGAGGGTGATGAGCTACGAAGCCGGTGTGCTGTTCCTCCCGAGGTTTGTGGTGAGTATACATCACCATAAGTTATAAGTAAGATATATAACTCTTTCTACCTTTATTGGCGACATCTACTTTTTTAAGGTGCATGTTTTTGAACTGAAAACTTCTACTATACGCGACTCTGTGCAGGGAAAAAATCTACGGGTTCGCGTCAGCAACATGCCAATGCTTAAGGTATAGCTATAGCTATGAGTATAGCTGTAGACACATATAGACACACAGTCATGGAGTATCTTTGCCTAGCCGCCTGTCCCGTAGTTATGGTATTGGTACACGGGTACGCGACCCCGGCCTCCCGAGCCACTACCGTATCACTCCTCGTCTCCCGTTGCGGTAGTATCATATCCCTATCATCCTGTCTAAATCCATCTTTCCTTTGCCCTGCCCATTCCTTGCTTCTCTATCCTTTTTCTTCTCTGCCAATCCACGGTCTGCCGTGCCAATGGATGTGTGGCTAGGGGCGAGCTTATTCACAGCCGGCACGGTCTCGGGATCGGGCTCCCCGGGTACTATAGTGCCTTACCTCAGCATGCTGCTGGGGCTGACCTCCATCATCCCATGCGGCGATGTGGTTCGCCGCCCGTCACGTCCTATTTCCCACGAGGGCGAGAAGCGACGGACGGAGAGCCGTTGAAATTTCAAAATACAGGTTTAAGTTTTCACTTTTTACGTCTCATTCCTAAGAATAAATGTATTGAAAACATCAATGTGTTTTTGTGTATATCGATATAAAATCGATGCCACAAAGCGATATATACATCGATGTTTCTTTCACTAAGGCAGAGGCTCAATCAATCGGGGGACATCTACACCCTGTAGGGGTGTAGGGGCGAGCCTCGGGGTTGAACCCCACTACCCGGACCTATGCTCGGGAGGCGACCGCCTCCCGGTCTCTTCGCCGCCGTTGTCAGCGGCTTTCAGGCGTCGTGTATCTGGCCAACCCCACTCATCTTCAAACCCGATGAGCAGGGTAGGGCCAAATAAGTTGTACGTCGCCGTGTTAAAGTCAACACCGGGATCCATCGCGGCGACGAGCTTGTGGAGCAAACTGGTGAGCAAGCTGGCGGCCGCTCCATACTGAGCGAGCGGCGGAGGCTGGAAAAATGCTAGTCCAGTAAAAAGTCATTTCAACGCCATCTATCTCCACTTAATAAACCTAATGTTGCTGTTTCAATTTAAGTTATCTAGTTCAGAGAGGCGAAACAGATGGCGCTGTTATAAATGGTTACAAAGAACTGATCGAAGCACAAAGACAATTGACGCTCACCTTTCACGCTCGTCCACCTGAGGGACGTCCACTCCCACGCGAAATCCTCCTGTCGCCTCCTGGCTCCCGCGAGAGAAGTGGGCCAGCGACGGACCCAACGTAGGAATAGGTTCAGCCATATCTCGACGACGCGAAGTCGTTAAAGGACGCCCAAAAGCCGCTAGGAATAGCGGCACCTAAGACCGGGGGGCGGTTACCCCATTGAGTTGCTGCACGAGCAGTGGCGTTCATCCCCGAGGCTCGATCCCACACCTCTGCGCGGGGTGTGGACATCCCCGATTGATTGATTGATTGACAAAGACAAAACAAAGATGAAAATGTTATCTCACTAGTATTTTTCTTTTACAGATAAACGAGGATCTTTTCCCATTGGAGAAGAACGCCAAGGACCGACTCATCCTCCCCTACGATATCCCCCCCACAAAATACAGCGGCGACATGTCGCCGTGGGTGTCCGATTATTTAATGTAGAACTATTTTATAAATAAAGAATTGTGATATGTTATTGAATGTCTGTGTTTTATTTTGTAAATATTTATTAATACAATTCATATAATACAAACCTTACTACTATACAAACTGGTGATAAGAAATAAAGAACTCATTAATATTTTCTTCATAGCATATTTATGTCACCAGCCCAGCGCACGGGCCCCCCTTTTCTGGGGGAACGAACATAAATATGTTTAGGCTTAGGTATTAGGCAATCTTTGGGTTCATAGAATAGATTCAAATAGGTACCACGTTTATATATATATATATATATATATATATATATATATATATATATATATATATATATATATATATATATATACTAATGTTTATTCCGAGTCTGGTAACCCCCAATCCGCATTTCCTTTCTGCCGTGCCAATGGATGCGTGGCTAGGGGCGAGCTTAGTCGCAAGCGTGCCGACCGTCCCGGGATCGGGCTTCCCCGGGTACTATGGTGCCTTACCTCAGCATGCAGGGCTCTGCTAGGGCTAGACCATCTATCCTCCCTTGCGGCTCGTGGGATTCACTAAGACGAATTTAATATACCTAATTTGTCGAAAAAGACGGCAACGTGGTTCGCCACCCGTCACGTCCTGATTCTCACGAGGGCGAAAAGCGACCAATGACGAGCCGTTTCGCCGCGATGAATGGTAGCGGATGGAGCTCTGTGGTCTCTGCCAACCCCTGCGGGGGATAGACGTGAATATATATAAAAAATTAAAACATTACAAGCCATATAAGTCATGTTCGAAAAACATATATATTTGCCTCTTACAATATTCTCGGGGATAAATGGGAGCACCATTATAATAAAAATAATATTCAATGTTTTTAAATACAACAAGTACAAAACATGCACAATTCACATACAAACACATACAAATTAAGTTTCGACTGATAACAAAAAAAAATCAGAACTCATTACTCACTAAACGCAACAAAGCGATGCCACACACCAAGTCTTACACTAGGATATCTCCAGATAATAAGACTGCAGCCGTCTTCCTCCTGACTTCTGCTAACGTCAGCAAGGCGGCCTGCGGCTCCCAGAACAAGAATACATTCTTTAACATACGCATTATCTTAATATGTCTGTCCCCCGTAGGGGTAGGCAGAGACCACAGATCTCCATCTGCTACAATCTCTGCACATTTTCCTTGCTTCCTCCACACTCATTATTCTCCTCATGCAAGCCCACTTTTACTAAGTTGCTAAAATGTAGCCGGTATTACCAAGTTTAGTTTACTGAATCGAATAAGTCAACTCAAAATTATATGGACAGTCAAAAGTTTCACTTAGCTAAGATCCGCAACAAGCAAAACAATAACAGAAAATTAATAATGTGTGTATTTCCGTTGGGTTAAGTGGATTTATTTGGAACTTAAACCAAAAACTTACATAAAATCGGCCATCAATTCTCCACCCACCAACCAATATACACAACACCAAACACACTACCACTTTTCCACCTTGTAAACGACACGTGTTTCGCCCCAACACGAGGAATCTTCAGGTATAGTAGACTCTACGGAAGACAACCGAAAAGTGACTTTTCGGTTGTCTTCCGTAGAGTCTACTATAAAAAGCACACATTATTAATTTTCTGTTATTGTTTTGCTTGTCGCGGATCTTAGCTAAGTGAAACTTTTGACTGTCCACATAGTGATGGATTTCCGCAAAGTAACGCCTGACTCCATTAACAACTCAAAATTGTTAATATTTATCTATCGTAAATTACACTGGTAACTCATTTCAGGTTTATCAGTTGGATAACTAATTATTTACTTTTTATTCTAAGTTATTTCAACAGACTTTGATTGATTGATTTCAGTGCAATTAATGTTGTTTAAAATTAACTGATATGTTAAATCGAAGTTAGCAAATAAATACAAACTGGACTTTTTCGGACGACCGATTGGCTCAGTCAATGGTCGCGGGTTCGTTTCCCGCATCGGAATAAATATACATATGGATTTATAAATATTTATTACGAGTCTGGTAACCCCCCCCCCCAATCTGCATTTCCTTTTTTCTTTATCCTTTCCCTTCCTTTCCGCCAATCCACGGTGTGCCGTGCCAATGGATGCGAGGCTAGGGGCGAGCCTAGTCGAAATCGTGCCAACTGTCCCGGGAACGGGCTCTATATGGTGCCTTACCTCAGCTTATAGTACAGAGTACTTGTAGTACAGAGATGGAAATCGGGTTCGTTTCATAGATTTAATTTTCAGTAAAAAAAGACGACATGGAGTGGCCGGGGTATATCGCTGGTGTATGGTAGATGGTGTGACGGACTGATTTCCGCAACTCGACGTCATCGTGTGCCTATTTTGCGTGTAGTCAGAATGAATAGCTCCTATTCTATCCATTCCAGCTCCTCGAAGGACTGCGGCAGCCTCTTCGGTCCTTCGGGACCCGGGTGCGCCCAGGTATCTGGCCCGATAGTTGGCTACTCCTCTCCTCCTCCATGCAGGCCCTGCATAGTGGGCTATCTGTAACATCTAACACAAATAGATGTTTGTTAAATGGACGGGGATATCGCTGAAACGGCTTATTAATTTTTCAGGGGAGGATTTACGAAGACGTTCCATGGTTTCTATCTGTGTGAGGTTTGGCACCACCTCGTCGAAACCATATGCGTGAAAGGCAGTAAGATAGTGGTAGAGCCATACTGCAGACGAATACTTTGTCAAGAATGGCATAACATTTGTCCGTAGCACGAATGGGCCGGCTCGACCCGGGGAAGTACCACACTCCCGCAGTAAACCGGCGTCTGAGTGGTAGCTTAGCTACCGCGCTTCGTACGGTGTGCGGGCTGTCAATCAAATAACTCCCATAGTGACACTTTCCTTAAAGGTCGGCAACGCTTCCGCATTACCTATAGCGTTGCGGATGTCTATGGGCGCTGATTGCTTTCCATCAGTTGACACGTCTGCTCCTTTGCCTTCCTATGCCATTAAAAAAACCCCGACTGTAACCAGATACTACTGATATTCTACTCTAAGTTGAAGAACCACCCCTGCCTCTCTGATCTCCGCCGCGGTCACTGGCCACAAACCTGTTTTAATTCGGTCCATCGATTTCCTTCCAAATGTTATATATGCAGGCAGGTTTCATAATTAGATCACTGTACGTCCATTCTTTGTGGCGAAAGGTGATTGTGTATTATACATTAGCAAACGGCTAATGATGCGGGTGAGACTATTACGTTTTTTTTTAAATTAATACAGATAATAAAAACCAGTGATCGATAGGTATGTTGATTTTAGAATAGAATAGAATTCTTTTTATTTATGACACATTGTTTTTACAAAAGCTAAAATTAAAATCTTAACAATATTATAAAAATCGGTAAAAATTTTGACGCCCATCAGTCCAAGTTAGGTTTAGGTAAGTGGGTTAAATTCAAAAAGTAGCCATACTGTGCACGGCTAGAATAGTGAGAAGGTTCCTTTCCTTGGATGCATAATCCTTCGTGTGCTTGGTTTGTCCCGCCACGAAGGATTAATAACCCTAGTATATAATAATATTATTTTTATAGAGATTTTTTTTATATTAATAATATTGTTATTAAAGGAAAAATATGTAAATAAAGGATTGTAATATATAAATAAACAAAACAAAAAAATAATTTTAATCTAACGCGTGTCATAAAATGATTCTTGCTCAGCATATGCCAGGCGTTCTATTGGAGCACCCGGCGCTGGTTTTCAGCGAGAACCAACGTGGTCAGATCACGGACCACAGTGACGACATTGATACGGACACACACATACATACGCATATATCCATATATATACTATTACTCATAATAATATACATATACACATACAATACAATAAAATTAGAAACAACTAAATCATGGTATAAATTCACCGCAACCAAAAGAACAACTGCCTGTTTGCATACTTAAAATTAGATTTTTGTATTTTACATATTTACAACATGTCGTCATAACGTTTATATTTTTTCAAAAATCAATACTGAATATTCGGGTATTTTCAGGAACTAGAAAAATACTGCTTTTCTATTCTACTTACGATTTAGATGATATATTATTTGATATTTAAAGGTAATATTAAAACCTTATAAAATTTATATTTATTCAAAGGTAAAGGTCAAGCGAACGGTAGGCTTACTTCTCCTGGTATGTTAGTACTTAGGTATGCAATACTTTTCAAAATCGCACAAAAGTAATGACACACGTCAGTTAGACGATAAAATCGTCTCGAATACCAGGAACGACATGAACTGAAAAGAAATTTTGTTTTTTTAGTTTATTTATATTATTTTTAACCTCAGCATGCAGGGCTCTGCTGGGGCTGACCTCCATCGTCTCTTGCGGCTCGTGGGATTCACTAAGACGAATTTAATATACCTAATTTGTCGACAATGACGGCGACGTGGTTCGCCACCCGTCACGTCCTGATTCTCACGAGGGCGAAAAGCGACCAATGACGAGCCGTTTCGCTGCGATGAAATGGCAGCGGATGGAGCTCTGTGGTCTCTGCCAACCCCTGCGGGGGATAGGCGTGAATATATATAATATATATTATTTTTTATTCGTAAACCTTTCCTTAGAATTTTTAGATTTTATTATATTTAGATTAGCGAACAAAAAAAAATATTCAAATCAGTCGAGTCGTTATATATATGTATATATATATATATATATATATATATATATATATATATATATATATATATATATATATATATATGTGTAAAGATAATAATTTATAGAATAATAAATATAAAACAACCTGAAATCGTTCAGGGCAAATTGCTAAATACAATATAAATTTAATACTCTTAATGTTAAATATAATATAATTGATAAAATAATAATATTAAATAAAAAAAAATACATAAAAATTTCTTTTATTTATTCTAGGAATATATATCAGCTATACATACATACATATATTTATATTTATACGGGGATCGAACCCGCAACTATTCACTCCGTGGGTGAGGTGTCCCACTTAGCCAATTGGTCGTCTAATCGCTTTTCGATCCTTTGGCAAAGATCAAAGTGTAGTTATATTATTGTATTAATTACAGTTAATATACTTCTGGTACGTGGTATTGGGGACAATGGTGGTAGCCCAAAGGAATAACTACTACGAACCGCAAACATACAAACAGGTAAGTATTTTATAAGTGTATTACATACATTTCTATGTCTTGTATATACTAGAGGTGGAAAATCATTTTACAAATAAAATTCATAGATTTGTTTAATATGTTTTTTATTTATTTAATACTTTACTGTACACATATAACACGACATACAAGAATTAAAAGGAAAGAAGATGTACAAGGGCGAGCTTAACTCAAAATTGAGTTTTCTTCCAGCAAATCCAGGAGTGAAAGAGAGATATGATAAGCTGTGAGGATAGAAATAAGTGTATAACAACAAAATGTAATAATAACGTACATAACAATACATACTATATAGAATACTATATAAATAAGAGGATACATATATATAATATGCATATAAATATATACATATATAAATATTTTATACTGAAAGGAAATGTTCTTTAATTCTTCTCTTAAATACATCCAGTGAGAGGCTATCACGTATAGTATGTGGGATAGAGCTCATTCACTGTACAAGCGCATTGCGTGTATAGTGAATGAGCCACCGTTACGGCTGGAAGAATGCGGAGGAATACGAAGGAGGACGTGCGACAGGGTTGATCCCTGGGGACAAGAAACTGGAAACGCTCTTGAAGATATGCCGGCTGCTGGTTTTAATAAGGCAGCTACAAGGACTTTTTTCGCCAACTTTCATCAGTAACATAGAGAGAATGGATGGAAGGCGACTGATAAAAGAATACTACGTTGCGGATGTGGATGGAATGGGTCGGTAGGGGGAGGCCGAGGAGAACTCGCAGACAACCGGCGTCTGAGTGGTAGCTTAGCTACCGCGCTTCGTACGGTGAGCGGTTGAGTTCCGGAGGTCCACCCTACCTCCTATAATGACATATATACATATCGTCACACCTGTCCCCCGTAGGGGTAAGCAGAGACCACAGATCTCCATCCATTACGATCCCGGCACACCTTCCTTGCTTCCTCCACACTCATCCATCCTTCCTCTCACATTCATTGCAGCGAAACGGCTCCCCGTTAGTCGCTTCTCGCCCTCGTGAGAATCAGGACGTGACGGGTGGCGAACCACGTCGCCGTCATTGTTAACAAATTAGGTTTATTATAATTCTTCATAGAGAATCCTATAATGACACTTTCCTTAAAGGCTGGCAACGCTTCCGCACTGCTTCTATCAGGTGACACGCCAGCTCGTTTGCCTTCCCATTAAAAACAGAACATATCTTGACCAAATCGCTGATGTTCTCAAGATGGGCCACGTCAAAAGTACCCTTAACCGACGAGCTTGTATGGAGAGAGTGATGAGTGTGGTTGAAGCACAAAAAGTGTCCCGGGATCGTAGCAGATGGAGATCTGTGGTCTCTGCCTACCCCTACGGGAAATGTATGTATGATGTTTGTACATCAGTGACTAGTAGTTATGTTTTAATTTTCATAATCTTATGTTATTATCAGTTATATTGTTTAATTATGGTGGCGTATTATAAAATATAAGTTGATTAAGGCGTATAAGTGGAAGTAATATGAAATAAATGCGTGTATATATTTTTAGTTGACCGCAAAAGTTCATGTAAGGTTTTGGTAGAATGGCCACCATTGTCTAAGAACGTTACGTGACAAGCTGACTTATACATTTCAAGATACTCGATTGTATTATATTTTACTTGACATCAGCATAAGAGTTATAGTTAATCATCATCAAACATATATTATATAAGAAGATGATATGAAACAATATATCAATCTATGAGACTATTCCCGTCAACTTACATCAGTGACGTTGTGTTTTTATTTCATTTTCATAATCTTATATATAGCTGATAATAATCAGCTATATTGTTTAATTGTGGTGGTGTATTATACAATATAGTTCGATTAAGGCGTATAAGTGAAGTGATACGAAATAAATGCGTGTATCGTGACTATTTAAGTTGATTGAAAGAAGTCTATAGAAGGTTTTGGTAGAATGGCCGCCATTTTATCAAGACGTGACGTGATAAGTTGACTAGTTTTATTTCGAGTGATTTGATGTTGACACATTTTACTTGACACTGGCATGATAGTTTTAACTTGTTGCCATCGAAGAAAAGATGAAGATATCAATATATGGATCTGTGACAGGTCAATACTCCGGCACATTTCCAACCGATGTTCCAGCCTTGGGAGTCGGTCATGCAATCCCAGAAAAGAGTAAGCTAATAACAAATATTGTCACTGTAAGATTTCATAATCCTTTGTAACTGGAATTGTAATGTCCCCGCAGAAGAAAACCGGCAATATATATTATATTTTTTTATGGGATCGGAAGGCAAATGGGCAGGCGTGTCACCCGATGGAAAGCAATAAACGCCGCCCATAGACATCCGCAGCGCCATAGGCAGTGCAGGAGCTTTGCTTGCTGCTCTTTAAGGAAAGTGTCATTATGGGAGGGGGGTTGGGGGGGGGGTTGGGCCTCCGGAACTCAACGGCTCACCGGACGAAGCGCGGTAGCTAAGCTACCACTCGGATGCCGGTTTTCTGCGGGAGTGTGGTAGTTCCCCGGGCGAGCCGGTCCTTTCACGCTACAGACAAATAATATGCCATTCTTGATAATATATTCGTCTGCACCGTGGCTCTACCACTACGCCATTCTAAAACTCTATCATATTCTAAAACTTAAGCTAGTTATTGCTTTATCTTTCTACAAACAGGAGGACGGCTACAATAAAGGATTATTCACGCCAGCAAAGAAAACCGAAATCACCCCACAAGGCGATTTGGACCAATCTTGGAGAGCACCAACTCCATTACAGGAACATTCGAGAAGTATTTCCAATTCTTTTCTTTACATAATATGGATGGATGGATACCCTATTACTATTTATATATTATATATCTTACTAGTATCATAAATAGAATAGAATAGAATAGAAAAACTTTATTTGTGACACCTATTTTTTATAATAACTAAAATTAAATCCTTATATATATCCTTATATAAGGAAATAATTTTAATTATAATATTATATATACAAATTAATACACAAAACAAAAAGAAAATAATTTTAATCTAACGAGTGTCATAAAATGGTTCTTGCTCAGCGTATGCCGGGCGTTCTATTGGAGCACCCGGCGCTGGTTTTCAGCGAGAACCAACGTGGTCAGATTGTTATTTATTATTGTTCTATAGTTTGACAAATTAATCATGTACATTTTTTTACCGACCCATATAGGTTCATATGTATGTACATTCCAATACTGGGCACGGGCCTCCCCATTTTGGGAAGAATTAATATAAACCCATCACATTTATCCAATGCGTATTTGGTGATGCAATCAGACTGGGAATGAATACCAGTAGGTCATACATATCAACGTAAAAAAACGAAAACGCTGTAAATGACATGGATGTTAAAAAAAATATTTTGTGGCTCTATCACCATCAAATCCAAAAAACCGTCCGTTTTATATAAATACTAGCTGACCCGGCAAACTTCGTACCGCCTCAGAATCAATAAATAAAAAAGCTGAACGATAATTGCAGAATGTTTCAACTTTAGTAAAAAATGTGGTCAAAACTTAACACGAACAAAAAGAAATCGTAATCAATAAAAAAATGCTGGATATGTATTAGGTTTTATTATTATATTATTTTTAATTACACAAGATGTTGCTTGAAAAATTGTTATGTCACAAACGTTATGAGTTTAACAAAATAAAGTTTGTAGTGTACGGTTCTAATTTGAAACTTGTTTACAATACAAATTAATATAATATCTTTATCTCATTAAATACAACACAGATTAAATATAGTTAATTAAATTTTATTATTATTATATATTACACTTGATGTTACTTAAAAATAGTCACGTCACAACGATCAAATATGTGACAGGTAAGAATAGTTTCTAAGGGAAAACGAAATTGTTGATTTTACTATATTCCTAATATTTTTATTATATTTACTCACCTTTTAAACCTTCCCTGGACTTCCAAAAATAATTCAAAACTTAAATTAGCCAAATCGGTCCAGCCTTTCTCGAGTTTTAGCGCGACTAACGAACAGCAATTGATATATATACACACATTATGTAATCATTTATTGTATAACTTTGTTTTTGATGTACAATAAAGTATATATCTATATATCTATCTAGCTCAAGAACCTTGGAGATTACCACATACGAGCAAAGAGCAACAAGCCTCAATACTGCATCACAAACAGGCTTTGACTTCAGGTAACAGTTAATTAAAAAGCTACGCTGCAGACGAATACTTTGTCAAGAATGGCATAATATTTGTCTGTACCATGAATGGGCCGGCTTGCTCGGGAAAGTACCGCACTCCCGCAGAAAAACGGTAGCTTAGCGCGGTAGCTAAGCTATCACACCGACGCCAGTTTTCTGCGGGAGTGTGGTACTTCCCCGGGCGAGCCGGCCCATTCATGCTACAGACAAATAATATGCCATTTTTGACATGTATTCTCCTGCAGCGTAAGCGTGTAGCGTGTAGCTACCACTAAGAGAATATGGCCTACCCATTTTCATTTTGAGATCTGGCAATGAAAAAGAGCATCTACGACCTTTGTCTTTTTTCTTATGTCGGCGGTACGTACTTTAATCCCTTATCCTTAAACCAAGTATGCTCCTTTCCATGGCTCTCTGGCAATTTCAATTATTTTTTTAGTATATGTTATAAAAATCCATTATTGATGGAGTGAGGCGTTACTTTGCGGAAATCCATCACTATGTGGACAATCAAACTAAGACTCTCTAAGACTAAACTAAGACTCAAGGAAGACAACCGAAAAGTTTTTTCGGTTGTCTTTCTTAGAGTCTACTATACCTGAAGATGCCTCGTGTTGGGGCGAAACACGTGTCGTTTACAACGTGGAAAAGTGGTAGTGTGTGTTTGGTGTTGTGTATAGTGGTTGGTGGGTGGAGAGTTGTTGGCCGTTTTTCGGTAAGTTTTTGGTTTGAGTTCCAAATAAATTCACTTCATCCAGCAGGAAAACACACATTATTAATTTTCTGTTATTGTTTGCTTGTCCACGTATTAAAAATCCATGTTCGGCTTACATATGAGAAACAAGACTATCTATCTATATGTATATAAGATTTTCTTATTCGATATAATATGTCCACAATTTTCTACATGTCATGTTTTCTTCTTCAAATCTTGCGCCGCAAGTGGACTTGGATAGGCCATACTCTCCGAAGGAACCATGATCACATTCCCAGACAGGCGCTGGAATGGACTCCTCAAGGGAGGAGGAAGTGAGGCCGACCCAAACACACCAGGAAGCGCTCCGTGGCGGCCGAGATGAAATCCATCGGGTTGACGTGGCCTGAAGTGAAGCGCGTCGCTCAAGACCGATCCCAATGGAGAAGCACTGTGGATGCTCTCTGCCCCACTTCGGGGACATAGGACCATGATAGATATGTTTTCTTCTTATAAGTTCGTCTCGATGTATCGATTTTTTTAAAGATATTTATTTACCCAGTAGTGTGTATTTAGTATATATCTAATGTTTTACTGCAAAATGGTAGAAGCCTATCTGTCTAAATTTGAATCCTCAGAGGGTAATTTCCGGTTCGAGTACGCGTCAGACAACGGGCTCGCAGCTGGAGAGGTGATAGAACCAGATGGCTCCAGGGTCGGCGCCTATCAGTACAAGGACCCAACTGGTAAACTTGTCAAGCTGAAGTATCGCGCGGGGAAGGAAGGATTCCAGGTGAAGAAATAAACGAATACAAAATTAAAAAAAATAACAAAGTTTGGCTTTGGCGATTGGCTCAGTGGTGGTGCCATCCGCCCGTGGAGTCAATGGTCGCGGGTTCGATCCCCGAATCGGATATGTATGGATTTATAAATATTTATTCCGAGTCCGCCAATCCACGGTCTGCCGTGCCGATAGATGCGTGGCTAAGGGCGAGCTTAGGTCGCAAGCGTGCTGACCGTCCCGGGATCGAGCTCCCCGGGTACTACGGTGCCGTACCTCAGCATGCAGGGCTCTGCTGGGGATGACCTCCATCCTCCCTTGCGGCTCGTGGGATTCACTATGAAGAATTTAATATACCTAATTTGTTGAAAAATGACGGCGACGTGGTTCGCTACCTGTCACGTCCTGCTTCTCACGAGGGCGAAAAGCGACTAATGGAGAGCCGTTTTGTTGCGATGAATGGCAGCGGATGGAGCTCTATGGTCTCTGCCAACGCCTGCGGGGGATAGGCGTGAATATATATATATATATATATATATATATATATATGTATATATATATATATATATAAAAAGTTTGCGAACACGTAAGGCAATGGGAATCCACTGCTTTTAATTTCTTCAGTCATAGTTTTAAACAAGAATACACATGGAAAAACAAAAAAACATTAAAAATGAATGTTTAATGGAGTCAGGCGTTACTTTGCGGAAATCCATTGCTGTGTGGACAGTCAGAACTTTTACTTAGCTAAGATCCGCGACAAGCAAAACAATAACAGAAAAATAATAATGTGTTTTACTAGAGTACTAGTAGCAGTAATAACTGGCAAAAGTGAATTTACGGAGAACTAAAACACGAGGCATCATCAGGTCTAATGTACCTGATGATACCTCGTGTTGAGGCGAAACACGTGTTGTGTGCAAGGTGGCAAAGTGGTGGTGTGTGTTTGGTGTTGTGTATAGTGGTTGGGTGGTGGAGAGTTGTTGACGGGCGTTTTGTTTTTTTAAGTTGGTAAGATTTGGTTTAAGTTCCCCGTAGAAAGAAGTATATTTACTTCTTCTAGTGAGAAACTCACATTAATATTATTGTATTTTATTTGCTTGTCGCGGATCTTAGCTAAGTAAAAGTACCGACTGTCCACATATAAATTATTTTAAATTGGCACCGGAAGCTATAGAAAAGAATAATTTAGACAAGAAATGTTTAGACTTTTCCCGCCAACTTACGTTTTGACGTTGTGTTTTTATTTCATTTTAATAATCTTATATTATTATCAGTTATATTCTTTAATTGTGGTGGTGTATTATAAAATATAGTTCGATTAAGGCGTATAAGTGATGTGATATAAAATAAATGCGTATATCGTGACTTTTTAAGTTGACTGAAAAAGTCCATAGAAGGTTTTGGTAGAATAGCCACCATTTTATAAAGACGTAACGTGATAAATTGACTATTTAGTTATATTTCAAGAGATTTGATGTTATCGTATTTTACTTGACACTGGCATAATAGTTATAAGTAATTGCCATAATAATATAAGATTATGAAAATGAAATAAAAACGCAACATCACTAATGTAAGTTGGCGGGAAAAGTCTATCAAGTTCTTCAATGTTTTGCTTATTACCCATGCATTTCTACGAGCCGTGTATATTCTATGATTATAGTGTCGGGACAGTAAGTCTATAATCGATAATCGATTTGTCTTTTTTCTCTTTGCACATTCTCTTGTTTTGATTCGTCATAAATAATAATATTAATGTGATATTTTTTTTTAGATTCTAGAAGGAAGTCACGTGCCCAAGAGTCCTGAGCCAACTCAACCACAAACTTCAGGTATTACTCAATCTTTTTTTCCTTGGAAATAATAAATTACTTCTCTTTTGGGATAGTAAGACAAACTAGCAAGCGTATTACCTGATGAAAAGCAATCAACGCCGCCCATAGACATCCGCAGCGCCATAGGCAGTGTGGAAGTGTTGCCGGCCTTTAAGGAAAGTGTCATTATGGCAGGGGGAGGGAGGGGGTGGGGTCTCCGGAAACCAAACGCCGGTTTTCTGCTGGAGTGTGGTACTTTCCCGGGCGAGCCGGCCCATTCAAGCTACAGACATGTCTGTGACACTTGAATGACACTTTCCTTGAAGGTCGGCAACACTTCCGCACTGCCTATGGCGCTGCGGATGTCTATGAGCAGCGTTGTTTGCTTTCAATCTGGTGACCTGCCTGCCCGTTTGCCTTCCTATATATATAATTATATAATATATATAATTATATAATAATATTTTCATATATAATTTCTTGACAAAGTCTCCATCTGTTGCGTGGCTATAGGATAGGAAGGCAAACGAGCATGCGTGTCACCTGATGGAAAGCAATCAACGCCGCCCGTAGACATGTACAGTGCCAAAGGCAGTGCGGAAGCGTTGCCGGCCTTTAAGGTATGTGTAAGATTATTTTTTGAATGTTCCAACATCCTGTCGGCTCGCTGTTCGGTGTTTCTTGCCAACTTACATCAGTGACGTTGTGTTTTTATTTCATTTTCATAATCTTATATTATTATCAGTTATATTGTTTAATTGTGGCGTCGTATTATGACAATATGGATCGATTAAAACGTACAAGTGAAGTGATATGAAATGAATGCGTGTATCGTGACTTTTTAAGTTAATTGGAAAACTCCATAGTAGGTTTTGGTAGAATATCCACCATTTTATCAACACACGTAACATGACAAGCTAACTTGACATTTCAAGAGATTTGATATTATTCCACTTTACTCGACACTGACATAATATGTGGACAGTCAAAAGTTTTACTTAGCTAAGATCCGCGACAAGCAAAACAATAACGGATAATTAATAATGTGCGTTTTCCTGCCGGATGAAGTGGATTTATTTGGAACTTAAACCAAAAACTTACCGAAAATCGGCCATCAACTCTCCACCCACCAACCACTATACACAACACCAAACACACATTACCACTTTTCCACCTTGCAAACGACACGTGTTTCGCCCCAACACGAGGCATCTTCAGATATAGTAGACTCTACGGAAACTTTTCGGTTGTTTTCCGTTGAGTCTACTAGAAGAGAATAGAATAATAATTTTCTGTCATTGTTTCGCTTGTCGCGGATCTTAGCTAAGTAAAACTTTTGACTGTCCACATAGTGATGGATTTCCGCATAGTAACGCCTGACTCCATTAATAAATCTAACTGACATAATAGTTTTAACTAATTGTCATCAAAAAAAAGGGAAAGTCGGAATGCAAAGTCAATAAAAAGAGTAGTGCAAATAAAAGGAGAGAGTTAACCCGATGGAGTATAGATATTTCAACATTACTTTAACATAGGTGTACACTTACGGTTCGATGACTATACTGAATTGCAATATACGTTTTCGACATCACATATTGAGGGCACGCGTCACGCTTCACACGATGTATTGTATTTTGTACACTCCGCAAACCCAAAGAAAGGAGCTAGCTCTAAGCTTAAAACAACGTTAGGAAAGATTGCGATCAGCTGAACTTTTATTTCAATAATTTATACAGTAGTTTGATACAGTCATTATTTATGAGTTTCGCAGTTAAATGACAGACAGTTAAATGACAGATGGCGCCGGTAGTTATTAGTAGGTATTTTGTTATAATTTTTTTTCTTTTATGGCGTGTCATAACTATTATGCCAGTGTCAAGTACAATACAATAATATTTAATCGCTTGAAATGTAACAAATCTTTATCGTATCGAACTTATCACGTTACGTCTTGATAAAATGGTGGCTATTCTACCAAAACCTTCTATGGACTTTTTCAGTCAACTTAAAAAGTCACGATACACGCATTTCGCATTTATTTCGTATCACTTCACTTATACACCTTAATTGAACTATATTGTATAATACTGGGCCACCATAATTAAATAATATAACTGATAATATTATAAGATTATGAAAATAAAATAAAAACACAACGTCACTGATGTAAGTTGGCGGGAAAAGTATTTGTTATAACTATTTAACAAAGCTTAGTCTATAGCAATGGTGGTGAACCTTTTGAGCTCTGTGTGTCAAATATTTTGAATTGAAAAATCGAAATTTTAACGTCACACGTCACAATAGTAGGGACTAAAGAAAAATAGAAATATTTTTTAATTTTCGTCAGTTAATTATTTGTTTAATGCCATTTAAAATACAGATACCAATTAGCAGACTGAAGTGGCAATGGAGTGGACACGTTTGTCGCTGGAGTGGAGACCGCGTCTCAGCCTACATGGTATGGAACGTCCTCCTGCTACATGGAGCGATGATCTGCCCAAGGTAGAGACTGGATGCGTGTGGCCAAAGATCGGACTAGATGGCACACCTTGATTAAGGCCTATATTCAGTAGTGGACTGCCGCGGGATGAAAAAAAAAAATATATATATATATATATATATATATATATATATATATATATATATATATATATATATATATATATATATATATATATATATATATATATATATATATATATATATATTAGGTGTACAAATAAGTTTCCGCGGTTTGTCAAAAGATGGCCCCACCAGAAGGTTATGGAGAAATTGTCAGATGTAAAACGTAATATCCCAAGTTTAGTCATCTGGCAACACCATAACCTTAAAGTACTAGTGATTCCGTATCAGCATCACGTAATTTTTTTCGTGCAAAAATGTCAAGTTTTATTCCGAATAAGCATCATTTGCGGGAACTTTTGATTTACTTCTTTAATGTGAAAAAATCTGCAGCTGAGGCGCATCGATTGCTTCTAGAAGCATATGGTGAAGCTGCTTTAAGTGAGAGAAGTTGTCAGGAATGGTTTCAAAAGTTTAAGAACGGTGAGTTTGACGTTAAAGACAAAGAACGCAGTGGAAGGCCGAAAGTGTACGAAGACATGGAATTAGAAGTACTATTGGAGGAAGATTCGTCCCAAACGCAAAAAGAACTTGCACTTACTCTACAAGTGACTCAACAAGCAATTTCACATCGTTTAAAATCGTTAGGAATGATTCAAAAACAAGGAAATTGGGTTCCATATGAACTAAAGCCGAGAGACGTTGAACGCCGATTATGCATGAGTGAAATGCTGCTTGCCAGGAATAAAAAAAAGAGTTTTTTGCATCGTATAGTCACTGGTGACGAAAAATGGATTCACTACGATAATCCAAAGAAGAGAAAGTCATGGGTTAAGCCCGGCGAACCATCAACATCGACAGCTAAGCCGAATATTCATGGAAAAAAACTCATGCTGTGTATTTGGTGGGATCAGCTTGGTGTCGTGTATTATGAATTGCTGAAACCAAGCGAAACCATTACTGGAGCTCTCTACCGAACACAATTGATAAGATTGAGTCGGGCACTTAAGGAAAAACGCGCCCATTACTACTCCAGACACGACAAAATTATTCTTTTACACGATAATGCTCGTCCACATGTTGCGGCGCCGGTAAAAACATACTTGAAAACACTCAACTGGGAAGTTTTACCCCACCCGCCGTATTCACCAGACTTAGCCCCTTCTGATTATCACCTGTTCCGGTCGATGGCACATGGTCTGTCTGAGCAGCGCTTCACATCATATGAAGACACCAAAAATTGGGTAGATTTGTGGATAGCGTCAAAAGATGAAGAGTTTTTTCGACGGGGTATCCGAATGTTGCCAGAAAGATGGGGAAAAGTAGTGGCAAATGATGGAAAATACTTTGAATAAAACGTAATGTACTTTTCCTTTACAATAAATTCCTAATTTTTTATAAAAAACTGCGGAAACTTATTTGTACACCTAATATATATATATGTGTGTATATATATATATATATATATATATATATATATATATATATATATATATATATATATATATATTACAGAATTAAATTATTAATTTTTATTGACGTACATAATATTGTATTATTGTGAGACATCATTGAAGATGCGTTTCACCAAAAATGATCTCTCTTGTCAGCACTGACACGCGAGCTTATAGGTTCGCCATCACTGGCCTAGAGTCTACCAGCCCAATAGCCTTCATCTGCTGAACTATTGTTAAGGATTGGTTAACGTCTGTCCTCCCCAGAAAATTACTACCAGCGCGCCTATGAACAGCAGAGAAGACAGTACGATCTCCAGCAGGAGTACAATCAGCAGAGACCCGAAACCAACCAACGCTGGGAGCAGGGCCTGGTGGGTGAGGTTACTTGTTGCTGGCTTCTCTTTTCCAAGCCCATACATATAATAAGCTGGGGGAAAAGTTTCTTCGCATTATATGTGAAAACTTAACTATTGTATATATAAAAGACATTTTTTGTTCAAAGTTTATTAAATTTTTTTACACATTCACGCCTATTCCCGTTGGCAGAGACCACAGAGCTCCATCCACTACCATTTATCGCAGCGAAACGGCTCTCCAATAGTCGCTTTTCCTCATCAGAATCAGAATCAGGACGTGACGGGTGGCGAACCACGTCGCCGTCATTTTTCAACAAATCAGGTATATTAAATTCGTCTCAGTGAATCCCACGAGCCGCAAGGGAGGATGGAGGTCAGCCCCAGCAGAGCCCCGCATGCTGAGGTAAGGCACCATAGTTCCCGGAGGAGCCCGATCCCGGGACGGTTTGCACGCTTGCGACTAAGCTCACCCCTAGCCATGCATCCATTGGCACGTCAGACCGTGGATTGGCGGAGAGGAAAGAAAAGGATAGAGAAGAAAGGAGAGGGCAAGAATGGAAATGCGGATTGGGGGGGGGGGAATTACCAGTAAAATAATTATGTTGTTCATTTCCAGGATGAGCAGAAAGGAGCCACTGGACAATACTACATCCAGAACTGGAAGGCCAGCAATAAAGATGATGGACAGGTAAAGAACTTTTTAAAGGAGACAGTTTGTACCAGTCCCAAAAAATCCCACACTAACTGGTTAACTCGTGGGATTCACTAAGACGATTTTAATATACCTAATTTGTTGAAAAAATGACGGCGACGTGGTTCGCCACCCGTCACGTCCTGATTCTCACGAGGGCGAAAAGCGACTGACTAACGGAGGAACGGAATATAAGAGGAAGAATGGATGAGTGTGTAGGAAGCGGGGAAGGTGTGCCGGGATCGTAGCGGAAGCTCTGTGGTCTCTACCAACCCCTACGGGGAATAGGCGTGAATATGTAAAAAAATTTAATAAATTTTGAACAAATATATATATATAAAATTTGTTTATCAATTAAACACAATTGTAAACGTTGAAAGGTAATTATATGGACTGTCAAAAGTTTTACTTAGCTAAGATCCGCGATAAGCAAAAATATAAAAGAAGCAAAATAATTATTAATTTTCTGTTATTGTTTTGCTTGTCGCGGATCTTAGCTAAGTAAAACTTTTGACTGTCCATATAGTGATGGATTTCCGCAAAATAACGCCTGACTCCATTAATAATCTTAGAAAGTTAATTAATTTAATTCATAAAAAAAATCGCATACACACACACAGTATTCTAATAGTATTTTTATTGATGTAAAACATCTTATTGTGGGGTATGCTGGAAGTGATTTCATAGATCAAGACGTCGTCTCGATCCAGGAATCTCCGGAACTCAATCGCTCACCGTACGAAGCGCGGTAGCTAAGCTACCGCTCAGACGCCGGTTTTCTGCGGGAGTGTGGTACTTCCCCGGCAGGTGAGCCGGCCCATTCGTGCACACAAATAATATGCCTTGACAATGTATTCGTCTGCAGCGTGGCTTGACCAGTTATTGTTTTTTCATTAAAATACTGACCCAGTTACAACACCGCCAACAGAAATAACTGATACTTATACGACAACCTCGCTCCAAGTTACGGCTACCTATATGGGTGTAGCGGGAACCCTAATGTATCCTGGAATTACTAATACAGATACGACGGAGTATCCTGTAATTGAAAAAGGCAAGCTTTTGGAATGCCTTGCCAATTACAATGCTAATTTTACTATTACTACTATTTTTGGCATAAATATCTATATGCTTTTATACAATTGGTATGTGGACAGTCAAAAGTTTTACTTAGCTAAGATCTGCGACAAGCGAAACAATAACAGAAAATTAATAATGTGTGTTTTTTGTGCTGGATGAAGTGGATTTATTTGGAACTCAAACCAAAAACTTATCGAAAATCGGCCATCAATTCTCCACCTACCAACCAGTGTACACAATACCAAACACACATTACCACTTTTCCACCTTGTAAACGACACGTGTTTCGCCCCAACACGAGGCATCTTCAGGTATAGGAGACTCTACGGCAGACAACTTTTCGGTTGTCGTTTACAAGGTGGAAAAGTGGTAATGTGTGTTTAGTGTTGTGTATAGTGGTTGGTGGGTAGAGAGTTGATGGCCGATTTTCGGTAAGTTTTTCGTTTGAGTTCCAAATAAATCCTCTTCATCCAGCAGAAAAAAACACACATTATTAATTTTCTGTTATTGTTTTGCTTGTTGCGGATCTTAGCTAAGTAAAACTTTTGACTGTCCATATAATCGGTAAAAAAAGAGGAGACTGAAAAATGTCGGTAGCCTACGAAACCTTCATAGATTATGAAGATCTTCCAAGACCTTTTGCATTACCTAGAGCTGGAATTCCGCATACAGCAATAAGTAGGCACTAGGTGGTGACTTATTCATTTAAGTGAAATACACTTGTACCTGGTAATGATCAATGCTAATTTCTTTTGCTTCAGTACCGAGAAAGCGAAGTTAAAGAAGTTCAGGGTGGACCTCATTCTTTCGGCGAAGGATACGCATTTGCTTTTAAAGGCTAGAAGGATCAGTGTACCTTACTTCTCATTCTATGCCAATGTGATATACCAATATGTAATGTGAAATAAAATTATTGATCTTGAAATGTTTATTGTCTTTTTTTTATGGGATAGGAGGGCAAACGAGCAAGCGTGTGGCTTGATGGAAAGCAATCAACGCCGCCCATAGACAACCGCGACACCGCAGAAGTCGCGGAAGCGTTGCCGACCTTTTAGGTATGTGTAGGCTTGTTTTTTGAAGGTTCCAATGTCGTAACGCCGAGGGTAGCTGGTTCCACAAACTGGTGGTGCGTGGGAAGAAGTTGCGAGACAAACGAACCGTAGTAGATCGCCACTCATCCAGATGGTGGGGATGAAATTTTTCTTTACGGATAAAATTTTTATTTAATTACATTTGTCATTATTATTTCATTTTCTTCTTTAATCTGTCCTTCAATAATAAGGATCATTGAAACCCCTCAAATAGACAATCCGTCTCCATCTGTTCCGGTGTAGAGTAGCTCTCACCACCTGCAGAAATGTGGAAGATGATGTGGCTTCTTTCACTAGGTCGGAGCATCTTGTTGGCGATCGTCCTCGCGCTCTCGTTTCTTCTGTATTCCGGACAATGACCATATTTTCCAGGTAACCATCTCCTCTTCGAGTAATGTGTACGAAATAAGTCAATATGCGTTACACGTAAGAAGTTGCAAGTGGACAGTCTGTAAAAAATTAAAAGTCATATAAAGACGGAAATATGGCATTGGCTCTTAGACCTTTCAGCCAAATTTTGTATCGGTTGAATGACTAAGTAGCTAATTCCATATATGATCTTCAAACCGTAAATTCCTCATTTTATCTCGTTCACATGTACTCTTCCTGCTTCATATCAATTGTCTGATCTTAATGTCAAATTGTAAGAGAATGGCCCATGGTATCCAAAGCATTCGCCTCCATAACTATATGTCGAATGCCTTTATCCTCTGTCTCTCTTTTGTTTCTTTGTCATTTTACGTCTTTATAAAAAACTAAAATTTGCTGCACTCTTGGTGTCAAATAAATACCACTATATACGTATTTCTTTCTTTTCAATTCACATAGTTAGTGTATTATTGTATAAAAGTTTCATCCCCACCATCTGGATGAGAGGCGTTCTACTACGGTGCGGTTCTCTCCAAACTTCTTTCCATGCATCACTACTCTGAGGAACCAGCTAGCTTCGGCGGTCTTTCCGAACCGATACGACATTGGCATCTTCAAGAAACAAGCCTACACGTACCTAAAAGGCCGGCAACGCTTCCGTGACTCCTGCGGTGTCGCGGTTGTCTATGGGCGGCGTTGATCGCTTTCCATCAGGCGGCACGCTTGCTCATTTGCCCTCCTATCCCATAAAATAATTGTTTTAAAATATTTTGCTAAAATTTTTATATAATATATTATAGTAAGAGTTGAATAAAAGAAATCATTTCTTTGGTTCATATACCTGGTACATTTCATTAAATTAAATATATACGGTACGTACGTTTTAACAAAAAGAAATCCGAATTTTTTTTATATATTATAGTAGGAGGTAAATAAAAGAAATTATGTTTTTTAGTTCATATACCCACATTTTATTAAATCAAATATATACGATACATGTTTAAAAAAAAAACAATATTTGTCGAATATAAATAATTTCATGAATATAAATAAAATAACTCGCTTAATATTAAATTAACAAAAATATTGTGGCTTACATTAATTTAAATAAATATAATAAATAAAGACGAAACAAAAAAATATTCTAAATGTCTTAATAGAAAGTTTCATTACATAATTCAAAGCGAAAGTTAAATATAGCGAATATATCTTTATTATGTTAACATATATTTTTCTATTTTATTTACGATTATATACGATAAAAGCATCAAAATATCACTAATACTATCACATTAATATTATTATATTAATAATATATTTTTTGATATTCGCGACGGCAATATTACATTATCTATTAAAATATAATGTTTTTAAATATATATAAATATTTTGTATAATACAGTGGTTATTTCCAATTATTACTACGTTACACTTTTAGCCCGTGGCTGATTTTTTTTACATCAATATTATTCTTATAATGTACGATTACATATATGTAATATTATGAAAATTATTCTGAATATCTGAATGAAAACTAAGCAAAGAAAATTTAAAAATCATATAAAGACGGAAAGATGGCATTGGCTGCTAAACCATTCAGCCAAATTTTGTATCGGTTGACTGACTAAGTAGCAAATTCCATATATGATATTCAAACCGTAAATTCCTCGTTTTATCTCGTACACATAAACTCTTCCTGCTTCATATCAGTTTTAATATGATTTTTTATCTGTTTTACGGACATCAAGTTTGTTAAGATTAAAGTAAATCTTTCTCAAAGTTTAAATACATGCCATAATAGTTTTTTTAATTCAATATGGCATTAGCTACTAGTCTTTCAGTCAAATATCGTTTTCGGTTGAAAGACTTAGTAATCGAAGATATATTGTATTTTTAACCGCTATTGTCTTATTTTGTGTAGCGCACATATGTATATTCTTTATACTTGAATTTTCTAATATTTAACAGCAAGTTTATTATGACTAAAGTAAAATTTTCTAGAAATTCCAAAATAATTTTACTATTTTCTTTAAAATATGCCATATTATATGAAAAATAATAACTTATTTTTTTCAAATTTCCGCGAAAAACTTATTATTGATCAAATGAATATTGGCGATAAATCGATACTTATTAAAAAGAATATCGATTATAATCGATTGACAATTATTTTTAAAAAAGTATAGTATGTCGATTTTCAGATTTTTATTTACAGTACACAATAACATACTAATCATTCAGACAATCAAAATAGTTTCACTAATAATAAAATATTCACAGTACAAAAAGGACCCCTTTCCAGCTATTGTTACATAAATATTGTACAGAATGCTAAAACAAAATCAAATATGAATGATTAATTTGTATAAACCTAGCCGATGTAAATAAATATGAAATGATTATCGTTTCGATAATATGCAAATGAATTATGGAATATATAATGAAATACAGGACCAAAGATAGGCATCAAAATTTTCCTCTCAATCGTATCTTTGGTCCTGTGTTGGCAAATGAGCGATGGCGTACTTTTACAAGCTATATGAGCTATATGAGCTGTACAATGAGCCGAACGTCATCAAAACCATTAATATACCATTAAGGACGCCTTCGTTGGGCTGGGCACGTGGTACGGATGGACGAGGCTAGAGTACCCAAACGCCTACTCGACGGCAAAACAGATGATCGTAGAAGCCGCGGAAGGCCTAAGCTCAAATGGCTAGATGGAATCGAGGACGACTTAAGGACAATCGGTGTGAGAGGCTGGAGGGAAAAAGCTAAACGAAGATCCGACTGGAAAATTTACTAGACCAGGCTAAGGCCCACCCGCGGCTGTAATGCCTTGTTGATGATGATGATAATGAAATACATATGTTTGTCGTGATATACTTTGAGTTTTTTAAGCCTTAAACAAGTAACTTTATTTAAGCCTACAAATACTGAAAAATATTCTAATCCTAGATTTCATTTAATTATAAATATGAAATTAAATAAATACGAAATAAAATCATTTGAAATATTTAAATTCCAAATATGAAATAATATTAACATTTGAAGTGAAAACGACTCTGGGTAGGGAAAAAATCTATGGGTTCGCGTCAGCAACATGCTAATGCTTAAGGTATATCTATAGTTATGAGAATAGCTATAGACATGCTTTAAACACAGTTAATGCGCGCGCAGCTGCCTACGTACACGCATCACGCCAACACATTGTTTATATCCGATTGTATGTGTGTGCGTTGGACGCTTCATGGATGGATAAAGTTTTGTGAGTCGCGTCAGCAAAATGCTGTAGCAATAGCAGTATATCTGTAGCTATACTCTCACGTGTTATATAATATTAGTGTTGTGTATATCTATGCAAATAAAGTTTAATTTATTATGTGGAAAGTTCTATGTGTGTATACTTTGCGTTGTTCTTTATATTGTGTTTTAATTTGATTATTTCAATTGTTTTCGTTTTCAAGGAAAGAATTTTTATATTGTTATTAATAATGTGATTTGCTAACTTATGATTAATATATTTATTTATTGTTTGATATTATTATAATAGAATGAGTGAATTATTTCTATGAAATGTTTTTATTATCTAATATTGGAAGATTATGTGATTATTATATTTTTTCTTACTAACTATACACTAAAACAGCCTACTACAATTATAATTTTTTTGTAAATAATATACGAAATATAAAGTCACATTTTTAAAGATACGTAAATAAATGTATAGTGCTGTAAAAAACAATTGAATATAAATATTTAGTTTTTAAAAATATTAAAACAATAAAATAACCGGTATTAATGAAAAAAAATAAGTATAGATAATGCAATGGAATGGACTCTTTTAAACCATTGCCTTCATTCGTTATCTGTGCAGCCATACACGGATAATTTAGAAGTGTATTTTCGACAACATCAAAGAATTTTTAAAATCTTTCTGAGTATATATATATACTATATGTATCTTTCTAAGCTTATCGCAGCAAGATCTTCTTTAATTAAAAACAGTTCAGACAGTTCGTAGTTCACAACTGTGACGATGGCGCTGAGTTGGTACGACAGCATCTACGTGCTGCACAATAGTTATTTGTAAATGAAAAATGGCTTTTAAATAACTAAGATATACAATTTTTTCTACTGTATTCTTTATAGATTATATGTAGATAAGAGAAATCTAGGGAAAAACCTCCTATTTTTGTACATTATTAAGATTAATACATTTTGACATTTCTTCCTGGATGTGTCTTTTTATCCGTAAGATTGCTTTTTTAATATAGTTCGCTATGGTGATTGTTTATCGATATAATGTTTCGCTAATTTAATAAAAACTTCTCGAACGTGAGACATCGGGGGGGGGGGGATATCATTCTGTAAAATGCGCAAAAGAGTCAAAGATACTGCTGGTAAAATAGCTTCCAAACCATTGCCAGAATAAATAATTAATTATTATTACGAGCCTCTAAATATGTTTCAAATATAATTCTATAGATGGTTAAATATCTTTTTAAGTATATAAAGTTTTATATAACTTTAAATGTTTGTTTACTTGATTTTAGAAGATGATAATATATCTAAGAAAGGTTTCTACTAATAATGAATAATATATTTAAAGTTTACAGATAGTTCTTAAGTCTAACATGCACGAGATTAAATCTTACAATGACTAATTCAATTTTTTGTTTATGGCAACTTTCTACAATGACCGAAGGTAATCATTCATATTTGATTTATTTGCAGAAATGTCAATGTCAAAATATTTTGTACAAATACAGCTGCTTTAGTATTTTACATGCGATGATCATGTTAAAATTTATCATAAATATGTACGATATTAACATCTATTTGGTTAACATATGTTTATAACCTAACTTGATATTTAATCAAAACCTGACACGTCATTGGTCCTTTGCAAAGTAGTATTTAAAAAAAATATTGTCAATGTCAATAAAAAAAAACTATCAAAAGTTTTAAACTGTTATTAGTATTGTGTTATACGATTCATTCATTCATTTGAATTAATGGCTTTCAATACTGCCAAAATAGCACGGATGATTTCGCCAATGTCACGTACAATGTGTGATACCAATATTAAAATTATTGTCCGATATATAAAACAGATAAAATAATAGCAAGTTCATATACCTTTGAATATAATAACCATCAAAAACATATAATGATTTACACACTGTTTTTTATATGTTTTTTTTTTTTCATTTATATTTATTGTCTAAATACATCAAATTTTATTGTTTCATGTTTTAATTTAAATTATATTGTCAAAGTCACAAGCTTAAATATTTTGGTGAATATGCAATTTGATCTATTTCAGATAAAATAATATTTCAAATAGAATAATAAGTTTATATAAAATGTTGTAAAAAATATATTCTTTTTAATAAATAAAAACAATAACTAAATTTTTTCTTTATGGCAACTATCAGTAAATCCTGTCCAGATCTAATAAGCAATAAGGAAAGTCACAGATAGTTTAAGAAGTGACTTTTTTATATGTAAAATAGGAATCAAACAATTTTGCGACAAAATAAAAAAGGTATGAAAATACATTCAAACACAGATTAGAGCAAACTACTAAAGACACCCTGACTAAATGGCGATACGTTTAGATTATTAATTTAAATTAAATTTAAAATTATTTAAATACCTAAATATCTACATATTTACAGACCTCAGATAAAAAATAAGATAAAAAGATATAGTTTTTGATAATGTCAAAGATTAAAATTTGGTCATAAATTCTACATTGTACCCAGGATATTATATTTACAGTAAGAAACACGTGTAAGATATTTTTCTTTGTATAGCTACAGTAGACATATATCTCTACAAGTTTATAAATTTTTGCCACTCATTCTATTTAACATAAAAATACAAGTACAAGTTTTTTTTAGATTTTTTTGTGATTTATTAAGAACATTTAAAATATATTACTCACATACATACAAATAGTTTAGCAAGATATTATAATAATATATCTAATACATCATATATTTTCCAGCAAAATACAGCATTTCTTAGTAAAAGTAGTCTCAAGATTTAAATATTACATTTCATATGCGATTTCTTACCTAATGTAGAATTCCAGTGACAATTTAAAAAAAAAACGAGCGGGCTTCAAGATGGCGGAAATCGTAAAATGGCGGCGTCTACTCTTCTTCTTCGTTTTGGTAGCTCACGTAGCGCACAGACGATTTTTCGCTTATTATTAAACTCTGAAAAGAAACATTAAGAAGTGTATCTACCGAGAGAGCTCCATATATTTATATGAAATTTTGATCCTTATTTGAATAGTTCTGTATACACGCCCGTCTAGAGCGTTCTTGTAGTTGTTTTTTTGTTTTGGAAGAAATTAATAAAAAATATTTGACCGAATCTATACTAGATAGATCGAAATAGTAATTTTCAAAACATATAACGGAGAAATGAAATTCAAGTACGAATAAATTTAAACGAAAGATTTTGCTGTATTTTTTTACTTTACCCCTAATTAAAGTAAAGAAATACAGAAAAATCTTTCGTCCACATCCATAAATTACGTCACATATTAAACTAGATTTTTTGCAATTTAACAACTACATCTGTAAACCTGGAGGCGTGTCAGATGCGTTGCCTTTTGATTTTTGTGAACACATACGCTGGTCTCTTGAATGGCCCCCTATGTTGTATTCACCTGGAAACACCGCAGGTGGTAAAATTGTACAACATTCGCACAACTCGTGGAAGAAAAATGTGACTAAATCGCACCGTGGAAGACCGCCAGCCGTCCAGGAGTTGAGGATGATACCTATTTTTGTGGCGCGTAGTCTGGTGGTGGAATTGCGCGGCTGGGAGAAGATTCAACAACAAAGTGCCTTACCTGCTTCTCATCACGAGCTGGCGGGGACCTCAGCATCAGGAGGAATGGGGCGTAACCGAAGTTGAGCAGCGCTATCATCACAAGCATCCACTCGAAGCCGATGCTGTTCACTAGCGCTCCGGAGAACGCTGGACCTGCGTGTATATCATTCAGTCAAACCTCATATTACGCGGTTTTTAAAACGCGATCTTCATACAACGCGGAGTGAATACGATAGTTCTGTGACGCGCTTTTCGTTCAAGTCAGACGGTCAGACAACAGAAGCTAGCCGACTGAAAAAAACACCTTGAAAAATTTATCTACACTTGTGCGCTGAAACCTGGAAATGTATTGTGATAAAAATTTATCTTGGTACGTCCAACTCAAAGAAGTCAGAAGAAAGGTTTTCGCTTCCGCAGGGTACTTGAGAAGACTGCGAAATTTTCTTTCCACCGAAACCAAGGCACAGGGCAAGCACAAACACATCTACTTCCAACCCTCGATTATGTTTTAATTTATTATTAATAATAAATATATTATTATATATAAGAGCCACGCTGCAGACGAATACTTTGTCAAGAATAGCAAAGAATAGCATAATATTTGTGTGTAGCATGTAATGGGTCGGCTCGCCCGGCATCCGCATTGCCTATGGCGCTGCGGATGTCTATGGGCGGCGTTGATTGCCTTCCATCAGGCGACACGCCTGCTCGTTTGTCTTCCTATCCCATTAAAAAAATGATGAATAAATAGACCCTATCCTGTCCGAATGATATATGAAAGAATATTCTCCACTTACCCACGGCGTAACCCAGACAGAAGGCGGTGTCTCCGATAGCGTAAACGGATCCATAGACAGCCGCATGACGGATGTCGACGAGGAAGCCAAGCTCCGGCATCATGGACGAGTCGACCATGCCGATGGCGAACCCTAGTCCAGCGTTCGGAATGATCAAGTGCTCCAGTTTGCGCGCCATTGGAATCTGATGGGATACCAGAACCGTAACAATTGGGGAAGACCGTTATAAGTGTATATGAGTATGAGTAGCTGTATATATGGATGTATGTGTATGTAGGAGTGTGTCAGTATATTCATACTGACACACTCGTCATCACTGTGGTCCGCGATCGGATCACGTTGGTTCTCGCTGAAAACCAGCGCCGGGTGCTCTAATAGAACGCCTGGCATACGCTGAACAAGAACCATTTTATGACACTCGTTAGATTAAAATTATTTTCTTTTTTGCTTTGTCTATTTATTTGTATATTATAATATTATTAAGGATTTAATTTTAGTCATTGTGAAAAAAAAATGTGTCCTTAATAATGTTTTTCTATTCTATTCTAATTATCATCTATTTGCTGTTACGGTGGGGCGATGATATAATCAGCCTGCTTCACAATCTCAGAGTCGCACAGAGAGCTATGGAGAGAGCTATGACCGGAGTTTCTCTGGTACATATGATTCGGAATGAACAAATCTACCAGAGAACTAAAGTCACCGACATAGCCTTCCGAATTAGCAAACCAAAGTGGCAATGGGCTGGTCAAGTTTGTTGGAGATTCCTTAGTATTATAAACATCGCCTGTATCACCTGTTGTTTTCTTACATTGTGGGTGGGGGTTGTTTATATAAGGCGCCCGTTGTAATGGCGGGTCACTTTTCGGTTGTCTTCCGTAGAGTCTACAATACCTGAGGATGCCTCGTGTTGGGGCGAAACAAGTGTCGTTTACAAGATGGAAAAGTGATGATGTCTGTTTCGTGTTGTGTATGGACAGTCAAAAGTTTTACTTATCTTAAACTTTTGACTGTCTATATAGTGATGGATTTTCGCAAAGTAACGCCTGACTCCATTAATAATTTGGTGTTGTATATAGTGGTTGGTGGGTGGAGGATTGATGGCCAATTTTCGGTAAGTTTTTGGTTTGAGTTCCAAATAAATCTACTTAACCCAACGGAAAAACACACATTGTTAATTTTCTGTTATTGTTTTGCTTATCGCGGATCTTAGCTAAGTAAGACTTTTGACTGTCCATATATTATAAACATTGCAATCTATGAGCTATTTATATAGTCTATTTTTAAATAACCCTGTGTTCAATTTAGTTGTGTATGTGTTTAATTTTTAATGTGACGATATCTCACCAAAATGAGACAGAATCCAATAATGAGGAGTCCAGATAAAGCCGCAAGCCAGCGACCCATCTTATGGCCGAGGGGTCCGAACAGGTTTGTACCTGAAATATATAATTCCATTGCATGGCGCATTTACCTTCTTATATAAAAATAGAAAATATGTTTAATATTACATTTATTTTATTTTATTTATGAAAATTTCCAGGTGAGTTGGATGAATCACAGTAGGTCTCACTAGACAGACCCGTGCTGAGACCTTCCAATACGGTCATTATTAAAATTTGAAACACATATATAAACACACATAAATAAGTACATAAATAATACATAAAAATGACGGCGACGTGAATCGCCACCCGTGACGTCCTGATTCTCACGATGGCGAGAAGCGACCAACGGAGAGCCGTTTTGCTGCGATAAATGGTAGCCGATGAAGCTCTGTAGTCTCTGCCAACCCCTGCGGGGGATAGGCGTGTATATATATATATATGCATATATATATATGTATATATATATATATATATATATATATATATATATATATATATATATATATATATATATATATATATATATATATAAAATTAAGTAATATATTTAGTTATCGATATACATTAAATTTGGCGAAGAAAAATAAATATATACACCAAAAAATCTTGCTAATTCAAATAGACATCATGATCATTCCAATATGAACTGCACCCAAACCAACCTAATTTGGTCGCGTAACATTTACAGGATTTCTTTGAAGTCCCATAAAATAATATTGTTGTATGAGCGCTATAATATTTGAATGTTACTTACTGACATACATATTTTTACAAACGCGAGTTTTAGTTTTCTCGGGTAATTAAAAAGTCACGGTGTATATATATATATATATACATATATATTACATATATATATATACATAACATAGATTTATACACACATATATACACATAATAAAATAACATAATGTAAGTCCCAGCATTACTTGTCTCCTCCTCCCCCCCTCGAATGTCTTGGCTAACCACAATTGTGTAAATCCAAAAAATATTCCTATTAAATATTTTTCAAAAGCATCTAGGAAATTCGAAAGAAGATAAGACATTCTTTATACGGGATAGGAAAGCAGATAAGCACGCATTTCACCTGATGTAAAGCAATCAACGCCGCCCATAGACATCCACAATACCATAGACAATTGCGGAAGGCATTTAAGATATGAATGTGTTTCTCAAAGGTTCCAATGTCGTAACACACGGAAACACCGCTGGTGGTAATTGGTGTCACAGGTTAGTGGTGCGTGGGAAAAAGTTTCGGCAAAAACGCACCGCTCTTGATCGGAAGATCCGGTAAGAAACTGCAGTGTGTTAAAGAACTTTATCTGTGTGGACAGTCAAACTCTACGGAAGACAAACGAAAAGTTTTAACTTTTCGGTTGTCTTCCGTAGAGTCTACTATACCTGAAGATGTCTCGTGTTGGGGCGAAACACGTGTCGTTTACAAAGTGAAAAAGTGGTAGTGTGTGTTTGGTGTTGTGTATAGTGGTTGGTGGGTGGAGAATTGATGGCCGATTTTCGGTAAGTTTTTGGTTCAAGTTCCAAGTAAATCCACTTCATCCAGCACAAAAAACACACGTTATTAATTTTTGTGTTATTGTTTCGCTTGTCGCGGATCTTAGCTAAGTAAAACTTTTGACTGTCCACATAGTGATGGATCTCCGCAAAGTAACGCCTGACTCCATTAATAAAGTTTATCTGATTGGAGACACCTTGGGTTTAGTTGTCCATTCACTCACCAATCAGGTAGCAGATGCTCGCGGGCAGGAACGCGACTCCTTGCTGCCAGCGTCTCGCCTCCATCGTGTCCGCCATCCAAATGGGAAGACTGGGTTCCAGCATGGCGATACCCACGTTGGCGAAAGTTATTGCACCTGGGGAATAACGATAATAATAAATTAAGCATCTTGCCATTAAATACAGTAAGCAACTCTGTATACTGTTTTTTGTATATATTTATTTTTCATCATAAAATTTCCCTTCCTCTCCGCCAATCCCCCGCAGGGGTTGGCAGAGACCACATAGGTCTCTGCCAACCCCTGCGGGGGATAGGCGTGAATATATAAAATATAAAAAAAATCATAAAATTTAAATAGTGCGCTTGTAGAACTCCCACATACTATACGTGATAGCCTGTCATTGGATGTATTTAAGAGAAGAATTAAAGAACATTCCTTTCCGTATAAAATATTTATATATGTGTATATTTATGTGTACATTGTATATATGTATCCTCTTAATTATATAGTATTATATTATATATTATGAGTATTTATATATTTATATATGTATGGTGTTATATAGTATGTATTTTCATGTATATTATTATTATATTTTGTTGTTGTACACTTATTTCTATCCTCACAGCTTATCTTATCCCTCTTTCACTCCTGCGTTTGCTGGAAGAAAACTCAATTTTGAGTAAAGCTCGCCCTTGTACATCTTCTTTCCTTTTAATTCTTGTATGTCGTGTTTTGTGTACAATAAATTATTAAATAAATAAATAAATAAGCCAATATCTATTATTAAATGACCAATAAATGAATAGTTTATACGCCTACAATCCCCGTTTCGTTTTTACATTTTGTTACAAGAAACGATACTATATGCAAATGTATTTTATGAACGATCCCTAAGGAGATACATATATAGAAAGATAATCTTACCAGCTGCGACAATGATATAAGGGTCTGTGACGAGATCACGCAGCGACGGCGGTTCTGTCTCCTGACGAACCACACCTGGCTGCAGTATCATCAGCTGGAGTACTGTAAAAACCGGTTTTCCTGAGATAGGTAGACCAACAAACAAGAGTGTCTAGGAGCGGACATACTAATCCAGATGGTGGGGATGAAAGTTTTTCTCGTGGCGAGAAGTTATGCGGTGTTTATATACAGAAATTATTCTGAACGAGTCGTAGAAACCTTTCCCATGGTACGTGTTCAAAATGAAACTGGCCGCTTTAAAAGTCAATGTTTTTTTTTTTTTGGTAGACAATTAATAATATCTATTATGCCAGTGTCAAGTTAAATACAATAATATATCTTGAAGTATTAACTTTATGTCACGTTACGTCTTGATAAAATGGCGGCCATTCTACCAAAACCTTCTATGGAATTTTTCAGTCAACTTAAAAAGTCACGATACACGCGTTTATTTTATAACTTATCTTTATGGTATTACATATTTATCTTAATTTTTTTTTTAATGTTTCTCTAACTAATTATACATATGAATGAAATCATAAATCCCTCATATTGTTATTTTTAATATTCATTGTAATTGTTGTGTATAGTTGTAACTGGACCTCAGGTTTACCTTAAATTCTTTTGCATGTTTGTTATCTTATATTTTATTTAATCTATTATATAATACGCCACCACAATTAAACAATATAACTGATAATAATATGAGATGAAATAAAAACACAACGTCACTGATGTAAGTTGGCGGGAAAAATCCGTTTTTTTCTTATTGTGTTTTGTTTTTTTCTTATTATCAGCTGTTAGTGGTCAAAATAAATATACGCAATTGCGTATATAAGATAATTATCTTATCGAAATAAAGCAATCGATTTTCGAGGAGTTGTTTGGCAGTGAAATTCAGAGGCAGAAATTGTATATTTGACAAGGAGTTATTGTAATATTATACATATATAGAGTAGAGTCTACTATACCTGAAGATGCCTCGTGTTGGGGCGAAACACGTGTCGTTTACAAGATGGAAAAGTGGTAGTGTGTGTTTGGTGTTGTGTATAGTGGTTGGTGGGTGGAGAATTGATGGCCGATTTTCGGTAAGGTTTTGGTTTAAGTTCCAAATAAATCCACTTAATTCCAACAGAAAAACACACATTATTAATTTTCTGTTATTGTTTTGCTTGTCGCGGATCTTTGCTAAGTAAATCTTTTGACTGTCCTTATCTCAGTTGTTATATTGACTTGTTAACAAATAATATATGAAATCCAATAAATATTGTTCTGAAATGAGTATATATTATTTATTTTATTACATAAAGAGTAGGAGTAGATAGATACACAAAAACGTACAAGTAAAAAAAGTACGTATTAAATTTTATGTTACATTTTACATAAAATAAATGTGCCAGATATAGATTTTAATACAATGAAATTGTTTGTTTATCTTCAAAAAAAATTTGCTTGCAATTAATTAATATTATTTTAATTAGATTTATATTGTGCATGAATTCAATTTTTATCAACTAATGTTGATATAAATTGAATTTATTCACAATTTAACCAACTAATATCAACTAATGTATAATAATCAACTAATGTGGATAAAAATTGAATTTATTATTTTAATTTATTTATTCAACCAAAATACCGGTATTTTTACATAAATACCGATTTTTAATAACGGACAAAAATCGTCCGGGATTACGGTATTAGGGATCCCGGAATCCCGGTATTGTAAGCCCTAGTTATTGGTACTCTTGACCTGGTCTTTTTTCGCAACTTCGGGAATTTGGTCCAGGTAAGTTTTCCTTTGTCTTCTCCCACCGAATCTTCCACCCATATCACACAGAAGTTACTATTGAATCGTACAAACAAATTCTCTTTGTTCCTCATACTCACGTCCGTCTCCGAGAGCCAGGGCGGACAGCATGAGGAAGGGCGCGGTTTTGCCGACAAACTCGTACATGAGGCCACCGAAGGGCGGCCCGATCAGGACTCCAAGAGCGAGGCCGCCCAAAGCTATGCCCATTGCGTTCCCTCTTTCCTGATAAAAAGAAGTTCGTTCAATTATAATTATTAGCCTTTACTACTTATAGTGTTAGAGCCACGCTGCAGACGAATACTTTGTCAAGAATGACATTTAAATAAAAATTATTTTCAAAGATAACAGAGCTTTATTACCATCCATATTCAGACGCCGGTTTTCTGCGGGAGTGTGGTACTTCCCCGGTCGAGCCAGCCCATTGGTGCTGCAGACGAATATTATGCCATTCTTGACAAAGTATTCGTCTGCAGTGTGGCTCTACCATTATGTGAATATCCTATCCTATCCTACTAATATTATAAATGCGAAAGTTTGTGAGTATGGATGTATGTTTGTTACTCTTTCACGATAAAACTACTGGACGGATTTGGATAAAACTTTACAGTAATATAGGTTATACATCGGAATAACATATAGGCTACAATTTGTAATGATTTTATTAAATTTTGGTCGTAATATAACGATACATGTCAATTAAGTCGGAAAAAAATCTGGCCTCTGAGAGCTATCTTGGCGTACGCTGCCTAAACCATTGGAGTTACACAAAGATGATGTACCGTTGGATTGTTTGTCTTGAATAGTTCTAAATAAAAGTCCACGACAGCATATATCTACCTTTTATGTGGAAGCCACTATGACCAAAATTGTAAACCATAAATTTAATTAAATTAGATATTTTACAATGCATGCAAGTTTTTATGAAATTCGTCAGGTTTGAAGTGAGACATCTGAAATTTTGGATGTAAACTAAATAAATATATATTTTTTACTTTTAAGTAAAAAAAAATATATTTATTTATAATGATCTGTCACGAAACTTAATGTGGCAGACCACATTCCACGCGAGCGAAGCCGCAGGTAAAAGCTAGTTTAATATATATATATATATATATATATATATATATATATATATATATATATATATATATATATATATATATATATATATATATATATATATATATATATATATATATATATATATATATATATATATATATATATATATGTATGTGAGTTTATTTAATAATATTATCACAGTATTATTTTTTTTTGAGTACTAATCTCACCTTATCATCCGGGTACCTCTCAGCCAACATCCCCATGCCGGATACGGAGGAGCAAGATGACCCGATGCCCTGGAGGGCGCGGGCAACGAATAGCACTCCGTAAGAGCGGCCGAAGGCGAAAACTGGAGATAAATTTTTATTGGTTGCTCAAAAGTATTTTAAATCATTCATTAGCAAGTACAATGGACCCGCAGTATATCAAGCCCTTTCTAATTCGGTACCCCCTGTAAGCATTGTTGATGGTACATAAAAATTTCGGCAAATCTTCATCTTCATTAATATAATACATAATTGGACAAATTGCAACTTGTACGCACCATTATTACTGTTTTTGTAAGTTCTATTCTATCAGTGACGATGTTATTTATATATATATATATATATATATATATATATATATATATATATATATATATATATATATATATATATATATATATATATATATATATATATATATATATATATATATATATATATATATATATATATATATATATTATATAAAAATCAATTGCTGTTCATTAGTCTCGCCAAACCTCGAAAACGGCTGGACCGATTTGGCTAATTTTGGTAAATTCAATACCAAAATTAGTCAAATCGGTCCAGCCGTTAGTCTCGCTAAAACTCGAGAACGGCTGGAGAGACTTGTCTAATTTTGGTTTTGAATTATTTTCGGAAGTCCAGGGAAGGTTTAAAAGGTGAGTAGATATGATAAAATAATTAGGAATATAGTAAAAACCTGTCAAATATTTGATGTTCGTCCCGTCGTTCAGAAATCAATTAAATTTAAAAGTCGTTCAGAAATCAATTAAATTTAAAAGTCGTTCAGAAATCAAATTAAATTCAAAAGTAAAGTTTTTTCTATTGATTACGACTTCCTTTTGTTCGTGTTAAGTTTTGACCACATTTTTTTACTAATGTTGAAACATTCTGCAATTATCGTTCAGCTTTTTTATTTATTGATTTCAGAATCACGCGGTACGAAGTTTGCCGGGTCAGCTAGATTTTATAATAAAATATTAGCTCTCCATTGTAATATGTATATTTAATTTACTAAATTCCACGTTCATATTATCATAGAAACGGGCGGGAGAAAAGAAAGATGGATTTAGATTGGATGATTTAGTAGATAGAGGGATATGATACTACCGCAACGGAAGACGAGGAGTGATACGGTAGTGGCTCGGGAGGCCGGGGTCGCGTACTCGTGTACCAATACCATAAATACTGGACAGGCGGCTAGGCAAAGATACTCCTTGAGACAAAATAATTTTCAGAAAATAAAACCTGCACCTCTCATCTCCGTAAAAGTTATTGAATTTTATTTATATGCATTTTCCTTGGTTTTTTGTTTTCGTTTGAAAACCTAATTCTACACCCAGACAGTCTCTCTCTACCGATGTGATTTTTTTTCTCTTCTCAAGTTCAGAAATTATCCAATATTAGTTTCTTCATTTCTCCTTGACCCACATACTTCTAAGATACATACGTATATTTACTTCAACCTTCTTCAAACAAATTGGTCTTTTCTCATGGTATAGGAGACCAAACGAGCCGGCGTGTCACCTGATGGAAACCAATCAACGCCGCCCATAAACCTCACAGTACCATAGGCAGTAGCGTTGCGGACCTTTGGTCTAGCAGCTTGTATTGACAACAAAGGTTTTCCACTTACTCAGGGTCGATAGGAACATGAGAATGAATCCGGTGAACATTGGGATGCTGTAGCCGATCCTGAAACAATATGTATTGTATATACGCAAATATTTATAGAAAGAAAGAAACCTTAATTCATCATTCCACAAAATAGTACAGAAATAGTAGACAAAGAATATAAAGTGAAAACAAAAATTATGAGACAAGACACAGAAAGGAAACTTTATTCATAAATCTACAAAACAGTACAGAAATAGAAGGCAAAGAATATAAAGTAAAAACAAAAATTATGAGACAAGACACAGAAAGGAAACTTTATTCATAAATCCACAAAACAGTACAGAAATAGTAGGCAAAGAATATAAAGTAAAAACAAAAATTAAGAGACAAGACACAGAAATGACAGAAAGGAATCTTTATTCATCAACCCACAAAACAGTACAGAAATAGTAGGCAAAGAATATAAAGTAAAAACAAAAATTAAGAGACAAGACACAGAAATGACAGAAAGGAATCTTTATTCATCAACCCACAAAACAGTACAGAAATAGTAGGCAAAGAATATAAAGTAAAAACAAAAATTATGAGACAAGACACGGAAAGGAAACTTTATTCATAAATCCACAAAACAGTACAGAAATAGTAGGCAAAGAATATAAAGTAAAAACAAAAATTAAGAGACAAGACACAGAAATGACAGAAAGGAATCTTTATTCATCAACCCACAAGAACAGTACCAAAATAGTAGGCAAAGAATATAAAGCAAAAATAAAAATTATGAGACAAGACACAGAAATGACAGAAAGGAAACTTTATTCGTCAATCCACAAAAGAGTACGGAAATAGTAGGCAAAGAATATGTAAAATAAAAATAAAAATTATGAGATAAGACACAGAAATGAAAGACAAAACTTATAACAAACACACATAATAAAAAAATAAAAACAAAATTACAATCATAATAGTAGTACATTATTTCCTATACTGCTGTATGGATTATGAAATGGTCGACACTCAGCAAAAAGCCACAGCAAGCTACAGCGCTGATTTCCAGTGCGGCCCATTTTTTCCCCAAGCCAGTAGTGAGCGCATATAGTTTTATAGTGTATATGTATTATAAATATATTATGTATCTATGTAATATTAATATAGTACGACAAGGAAATATAAATATAATATATAGGATATTAAGCAGTGTGGAAAAATAAAATAGAAATATTTTTTTTTATATATTCACGCCTATCCCCCGCAGGGGTTGGCAGAGACCACAGAGCTCCATCCGCTACCATTCATCGCAGCCAAACAGCTCTCCATTGGTCGCTTCTCGCCCTCGTGAGAATCAGGACGTGACGGGTGGCGAACCACGTCGCCGTCATTTTTCAACAAATTAGGTATATTAAATTATTTATAGTGAATCCCACGAGCCACAAGGGAAGATGGAGGTCAGCCTAATCAGAGCCCTGCATGCTGAGGTAAGGCACCATAGTATCTGGGAGAGCCCGATCCGCACGCTTGCGACTAGGCTCGCCCCTAGCCACGCATGTATTGGCACAGCAGACTGTGGATTGGAGGAGAGGAAGGAAAAAGGATAGAGAAGAAAGGAAAGGGCAGGGGAAAGGATAGATGGATAGTGAATCCCACGAGAAAAAAAAAAGAAATATGATAAAATAAATTAATAATTAACAATGGTTGTAAAATAACATATCCTAAAATGGTTGGCAGGATGATTTCCGCCTATTTTACATTATTTTTATTTCTAAGTAAGAATTCACTGTATGCTTATAGAACTGTAAGATATTTTACCTGTGTGTCAGGGGTCCAACGAATGGGTTGGCTATCAGCTGAACGATGGCCTTGCTCGCAAACATAACGCCAACGGCGACCGTCTCGTGGATCAGCTCCTTGTGCCTCTCCTCTTTCTCCGCTGTTAAGTTCACTGGGAAAGAGTTGATTTTTCTTTATGACATAGGAAGGCAAACGAGCGGGCGTGTCACGTGATGGAAAGCAATCAACGCCGCCCATAGACATCCGCAACGCCATAGGCAGTGCGGAAGCGTTGCCGACCTTAAAGGAAAGTGAAATTATGGGAGTGGGAGTGGGAATCGGAGGGGGAGTGGGAGGGAGATTGGGAGTGGGTAACGGAGGGGGAGTAGGAATGGGAAGGGGAGGGGTTTGGACCTCCGGAACTCTGACCGCTCGCTGTACGAAGCGCGGTAGCTAAGCTACCACTCAGACGGCGGTTTTCTGCGGGAGTGTGGTACTTCCCCGTACGGCCGGCCCATTCATGCTACAGACAAATAATGTGCCATTCTTAACAAAGTATTCGACTGCAGCGTGGCTCTACCACTTTTAAAATTTTTAAAAGTTTTATAGAATAGAATAGAAAAATCTTTTATTTGTGGCATATTTTTTTCGCACAAGCTATAATTAAAACTACTAATATTATAAATGCGAAAGTTTGTGAGTATGGATGTATGTTTGTTACTCTTTCACGAAAAAACTACTGGACGGATTTGGATGAAACTTTACAGTAATACAGGTTATTACATCGGAATAACAATTTGTAATAGTAACAATTTGTAATCATTTTATGTAATTTTGGTCGTAATATAATTTTACTATTAAGTAAAAGAAATGTAGTTATTTAAAATGATCTGTCACGAAACTAAATGTGGCAGACCAAATTCCACGCGAGCGAAGCCGCGGGCAAAAGCTAATAATATTATTATATGTAAATAAACAAAACAAAAAGAAAATAATTTTAATCTACAAGTGTCATAAAATGGTGCTTGCTCAGCGTGTGCCAGGCGTTCTATTGGAGCACCTGGTGCTGGTTTTCAGAAAGAAGCAACGTGGTCAGATCGCGGACCACAGTGACGACATTGATACGGACACACACATACATACACATACATCCATATATACTACTACTCATACTCATATACACATACAATACAATAAAATTCAAAACAACTTAATCATGTTATAAATTCACCGCAACCAGTAGAACAAGTTCCTGTTTGCATACTTAACCCTTCAGTCGTAAGTCACCTCTCACGTGACAACAGTGCATTGTCGCTGCGGTCATAAGTCACGTGGGAGGTGACAAGACGAGACACGTTGAAACTCTACTTGCCTTTTCCAATTGTATTTTAATATATTGAGTCCAAAAATGAATAAAGTCAATGAAAACTGTATCTATGGCTACAACCTAGCGAGAATCACGTATAAAACGCTATTGACCGTTAAAAAATTCTAATTTTAAAGATTTTTGTATTTTTTTCAAACATATTTACAGTATGCAAGTCACGAACAGGTGCTGGCAAGTTATTCCAACACTTAGTTGCGGTGTATTTAAAACTACCACGAAACGCAGCCGAGCAGTGGCGAGGAACAACCAGGAATAACCTAGATGCCCTGAATGAATTACAGTGCAACATTCTACTGGGATTGATCCATTGTCACGGATCGGCACTTTGTTTCCAATAAGCCTGATATCGTGACAGTGGATTGAACTACTCTCGAGACAATGATAGTGGATATTAGTGTACCGCGCGACTAAAATATCATTAAAACGGAATAATAAAAACAAATAAAATATATTCACTTCGGGGATGAGAGATATCCGTCATGTGGCATGTTGATTCCATTGTCATTGTATCCATAATAGTTCTCTGTGGATGGACTGATTGGTAAAAATTTGGACGCCCGTCTGTACAGATGGACGGTTAGACAGTAAGAAGGTTTCTTGCTTCCCGTCATGAATGTCGATTGCTTCAAATCAGACGACACGCCTGCTCGTTTGCCTTCTACCAGAGAACGCCCAATGGCATGAAATCAACCTGTTGTACAGTTTTATACTAAAAAAATAAATAAACATGGCTAGTCTTCTTTGAAAAAATTACCACTTACAATGGGTTGTATTTTCGTAGACCACCGTGGTGTTCTTCTCGAGACACGGGCAGTAGGGGGTGGGTGATGGTGGGGGTGTGGTCAGCTCATCCAATGACATAGACAGAGGCGCGTCCGGGTGACGGATGTCGTACAGGAATTCCGGAATGATGGGTACTGCGAACAGAAATATCGAAGAAAAGAAATTATATAAAACTTTTATAAGACTATTTATAAGATTGATGACCAAATGGCTTAGTAAGGGACCCCTCGCACACGGAGGCAATGGTCGCGGGTTGGATCCCCGCATCGGGATAAATATATGCATAGCGTACAGATACTTATTCCGAGTCTGGTAACCCCGCCAATCCGCATTGGACACGCGTGGTGGGTTAACGTCCGTTCCTCCGGAATTGGGGAGGCCCATGCTCAGCAGTGGGACATATATATGTATGTGAGCTGTGAAATAAAAATTATGTGTTCAAAACCAAGTATTATATATATATATATATATATTATATATATATATATATATATATATATATATATATATATATATATGAGTGAGTTTCATTAAATGGGTTCCAAACTACGTTATTATATTCCGCGAAATTTCGCACTAATTTTTTTCAGTATGGATAAGCCTGACACTTAGAGTTACTTAGAACGAACGGTTGGCAGCCAATTCAGCACAACTCTCCTCGAGTTGTGCTGAATTCATGCATTTTGAATTCATGAATGCTCCTTCGAGGTACAGCAGTTCTGGAGCACTTGCTCTCCCGGTCCACTCCCTGATATTACTTAGACAAGACTCGTTTTCGACCAACTTGTCTTTTGCCCGCGATTTTACCCATCACGATCAGTTGCAGCAATTTGTACCTGTCATGTCTCATGATATTATCCAGGCAAGCAACTTTTCTACCTTTGACGGTCTGCAAAAGTTCAAGTTTTTGCTTGATTTGCCGGAGAACCTCGTCATTGGTCACCCTTTGAGTCCAACTGATAGCAAGCATCCGTCTATATGCCCACATTTCGAAATGAATTGACACACACACACACACGCAATAAACACACACACACACACAGCAACGAATGAGTTAAAAATGGCAAGCCGAAATCCAAATAGCTATAACGCCTCACGTTGCCCTGCCCTATCTACTACAAATCTAGAATACGGTAAGGAACACACAATCCCTTCCGCGTCGTTGCCCCTATCGTGGTTTTGTCCACGCGACCCGGGACTACAATTGCCCCTTTCAAAGCCACGACCACCACCCGCATGTTAAATGATGCATGGCAGATAATCCCCGGGGGTGTTCTAATACTACGGATGCGGTAGACGTGTTGTATGTATTTCTCTAGAATTAAACTATCGTATGTATTGTATCGACGCAAAAAAGTAGACGTTTTTTAATATACCTAATTTGTTAAAAATGACGGCGACGTGGTTCGCCATCCGTCACGTCCCGATTCCCACGAGGGCGAGAAGCGAATAACGAAGAGCCGTATAGCCGTATCCGATAGATTTGGTATTGGTACACGGGTACGCGACCCCGGCCTCCCGAGCTACTACCGTATCAGATCTTCAGTTGCTTCAGTCTTCAGTTGCGGTAGTATCATATCCCTATCATCCTGTCTAAATCCATCTATCCTTTCCTTTCTTCTCTATCCTTTTTCCTTCCTCTCCTCTAATCCACAGTCTGCTGTGCCAATAGATGCGCAAGCGTGAGGATCGGGCTCTCCCGGATACTATGGTGCCTTACCTCAGCATGCACGGCTCTGATGAGGTTGACCTCCATCTTCCCTTGCGGCTCGTGGGATTCACTAAGACGAATTTAATATACCTAATTCGTTGAAAAATGACGGCGACGTGGTCCGCCACCCATCACGTCCTGATTCTCACGAGGGCGAAAAGCGAATAATGGAGAGCCGTTTCGCTGCGATGAATGGTAGCGGATGGAGCTCGCTCTGTGGTCTCTGCCAACCCCTGCGGGGGATAGGCGTGTATATATATAAAAAAAATTGTTAAAAATGACGGCGACGTGTTCCGCCACCCGTCCACGCCCTGATACCCACGAGGGCTACATGGAGTTGCGATCAAGCGAGCCATTACAATTATTTTGTTTTGCAAGACGTCCGTCAATGGGTGACAGGAACAAATCCATCTGCAGCGTGGTTCTACCAGTATTAAATTCACTAATTCGAAAGAAAATTAGTTTACTTCTTCGAAAGACTATGTCGGTACTGTTATAGTACCTTATAGCATGGTAGATAATAAACAAGGAATAATTTCCCATAGCTCGCAGAGCAAACTTTGAAGTGTAGGCATCATCGACTGAAGAGTGCGTGCGGTTGACAGCTCATTTACAAATTGCGATGTCGATTAAACAGAGCTATCGATATCGATAAAAGGACGCATTTTCTTGTGGGATTTATTAATTGGAAAAATGTTATGATTAAAGGAGTCAGGCGTTACTTTGCGGTAATTTATTACTATGTGGACAGTCAAAACAATAACAGAAAATTAATAATGTGTGTTTTCCTGATGGATGAAGTGCATTAACTGGAACTTAAACTAAAACTTTTCGAAAAACGGCTGTCAGCAACTCTCCACCCACCAACCACTATACACACACCACCACTTTTCCACCTTGCAAACGACACGTGTTTCGACTCAACACGAGGCATCATCAGGTTATAGTAGACTCAACGGAAGACAACTGTCACTTAACGGTTGTCTTCCGTTTTCAAGTGTTTTCCGCTTAGAGTGTACAGTACGTGACCGAATCTTTCGCTACGTCGATATAAATGGAATTCTAAATTGAAGATACTCAATTGACTCCATCTTAAATCAGATTACGACCGAGCGCTATCACAACACGCTCTAATAGGCGTTATAACTCCGGCCGACGTGATTTCTGGAGTTGCCCTAACTCGCTTCGCACCCGCTAGTGATGCGGCGGTGAAATATCGATATCGATATTTTTTTTACGACGGAACATTAAAATATATTTTTTAATAAACCATCCTTAATATTGAGGTACGTCTTATAGTTCGAAAAAGTTGGCACGCCACTGAAGGCAGGTATGACCCAAGTCATCAACAAGCTAGGTATACGAATATTTTGTCAAGAATGGCATAATATTTGTCTGTAGCATGAGTGGATCGGCTCGCCCGGGGAAGTACCATACTCCCGCAGAAAACCGGCGTCTGAGTGGTAGCTTAGCTACCGCGCTTCATACGAGTGAGCGGTGAGTTCCGGAGGCCCAACAACCTCCATATATTAATCCACTCCACATATATTACTATAAGAAAAGTAATAATGAACACATCCTTAGTTATACTCTACTTAGAAAGTTAAATTAAAAACAAAGTACTCATTAGCCCGTAGCTAGATTGTAATTGTAATGAGAAAATCTACAATAGTAGAGTAACCATTACAAAAAAAAATTGTTGTGTAGGTGTGTGTCGTTAGTAAAGATATCATTCATTCATTCATTTAATTATAATAGAATAATGTAATTTTCATAATTCATGTGAATGGTCCATCTATAAAATATATATAATATAAAAATCAATTGCTGTTCGTTAGTCTCGCTAAAACTCGAGAACGGCTGAATCGATTTGGCTAATTTTGGTTTTGAATTATTTTTGGAAGTCCATGGAAGGTTTAAAAGGTGAGTAAATATGATAAAAATATATGGAATATAGTAAAAGCAACAATAATAATAAAACTTAATTCATATCGAGCATTTTTTTATTGATTACGATTTCTTTTTGTTCGTGTTAAGTTTTGATCACATTTTACTACAGTTGAAACATTCTGCAATTATCGTTCAGTTTTTTTATTTATTAACTCTGATGCGGTACGAAGTTTGCCGGGTCAGCTAGTATATAAATTAAAAATATGTCGATAAACCGCACGCCAACATCACTAGACCGGGTCGGTACAGCGCTTTTGATGAGGCGGCTAAGTGAATTTCAGTCACTTTGATCTAGCCGACGGGGAAATTGCCTCGCTTCCAAGCCAACGGCGCACCGAAAGAGGTGTTAAAATGTCTCGTGAAATCACACCCTCACTCTCCTGGATTTTAATAGCGGTAGAGCCACGCTGCAGACGAATACATTGTCAAGAATGGCATAATATTTGTCCGTAGCACGAATGGGTCAGCTCTCTGGCCCGGGGATGTGCCACACTCCCGTAGAAAACCGGCGTCTGAGTGGTAGCTTAGCTACCGCGCTTCGTACGGTGAGCGGCCTAGTTCCGGAGGACCAACACCTCCTCCCTCTGATTGGTACCAGAGAGTAGTGGGGCGTGGAAAGAAGTTTCGGGAAAAACATAACGTTCTTGGTTGGAATAACCAGCTAGTTTGTCTTCCTATCACATAAAAAAAATCATTTTATAGCATAGCAGGCACACGAGAATGTCGGTCACCTGGGTGGTAAGCGATCACCGTCGCCCGACATCCGCAAGAGACATCCGCAATGCTGGCGGCGTCGCAGACGCGTTACCGGCCTTTAGCGAACACATACGCTATTTCTTTGAATGCCTCCATGTCATATTCACGTGGGAACACCACAGGTTGTAAGTTGATCCACATTTTGACAGGTCGTTATGAATATTTTTTTTAACAGCCCATATATGTCCCACTGCTGAGCACGGGTCTCTCCATTTCTGGAGGAACGGACGTTAACCCACCACGTGGGTTAACGTTGGCGGGGTTACCAGACTCGGAATATATATTTGTAATCCATACATATATTTATTCCGTTGCGGGGATCGAACCCGCGAACATTGACTCCATGGGCGAAGGGCCCCGCCGGCTCGATTACCTTGAGCTAATGGAATGGAAGAGGATCGAAGTGTGGAGAGGGCATATTTGTGCCGAACAAGTAAGTGGTCGAAGGCAGTCAAGTTGGACGACCCAGATATCAACGGAGAGATCGGTTCAACATCCGACATGGGTGAATTTCAAATCAGCAATTGGCGATGATGGATTTACCACCTGCGGTGTTCCCGCGTACATATAACGTAGAGGCATTCAAGGTACGAGCCTCTGGCGTCACGAATATGACCATATCGAGATATAATACTTTTTTTATGGGATAGGAAGGCAAACGAGCAGGCGTGTCACCCGATGGAAAGCAATCAACGCCGCCCATAGACACCCGCAGTGCCATAGGCAGTGCAGAAGCGTTGCCGGCCTTTGAGGAAAGTGTCATTATGGGAGGGGAAGGGGTGAGGTGGTGGGGGGGGGGACTACGAACTCAACCGCTCACTGCACGAAACGCGGTAGCTAAGCTACAACTCAGACGCCGGTTTTCTGCGGGAGTGTGGTACTTACCCGGGCGAGCCGGCCCATTCATGCTACAGACAAATAATATATCATTGTTGACAAAGTATTCGTCTACAGCGTGGTTCTACCACTATTTATTAATAATATTATATAATTTACTTGACTCTGGCATAATAGATATACCTAATAGCCATTAATGAAACGAAAAAAATGTGCGTATCTCCTTTTAAAAGTTGCCAGCATTACACTTCGCTGAATTTGCCTTTCCAAGCACATTCATGGCCATCCCACTCGAGAGAATACTTCAGACTTGAATTTAAGCACGAAATACTTTCAAATGTTTACCTGCGGACCTTTTCAAAGGAAAGACCACTAAAGCTTTGAAGTAACATATTTAATCTCGCTATTAAATAACTTTATAATTATCCTTTTGAGAATTTATTTTATCCAGCTATGTAATAAATTGCTTTTTTAAACGAACTAAAAGATAAATACATACATACATACATACATACATACATATCGTCACGCCTGTTTACCGTAGGGGTAGGGGATCTCCATCCGCTACTATCCTGGCACAGCTTCCTTACTTCCTCCAAACTCATCCATCTTTCCTTCCTCTCGCATTCATCTCAGCGAAACGGCTCTCCGTTAGTCGCTTCTCGCCCTCGTGGGAATCAGGACGTGACGGGCGGCGAACCCAGTCGCCGTCTTAATCAAACTATATTGTACAATACGCCACCACAATTAAACAAAATAACTGATAATAATATAAGATAATGAAAAAATAAAGTATAAACACAACGCAACTGGTGTAAATTGGCGGGAAAAGTTATAATAAGTTTTCTTAAAAGCTATTAAAGTTTTGAAGTAACAGATAGATAGATAGATACATAGTTAGACATATTCTTTATTGTACACCAAAAACAAAGTTATACAATTATTGATTGTTATATTTATATACAAATGGCGGTCTTATCGCTAATAGCGATTTCTTCCAGACAACAGTAGGATGGACACAATGTTAAAAAGATAATTTGATGTAGGTTGGTGATATATTATCGTTATGATGATAGAAAAGAGAGAAAGAATATTAATTAATAATGATAATAGCCATAAACAAATATATACACACATAAATATAGTTTTATCCTAAACAATAAACGAATAAATAAAAAGATACAAAGATATTTATAAAGATAGATAGTGATTTTTGACAAGCTTTTTGAAAATTGGGAGAGACTTCGCTTGTCTCACCTCCATCGGCAACAAATCCCATAACCGAACAGCTTGTACAGTGAAAGATTGGTCAAAGAATTTGGTGTGATGAGCAGGCATTTTAAATATTAAGTTTTCAGATGTCCACAAACACGTCGAATGTGAGTCATATTTACTTTCTATTAAATAGCTTTATAATTATAAATATCTAATACAACTATATATGTATTGCTATTCTTTAAATGGTTTTTAGTCCATTTATAGAAAAGAAATACATATATGTTCCAAAAAAATCCACTTCATCCGGCAGGAAAACACACATTATTAATTTTCTGTTATAGTTTTGCTTGTCGCGGTTCTTAGCTAAGTAAAACTTTTGACTGTCCACATAGTGATGGATTTCCGCAAAGTAACGCCTGACTCCATTAATAATATTTCTTTTAAAATAAACCAAAATTCTTCAATAATATTTCTTCACTTCATGAATCGTAATAGATGAATTCATTTTATGTTAGCGGGAAAGATCGAATGCCCACCTCTAATGAATTAGTGATGAGGCACTTATCTGATTGGGCGGCCATCTTGTCGGGGCGAGAAAAGCGCGGGAATTATGCGAATAGAAAATGGCGGATGCTTGTAACGATCACGATTTGAAAATTATTTCATTTAGTCATTACATAGTAGAAAAAAATAGAACGATATATATCGTGAACGCCCCCTGGTATATTAGAAATGACGATCTCCACCGGGACCTTAATGTGGAATCTGTCACTCGGGTGATAAAAAAGTATGCAGAAGCTCACGAGGTAAGACTTCACTAACATGTGAATGTTGAGGCAATCCAGCTCATATATACCACAGACCTAATAAGAAGACTTAAAAGAATTAAACCTTTTGAGTTAGTGCAGTGCTATATTGATTGTGAATCATAGAAACACATGAACAAAATCAAAAGTAAAAGTCTTCCCCTTAAGAAACTAAGACATGCCAATGGATATTTTCTTAGATATAATTTAGATATAATAAGTTAGATAGATTACGTTAAAAATAAATTACTCTTTTTTTATGACATAGGAAGGCAAACGAGCAGGCGCGTCAGCTGATGGAAAGCAACCAACGCCGCCCATAGACATCCGCAATGCCATAGTCAGTATATATATATATATATATATATGGACAGCCAAAAGTTTTACTTAGCTAAGATCCGCGAACAAGCAAAACAATAACAGAAAATTAATAATGTGTGTTTTTCTGTTGAGTAAATTGGATTTATTTGGAACTTAAACCTTAAAACTTACCGAAAATCGGCCGTCAAATCTCCACCCACCCACCAACCTGACATAGGCCTGACCCAAGGCGCGCCACCTAGCCCGATCTTCGGCTACACGCATCCAGTCTCTGCCAGCCGCCTTGCGCAGATCGTCGCTCCATCTAGCAGGAGGGCGTCCCACACTACGTTTGCCGAGCCGCGGTCTCCACTCCAGCACTCGTCTACTCCAACGATTGTCGGGTCTCCGACAAACGTGTCCAGCCCATTGCCACTTCAGTCTGCTAACTTGAAGAGCAATGTCGGTGACTCTGTGACCAACCACTATACACAACACCAAACACACATTATCACTTTTCCATCTTGTAAACGTCACTCTACGTACTCTACTATACCTGAAGATGCCTCGTGTTGGGACGAAACACGTGTCGTTTACAAGATGGAAAAGTGATAATGTGTGTTTGGTGTTGTGTATAGTGGTTGGTGGGTGGAGAATTGATGGCCGATTTTCGGTATGTTTTTGGTTTAAGTTAAAAAAATAAAGTGGTTTGATTACATCTTTCCAACTGTAATAACATCTTGTAAATTATGATTATTAATAATTTTAAACACACCACAATCATAAGACATTCTAGCTGTGTTACTTCCCATAAGGATTTTAGTATATTATCTTTGGATATATAACCTATTCACAATGCAGTTATACTCACCGACGGTGGTGAGAAGCATGTTGTCCAGGAGGAGGGCGATTGCAACAATCACCAGGACCAGCTTCCTGGACTCCCGGCACGCCGCGACCTTGGCGCGCCAGCCCCCAAAGCCGTCAGAAGCAACGCCCATAGTGGATGTCGACGTATGTATGTATGTACCTTCGAAAAAAAACATATTATGTACTGGCATTTCACATAAAATGTTTGTTCTACACTCAGAGAAGAGATCCGGAAATTTCCGGATCGATTTTTACATATTCCGTACATTAGCAGAAATCGTCGAAAATTTCGTACATGCATATACTTCTTATTTCACGGTTTATTATATTTTTATTTACCGTTAAAATAGATTTATGTGTGTATATATGTATATGCATATATTTATGTGTGTGTGTGTGTATGTATGTATAATATATACTTTTATATTTAATTATGGCTATTATCTTTGATTATGAATATTCTTTCTCTCTTTTCTATCATCATAACGATAATGTATCACCAACCTACGTCAAATTATCTTTTTAACATTGTGTCCATCCTACGGTCGTCTGGAAGAAATAAAACCGCCTTTAGCAATAAAACCGCCATTTGTATATAAATATTACAATCAATAACTATATAACTTTATTTTTGGTGTACAATAAAGAATATATCTATCTATCTATCTATTTTTTTAACAGCCCATATGTGTCCCACAGCTGAGCACGGGCCTCTCCATTTCTAAAGGAACGGACGTTAACCCACCACGCATGTCCAGTGCGGATTGGCGGGGTTATCAGACTAGGAATAAATATTTGTAATCCATACATGTATTTATTCCGATGCGGGGATCGAACCCGCGACCATAGACTTCGCGGATGGAGGGCCTCACCACTGAGCCAATTGGTCGTCGTCTATCTATTAATTTTATTAATTACTTAAAAGTTTGGAATATTTTTAGATAAAATGTAGAGGACAGTTGGCGAAAAGTTACAGTACTAAAGAAAACAAATAAGTATTATACAATTATGTGACAAGAAAATACGAAGTCAAATATTCTTTTATTTTTAAATAAAAAAAAACAAGTTTATTGCGTTTTTATTACAAACATTTCTAGTAGCCAAAAAAAGTAACTGCCAGATTCCATGCCGGTTTTTCGTGAGTTTCAAAAGGCGAAAGACTACACTCTTATAGAATATCGGCTTAAAGTTACGGCATTTTACTGCATTATCACGTTTAAAACGATAAGTGCAGGGATCCTGAGAATGAATTTTCTTTTACTTTACTTCTAAGTCTACTTTAAGTCTTACTCTTTTATGTAACGAAAGGTAAAATTAAAAATAATTCCTCAGTGACGAAATAAGTTAATTAACTCTTGAAGAGGCGAAAAGGAAAGATTAAAAAGCAATTTAAACCAATAGAAATTTAAATAGCAATTATTAAGCCTTCCAAAGAGCTATAAATAAATTGTGACGGTCCAAATTAAATCCTATCGCAAAGACAAAACGGAAACACCAACCGCCATATTGCTGGATACGAGTCGTTAGCGCCCTCGTTCCATTTCCGGCCGCCATTTTGGTTTCTCGGCGCCATTGTTAATGTTACAAGTTCAATGAGTGACAGATTTTTCATCTTTTAAACTTTGTTACAAGAAAGAAGACGGATCCATACAAAATTATCCCACTTCCTACAGAAAAAAGATGATATTCAAAAAAAAAAATTAAAAATATGAATAAATATATGGCGTAATTCGGAACGCAATAGGAATTTATATAAAAATTCGTTTAAGAATAATATAATATTTAGATGATCAATGGAGTCAGGCGTTACTTTACTTTACTTTGCGAAAATCCATTACTATGTAGACAATCAGAACATTTACTTAGCTAAGATCCGCGACAAGCAAACAAAAACAGAAAAATAATAGTGTGTGTTATACGAAGAAGTTAACCTTAAAGCTAGCTAGCCTTTTTAAGATGATTAATGGAGTCAGGCGTTACTTTGCGGAAATCCGTTACTATGTTGATAGTCAGAACTTTAAGTTATCTAAGACACACATTATTATTTTTCTGGTTTTGTTCGCTTGTCGCGGATCTTAGCTAAGTAAAAGTTCTCACTGTCCACATAATAATAGTTAAAATAAACATACTATAATATTGAGTAATATTTGGTTTTCCTGAGTTGTTTGAAGCCTAATTTCATACATACATATCGTCACGCCTGTCTCCCGTAGGGGTAGGCAGAGACCACATATCTCCATCCGCTACGATCTCGGCACACCTTCATTGCTTCACTTCATCCTCCACACTCATCCATCCTTTCTCTGACATTTATCGTAGCGAAACTGCTCTCCGTTAGTCGCTTCTCGCCCTCGTGGGAATCAGCACGTGACGGGTGGCGAACCACGTCGCCGTCATTTTTTAACAAATTAGGTTTATTGAAATTCGTCTTAGTGAATCCCACGAGCCAAGGGAGGATGGAAGTCAGCAGAGGCCCGTATGCTGAGGTAAGGCACTATAGTACCCGGGGAGACGGATCCCGGGACGATGGGCACAATTGCGACTAAGCTCGCCCCTAGCCATGCATCCATTGGCACAGCAGACCGTGGACTGGCGGAGAGGGAAGGAAAAAGATAGAGAAGAAAGGAAAGGGCTGGGGAAAGGAAAGATGGATTTAGACAGGATGATAGGGATATGATACTACCGCAACGGGAGACGAGGAGTGATACGGTAGTGGCTCGGGAGGCCGGGGTCGCGTACCCGTGTACCAGTACCATAAATACTGGACAGGCGGCTAGGCAAAGATACTCCTTGACCCAAAAACATCTAACATTTAAAAGAAATTGAATGGATCCTGAAATATTGCCGATGGTAAATCTAATCGTAAAATAAGCCAGGAAATGTACAAAGAAACGTCTAAGTATTAGAATTTTTAATACCTAATGAAAGATTATACTATACTTTCTGAACAATGAAGTCCACCCACAAATGGATCTTTGTCCCTGGAGAAATCTAAATAGAAATATTTCAATTTCTTCCTTAAGAATTTCGGTTTTATCGAATGTGTAATGAAATAAGTTACATCACTAGTGAGACGCGCAGTCAAGAGAGCGTATGTGGGTCGCCCGACTGGACGACGTCCTGTGGGGCGCCCCAGGTACCGCTGGAGAGACATGGTGGAGGATGACTTGCACAACCTTCGAATCTGCAACTGGCAGGAGGTGGCGCAGGACTGGGTACAGTGGCGTAAGATCTGTTCGGAGGCCAGGATCCATTTTGGGTCGCTGCGCCAACAATGCTAGTTTTTTACTAGTAAGACAAATCCATTCCCTCGGCTGAGTAGTTTAATTCGTGAGTCAAAGCATAGCCTCAAGCACTTTATTAAAAATATAAACAGATATTCTGTGAGATACATCCCGGTTTGAGGTAATGTAGCATACCTGCCGTACTGCTTATGGCGACCCTCGGGATCTTTAGGAGGCTTCTTCAAATAAAATTCTTCAGCACTATATTAATTTATTCTTGCGTTTCATTGTATATTTATATATTAATTATACTTTAATCTCACTTTATCAATTTACATCGTACTTCCTACTTCCTACTAATATTATTTATACATCCTACCAATATAATAAATGCGAAAGTTTGTGAGTATGGATGTATGTTTGTTACTCTTTCACGAAAAAACCACTGGACGGATTTGGATACTAGCTAACTTTACAGTAATATAGGTTATACATAAGAATAACATATTGACTACAATTTGTAATGATTTTATGTAATTTTGGTCGCAACATAACGATACATGTCAATTAAGTCGGAAAACAATCTGGCCTCTGAGAGCTATCTTGGCGTACGCTGCCTAAACCATTGGAGTTACACAAAGATGATGTACCGTAGGATTGTTTGTCTTGAATAGTTCTAAATAAAAGTCCGCGACAGCATATATCTACCTTTCATGTGGAAGCCACTATGACCAAAATTGTGAACCATAAATTAAGTAAAAAAAATATATTTATTTAAAATGATCTTTCACGAAACTTAAAATGGCAGACCAATTCCCACGCGAGCGAAGCCGCGGGCAAAAGCTAGTTTTATATATATTATAATTTTTATGTTTTGTGCCGGACGGGTGACATGTCTATTCAAGAGACGTCAGTCGAAATAAGGAGAATAATGTCTTTTTCATTTTCATAAGAATTTATCTCTTTTTCATTTTAAATTTGAATATTACGAATGTAAAAACAGTAATTTAATATAAAAGGTTTCAATGCATTAGTGATATATTTATGAATGTATCATTACAATAGAATAGGTAGTTAGTAGGTTTTTAGTGGTAGAGTCACGCTGCAGACGAATACTTTGTCAAGAATGGCGTATTATTTGTCTGTAGCGTGAATGGGCCGGCTCGCGCGGGGCAGTACCACACTCCCGCAAAAAACTGGTGTCTGAGTGGTAGCTTAGCTACCGCGCTTCGTACAGTGAGCGGCCTGAGTTCCGGAGGCCCAATACCCTCCCCCTCACCCTCCCGCTCCCACGTCCATAATGTCACTTTCTTTAAAGGTCTACAACGCTTCCGCACTGCCTATGGCTTTGCGGATGTCTATGCGCGGCATTGATTGCTTTCCATTCCAGGTGACATGCCTGCTCGTTTGCCTTCCTATCCCATTAAACAAAGGTCTATTCGTACCGTAAAATAATTTCTATTAAAATCCAAAGCTAAAACGAAATCTATGAAACCGACCAGAGACAAGAGAACTAGCATTTCTAACCTATAACGCAACTAAGCGGATTAAAGTAGCAAGATTGCTTGTGTGTTACTCAGTGGACGGTAAGTTATGGCCCTTACTTAATCCTACATTTCTTTCCTTTTAATGGAATATTTATGGTGTATTTTACGACGTTATTCAACTTATCTCCCATGGAGTTTCATGGGGGCAAAATGGATTGTTTTTATTACAATATTAACTAGCTTTCTTGTCTATATGATAAAGGTGGTTGCAAATTTTAAAGCGCTTACTGAAGTAAGGGATATAAAATATTGATAGGTAAATACATACATACATATAGTCACGCCTGTCTCCCTGTAGGGTTAGGCAGAGACCACAGATCTCCATCCGCTACGATCCTGACACACCTTCCTTGCCTCCTTCACACTCTTCTCGCCCTCGTGGGAATGAGGACGTGACGGATGGCGAACCACGTCGCCGTCATTTTTAACGAATTAGGTATAGAGATTCGTCCCGGGAATTCGTTCGGGCGGTACTATAATGCCTTACCACAGCATGCGGAGCTCTGCTGGGGCTGACCTCCATCCTCCCTTGCGGCTCGTGGGATTCACTATGACGAATTTTAATAGACCTAATTTCTTAAAAAACGACGACGACGTGGTTCGCCACCCGTCACGTCCTGATTCTTACGAGGGCGAAAAGCGACTAAGAGAGAGCCGTTTCGCTACGATGAGAGCGGAGAAAGTGGAACAAATAAATAAATTCTCAGGAGTTGTGAGTTGCTGAGACGTACCGATTCGGTACTTTTTCAGATATGGCTATATATTCGGATATAAATATATAAGTACATATATACATATACATACATAATCATACCATAAATCTATATATGTATATAAAAATGGAGAGCTATTTTGTTAGTCTCGCTAATACTCAAAAACGGCCCGACCGATTTGAATAATTTATTTTTTTCTATTCACTCTATTACAGGGAAGGTTTACGAATCAAAAAATATAGGGAAAACATTAAAAATATTAGAAAAATAAAAAAAAATTCTTCCTTTTACTTCCAATAGATGGCGTTCGTGACGGCTTTATCGTGTGACGGACGTGTCGTTGTACAAAACTGTCGTTTCTTTTGTGCAATTTTGAAAAGTATTGCATATCTAAGTGGTATTTCTATTCTAAGTTGTACATACTGTAATATATTACGACCAATTGATTCAGTGGCAAGGCCCTATCTACGGAGTCACAGGTCGCGGGTTCGATCCACGCATCGGAATAAATATATGCATGTTCTACAGTTATTTATACCGAGTCTGGTAATCTCGCCAATCCATACCAGACAAGGGTGGTGGGTTAACGTCCGTTTCTAGATAAATGAGAAGGCCCCGATGTGATTGACTCAGTAGCATAGTCACAACTATCGCAGACAAAAGGTCACGGGTTCGTTCCTCGGGATAAATATATGTATGTGTATTTTACAGATTCCGAGTCTGGGTTTCCCGTCAATTTAGCCTGGACAAGCGTGGTGGGTAAATGTTAATTACTTTTTATTTAAATACATATTAAAACCTTTTATATTATATTACTTCATTTTAAATTCGTAATTTTAAAATTTAAAATAAATAACGAAATAAATTGTTTTATAAAAACAAAATACATAAGTTCGACTGACTTCTCACAACAGACATGTCACCTGTCTGGCATAAGAAAATGAGATATAAAATGTAAATTGATAAAGTGTGAATAAAGTTTGAATAACATATAAATATACAGTGAATAGAAAAATAAATTAATTTCAATTGGAAGGATTTGAATTACATCGAAAATAAAACCCCCTAAAGATCCCGTGTGTATCGCCGTAGCAGTACAGCTTGTTATGTTTTTCTATTCACCGTACATATATATCTTATTCGAACTGTATTCACACTTTATCAATTTACATTTTATATCTCATTTTCTCGGAGAAATTCGCCGGAGAACCAGAGTCACCGACATTGCTCATCAAGTTAGCAGACTGAAGTGGCAATGGGCTGGACACGTTTGTCGGAGAACCGACAACCGTTGGAGTAGACGAGTGCTGGAGTGGAGACCGCGGCTCGGCAAACGTAGTGTGGGACGCCCTCCTGCTAGATGGAGCGACGATCTGCGCAAGGCGGCTGGCAGAGACTGAGATGCGTGTAGCCGAAGATCGGGCTAGGTGGCGCGCCTTGGGTGAGGCCTATGTCCAGCAGTGGACTGCCGCGGCCTGATATTGATATTGATCTCATTTTCTTACGCCGGAAGGGTGACATGTCTTTTGAAAGACGTCAGTCCAACTAATCTTTTTTGTTTTTATAAAACAATTTATTTTTTGGACAGTCAAAAATTTCACGTAGCTAAGATCCGCGACAATAACACATAGCCGAACAGGCAAGACTCAATTCATTTACATTTTATAAACATCAAATTAACAAAACTTCATGATGGATTTCCGCAAGGTAACGCCTGACTCCATTTATCAATTTATTTATTTTTTATTTTTCACTAAGACGTATTTAATATACCTAATTTGTTGAAAAATGACTGCGACGTGGTTCGCCACCCGTCACGTCCGTTTCGCTGCGATGAATGGCAGCGGATGGAGCTCTGTGGTCTCTGCCAACCGCTGCGGGGGATAAGCGTGAATATATAAAGAAATAAAAATTTTAATTTAAAAAGAAGTAATATAATATAAAAGGTTTTAATGTATTCAAATAAAAAGTTTTAATACATTAGTGATACATTTATCAATGTATCACTACATTAATCCAGAAATGGTTAGGCCCTTGTCCAATACTGAAACATATTTTTTGACAACCCTATAAAAAGCCCGACTTATATGCAATTAAATATTTTAAATTTAACAAGCAATAAAAATTTATTAATTTTATAATGTACTCACTCTAAATAAATCCTCCGGAGAAACCACCCATCGTTTTGACAAATAAAAAAAATAAAAATTCTTTTTTATTTTAAATAAACTACAGTTAAGAAACCAAAACGTCGTGCTTCCTTCTGTACGTCTGAAGACCAACTGAGCTTCACGCACAATTCCAAATTCAAAATGTGCCTTGGAATGCCTCCAGAAATCGTTGACCTGTGATATATACGCTCTGCTCCGCAATATTGGAATGACGAAGCAAAGCGGAGGGCGTCGAGGTAGTCCTTTCCATTTTGGTCCTTTGTTATCAAGTCACTATCCCGTATAATAATGAAAACGGACGTTATAGCGAATCACATAAAGTATATTTTTCATTGAACTGGACATATATCCTGTAAACGATGAGAATGTAAAGGAAAATATACATTAAATCTTTGTGTTAAGGTCAGTATTGGAGTAAAAGCAACATGAAAAGCTACAGGTCTTTGATAAGTTCGCGCTGAAAGTACAGCGAACGGGTCTGGTGGAAAAGGACCCAACTGATTTTTTTTTACCCAAAATACTACGATAAAATATTTTCTATATTCGAATTTTCAATTCTACAATTAGATTAAATTAATTTTTGAATTAAAACAAACATACATACAGGCGTTGTTATATGTAAATCACGCCTGTTTCCCGTAGGGGTAGGCACAGACCTATAGAGGCTGCTACGATCCCTGCACACATTCTTAGCTTCATGCACACTCATCACTCTCTTCATAGAATCACGTTGATTAAGGGTTTTTTCGTCGTTTAAGGGACTTTTGACCTGGCCTTTCTTCAGAAGGTCAGCGATTTGGTCAAGATATGTTTTCCTTGGTCTACCCTACCGACTCTTCGTTGTCTTTCATTCATACTCTATATGCCCAAAGCGTCTATTATTAAATATTAGCTTTGGTATTTAAGGAATTTTTTTTTTGTGTATGCACATGGAGGCGTGTATGTAAACGTATGTGATTGTGTGTCTGTGTGTATGTTTTTCGTGAACATTTGCAACTGTGACGTAGATAGATTGTTGTTAAAAATAAGATGTTTTATTGATTTATAAATTATGTTTATTTGGACTTCTAAAATGTTTTTTTAAAGCGCTGGCTGGCAAGTAAAATTATGATTTAATTTAGAGTATTTAGCGTTATATAAATGTGAAATGTGGTATAAAATGGAATTAGATGCATAGGAGGTTGTACACCTCTGATTGGAACGTGGAATAAGTAATTATGATCACTGATTGATGACAATTTTATGATTTTTAATACCAAAAGTTAAGCTAAGTTCTCCATTTCAGATTTTATGCAGAGCTACTAATTCTATAGACCGCACATTTCATATATATTTTTTTTATCTTATATAGGTTATCAAGAATTCTAGTAATAATAAAAACATTGCTAGTCTTCTTTTATTAAAAAAACTCTTCTTAATTTTCTAATGGTTGTGTTAGGAAAAAATTAATCGCTCGCACGCTAACAACTTGCGGGAAGAGAGTGACTGCAAATCAGCGCTAGAATCCCGTTCCCCTGTTACCAAAAGCTGAGCCACTTCCTTTAAAAGTTAATTATAATGACAACCAAGTGGCTCAGTGGCGGGGCCCTCCGCCCGCGCAATCAACGGTCGCGGGTTCGATCCCCGCATCGGAATAAATATATGTATGGAGTACAAATTTGAAATTGAACAAGCGTGGTGATTTAACGTTCGTGCCTCCAAAAATGGTGAGGCCCGTGCTCAGTGATGGGATATGTATGGTCTGTTAAAAAAACAATAATGTAAATGTAATATAAGGCTATTTTGTTTTTATCTTATTCATGCAAATAAAGTATTTTTATTTATTCATTGATCTCACGTAAATATTCTAACGGTAGATAGAATCGAACCCACTTTGTTTAATTTCTATATCACTGCAATTAAAAAAACGTAAAATAAAAATTTTTTATGTACTACCTTTTCATTGAGGACCGTCCCAAGAGGTCCTTAATTTCTGCATCTGTCCCGTGCAAGCACACTGTTAAAACATATTTCTGTCTCTCTCAGCACTTATGTCAGGAAGGCCATCCCTTTGTGTGGTGAACTAGGATTTCACGCGGTTTTTCACGCTATATATATATACGACCCCGAATATTAATTAGTAGTATTATTTTTGTCTACTCGAGATATAAGCCCATTGCTTCACGCCATCATTTTTGCAATGAGCAGATAAAATTAGTAATATTCATTAAAAATCTACGACCGATTGGCTCAGTGGCGGGGCCCTCCGCCCGCGGATTCAATGCTCGCTGGTTCGAATCGGTCCCGCATCGGAATAAATATATAAAATTTTTGAAAATGAAATAAAAGAACAAATCTCACCGATTGTAAGTTGGCGGGAAAAGTTCCTAGTCTCCTTTTTTATATAAAGACATGACTCCTCGCTTGGAGTGCGTGCATTCTTCAAACCAACCAATAAATGAATACCAAGGCTGTCGTCTACAGAGTCACAGGTCGCGGATTCGATCCCCGCATCGGAATAAATATATGTACGGCCTACAGATATTTGTTCCGAGTCTGGTAACCCCGCCAATCCGCGTTGGACAAGCGCGGTGGGTTAACGTCCGTTCTTCCAGAAATGGGGAGGCCCGTGCTCAGCAGTGGGATATATATGGGCCGTGAAAAAATAATTAGAAATCTGGCAGCTCGAAATTTCTGTTAAAAAATAAAATTCAATTTCATCCCCACCATCCGGATGAATGGGGTACCAGTACGGTGCAGTGCGGTTTTTCTAGAAACTTCTTTCCACGCACTACTATATGAAACAAGCTACTTCTAATGTTTTCGAATCGATATGACATTGAAACCTTATAAAAAACAAGCCTACTCCTATCTCGAAGGTCGGCAACGCATTTACAATGCCTATGGTGTTGCGAATAACCATGGGCGGTGTTAATTCCATGAGGCAAACGAGCAGGCGTGTCACCTGATGGAAAGCAATCAACGCCGCCCATACACATCCGCAGCGCTATAGGCAATGCGGAAGCGTTATCTACCATTAGGAAAGTGTCATTATGGGAGGGGAAGGGGTGAGGGGGTGGGGGGTGGGGGGGGACTACGAACTCAACCGCTCACCGCACGAAACGCGGTAGCTAAGCTACCACTCAGACGCCGGTTTTCAGCGGGAGTGTGGTACTTCCCCGGGCGAGCCGGCCCATTCACGCTACAGACAAATAACATGCCATTCTTGACAAAGTAATCGTCTGCAGCGTGGCTCTACCAATATAATCATTAAAAAATAGGGTGCAATGAAATCTCTAGTTCTGTCTCGCTAGTCTATCGAGTCAAGCGAATACATTAACTTTTCTTCTTCTAAGAGTGCCTCTCCGACTTGCGAAGGTCGGCAGCCAATTCAGCACAATCCTCCTCCTCCTTCGCGAGGTGCAGCAGTTCTGGAGCACTCGCTATCCCGGTCCACTCCCTGATATAAAGTAGCCAAGTCTTCCTTCTACGATCATCTTGTCTTTTGCCCGCGACTTTTCCCATCATGATTAGACAAATGTTGATATACCTATATTTTAAAAAATGACGGAGACGTGGTTCGCCACCCGTCACGTCCTGATTACCACGAGGGTGAGCGACGAAAGGAGAGCGGTTTCGCTACGATGAATGTTAGAGGACGGATTGATGAAAAGATGGATGAGTGTGGAGGAAGCAAGGAAGGTGTGCCGGGATCGTAGCGGATGGAGATCTGTGGTCTCTGCCTAACCCTACGGGAGACAGGAGTGACGATATGTATGTATTTATGTATCATTTGCAGCAACTTCTACCTGTCATGTCTCATGATATGACCCGGGTAAGCTACTCTGACAGTCTACAAAAGTTCAAGTATCTTTTATTAACTTTTTCACACAGTCAAATGTAAACAAGATTTTTATAGAATGCAAGTTATTCGTCGGTAGTGCTCAGCTGGGTTTCGTGGTAGCTTTAAATACACCGCAACTAAGTGTTGGAACAACTTGCCACCACCTCTCCGTGACTTGCATAATATATGTTTAAAAAAATACAAAAATCTAATTTTAAGTATGCAAACAGACACTTGTTCTTTTGGTTGCGGTGAATTTATTACGTGATTTAGTTGTTTTTAATTTTACTGTATTGTATGTGTATGTGTATATTAGTATGAGTAGTAGTATATATGTGGATTTATGTGTGTGTGTCCGTATCAATGTCGTCACTGTGGTCCACGATCTGACCACGTTGGTTCTCGCTGAAAACCAGCGCCGGGTGCTCCAATAGAACGCCAGGCATATGCTGAGCAAGAACCACTTTATGACACTTGTTAGATTAAAATTATTTTCTTTTTGTTTTGTTTATTTGTCCAACTAATATTTTAAATGCGAAAGTTTGTGATCATGGATGTATGTTTGTTACTCTTTCACGAAAAAACTACTGGACGGATTTGGATGAAACTTTACAGTAATATAAGTTACTACAATTTGTAATGATTTTATGTGATTTTGGTCGTAATATAACGATACATGTCAATTAAGTCGGAAAAAAATCTGGCCTCTGAGAGCTATCTTGGCGTACGCTGCCTAAACCATTGGAGTTACACAAAAATGATGTACCGTAGGATTGTTTGTCTTGAATAGTTCTAAATAAAAGTCTGCGACAGCATGTATCTAGCTTTTATGTAGAAGCCACTATGACCAAAATTGTGAACCATAAATTAAGTAAAAAAAAATATATATTTATTTAAAATGATCTATCGCGAAACTTAATGTGGCAGACCAAATTCCACGCGAGCAAAATCGCGTGCAAAGGCTAGTATAGTGTAATATTAATATATCATTAAAGGTTTTAATTTTAGTTATTGTAATAAAGGTGGTTTGAATAAAGTTTATTCTATTTCTAAATGAGCCAGCGTATCGCCTATGGAAAGCAATCAAAGCACCCCATAGACATTTGCAGTGCCAGGTATTGCAGATGCATTATCTGCCTTTAAGATAACACATACTTATCTGGGTCACATCGTGAGACGTGACAGGTAAAATTGTTGCGACTAATTACAATGGGTAAAGACGGTTCGGACGGAGGAGAGTCTTGGCTATGTAACATGAGGGAGTGGACCGGGATAGCGAGTGCACCAGAACTGCTGCACCTCGCGAAGGAGGAGGAGAGTTGTGCTGAATTGGCTGCCGACCTTCGCTAGTCGGAGAAAGACGTCGATATACAGAAAAAATTTATTTAATAAACAATTTTCATAATAATTAAATTATTTACAATATTTTCGCAAGTAGTCGAATCGGTGTCACCCGAATCCGGATGACGCGGCACGGTGACAACTCTCCTGTCACCCCAATACGGGTGACGGAGCAATAAACGTATTAAATATGTTCGCGCAGCACTACTACATCATGACCCCATATTAAATTGTAGCACACTTATGACCTCATATTAAATTGTAGCATGAGGTTGCTACGTTCGCTACGAGATACGTAGAAGTGATCTCGTAGTACTGCTATGTATTAGTGACTTATATTTTTATTTATTATATGGATTAGTGACTTTATAAATATTATTGATACTGGAAGGCTCGATTGAGGAAGTGCATCTACTGCTACACTAAAGTTACCTGGTACCGTTTTATATTAAACTATTTTGTGGACAGTCAAATCTTTTACTTAACTAAGATCCGCGACACGCAAACAAATATAGAAAAATAATGTGTGTTTTCCACTGGATGAAGTGGATTTACGGGGAATTTAAACTAGATCTTTAAACTAAAGGGCTGCTTATGTGTATATATGTATATATATGTTATGTATGTATGTACTTATTTATGTGTATTTATATATGTATTCCAAATTTGAATAATGACTGAATCGGAAGGTCTCAGCACGGGCCTGCCTAGTGAGACCAAGATTGCTCCATCCAACTTCACCTGTAAATTGTCACAAATAAAATAAAATAAAAAATAAATAAAAAAAATTAAAGGTTCCCCGTAAATCCACTTCTTCGAGTGTAGAACACACATTATTATTTTTCTGTGTTTGTTCGCTTGTCGCGGATCTTAGCCAAGTAAAAGTTCTGACTGTCCACACAGTAATGGATTTCCGCAAAGTAACACCTGACTCATTATGATTAATCATCTTAAACTATTCTATTTAGCTTAATTCCATACAAATGTGTTTCTATCATATCTTGCGATTGCTTTTTCAACTATATCTACTTAACCCGTTATTTATTCTTCAAAATTTTGCACACACACATTGAGTTTCTGTGACGATACAACATTACGATTTTTTCTATGGAATACGAAGGCAAACGAGCAACCGTATCACCTGATGGAAAGCAATCAACGCCCCCCCTAGACATCTGCATGGACATGCCGGCCTTTAAGATATGAGTTGGCTTGTTTTTGGAAGGTTTCAAGGTCGTATTAGTTCGAAAATACCGCTGAAGACAGCTGGTATCACACAGTAGTGGTGCGTGGAAGGAAGTTTCTGTAAAAACGCACCGTACTGGATCGCCACTCATCCAAACGGTGGGGATGAAACTTTTCCTTGTGGCGAGTTGTACGGTAGTGGAATTCAGCGGTCGGGATTATTAGAATCGAAAGAAGATGCTGAGAGATGAGATATCTCTCCGCAGTTCTAAATAATCTAGCCGTTTAACCAACAAAGTCACGATACAGACTTTGTTGGCTGACCACCAAACTCCATAGAAGGTTTTGGTAAAATAGCCATCATGTTATCAAGATGTAACGTGACGAGCTAACTATTATACAGGGTGTCCCAGAACTCAACGTCAAGCCGAAACGGGGTGACAGGATTGATTGTAACCATCATGAGAAAAATCAGAACATAAAATCTATCCCATGCAGTTTGAAAAGTATCGGCATTTAAGAAAAACCTAGAAATTTGGTAAAATTGTAACCATTTTTCGGTTATTGTGGTTAATTTTTATTATTTTTGTTCATTTAAACTTTGGAATCGTAACCCTAAATAATATTTCTAGAATAACAGTAAAAAATAATGACACAATTGCCCCAAGTTTCCTAGAATTAGGTCTATTTGTAAAACTATGAATTAAAAATTTTCCTAATTTGTCGACTTTGAAAGGCTTTGCTAACCCATTTTACTCAGTTAAAATGTTTTTTATTCGCACAAGCTCTTGGTATGTTCTTAATTTTAAGATCTTCAGCTAGGTTTTTTTTTTGATTTTTCTCATGATGGTTACAATCAATCCTGTCACCCCGTTTCGGCTTGACGTTGAGTTCTGGGATATCCTGTATAAACTTAAAAGGCAGCCTGAAAAGGCCTCGAATCAACCGCCGTAAAGCCATTTAAAAACGACAAAGATTGTCATCGAAATCTTACTCTATGAACTAAGTTTAATATCTCAAAGCTGCGAAGTCGCGGAGACGAAGTAACTTTGGAGGTGATCCGGCAAATTAGTTCAATATGGACGAAACACGCAGCCGAAGCGAGCGATACTATGCGAAGTCTTAATCCACAGATCTCATTATGTTGACCTATCGACTAACGGAATATACATACATACATATACTCACGCCTGTTTCCCGTAGGGGTATGCAGAGACCGCAGATCTCCATCCGCCACGATCCCGGCACACCTTTCTTGCTTCCCCCACACTCATCCATCTTGCCCCGCACGCTGAGGTAAGGCACCATAGTACCCGGGAGAGCCAGATCCCGGGATGGTCGGCACGCTTGCGACTACGCTCGTCCCTGGCCACGCGTACATTGGATCGACAGATGCCTCGTGTTGAGGCGAAACACGTGACGTGTCTCTTTGTGTGTTGTTGATAGTGTTTGGGAGGTGGAAAGTTGCTGACGACCATTTGCCGTTAAGATTTAATTTGAGTTCCCCGTAAATCCACTTCTTCCAGCTGGAAACCACACATTATTAATTTTCTGTTATTGTTTGCTTGTCGCGGATCTTAGCTAAGTAAATGTTCTGACTGTCCACATAGTGATGGATTTCTGGTCTGTGGGAGGCGGAAATCAATTACCACGAGGTGACCTGCACCTCCGTTTGCTTCCTCTCTTATAAAAAAGTGACAATAACGATTATAGATTATATATTTTTCTTTTTTTTATGGGATAGGAAAGCAAACGAGCAGCCGCGTCACCTGGTGGAATGCTTTCAGCAATCAACGCCACCCATAGACCTCCGCAGCGCTATAGACAGTGGGGAAGCGCTGCCGACCTTTAAGTAAAGTGTCATTTGGAAATGGGAATGAGGACGGGGAGGGTGTTTTGCCTTCGTAACTGGGCCGCTTACCGTACGAAGCGCGATAGATAATGTATATAAGATTAAACACAAATTTATGATCCAGTGAACAAACCAAAACCTCTGGAGCACTCTCTGCTAATAAAGTCTGTTCGTATTACGTCATTGGGATCCCCTAATGATTATAAATCATTGTATCATGTCACAATGATATCTTTAAATACACATTTCTATAGAAATAGTCAACACTAAAAGAATGATGTACTTATATTTCTTCTAGTCCATTGCATTCGCTGTCCCTTTCCCGCTAATGTCTGACCGATACGTTGTCTCTGTTTAGCACTTAAACCGGCCCTTCGGGACTAGAAAATGGACGAAGGAATGACGTGGAGGCGTTATTATTTTTTCTTTTTTTTTTAAATGGGTCGGAAGGCAAACGAGCAGTCGTGTCGCCTGATAGAAAGCAATCAAAAACGCCGCCCAGAGAAATCCGCAGCGCTATAGGCAGCGCAGAAGCGTTGCCGACCTTTAAGGAAAGTGTCATTATGGGAGCAGAGGCAAAATGAAGGTTGAGGAGATGAGAAGAGCATTGGGCCTCCGGAACTCAGCTCTCCGTACAAAGCGCGGTAGCTAAACTACCACTCAGACGCCCGTTTTCTGCGGGAGTGTGGTACTTCCCCGGGCGAGCCGGCCCATTCATGCTACAGACAAATGTTATGCCATTCTCGACAAAGTATTCGTCTGCAGCGTGGCTCTACCGCTGGCAAATATCTTTAATGTGAATTTATTATGTTGAATTGGGGATAAAAAATTTTTGCTGCGAAAATGTTGGAAACTTTGAGAAATACATAGGCTTCTATGTATTTCTCAAAGTTCGGCTACGATTCTGTATTGTCTCGGGTGTTGCGGATGTGTATGAGTAGCGTTGATCGCTCGTTTGCCTTCCAATCTCATAAAAAAATCACTATTAACCCTTATTTAATCTTGAAGACCTAACCATTTCTGAAAGAATAGCCAATACCCTACCACGCTTGTCCAATACGAATTGGCGGAGTATCTAGACCAAAATAAATATCTATATGTCATACACATATTTATTCTATGGGCATTCTATTCATATGAGGCATCTTCAGGTATAGTAGACTCTACGGAAGACAACCGAAAAGTTCTTCTTCCGTAGTCTACTATACTTGAAGATGCCTCGTGTTGGGGCGAAACACGTGTCGTTTACAAAATGGAAAAGTGATGATGTCTGTTTGGTGTTGTGTATAGTGGTTGGTGGGTGGAGAATTGATGGCCGATTTTCGGTAAGTTTTTGGTTTAAGTTCCAAATAAATCCACTTAACCCAACAGAAAAACACACGTTATTAATTTTCTGTTATTGTTTTGCTTGTCGCGGATCTTAGCTAAGTAAAACTTTTGACTGTCCATATAGTGATGGATTTCCACAAACGCCTGACTCCATTAATAATCGTATAAAATATGTAATATTTCGAGGCGAAATATCCTCTTTACATCTGTCTATGTTCTAGTGGTGCGTCCGGAGGGTAAGAGGGAACATCGGTCGGCACTCCATAGTAATCACAGCCACGTCACGCTTCAGAGGGAGTGACGACGGTGGCTGGTGTATTGGATCATTTAACACCGTCTGTACCCCAACCACACATCTGTCTGATATAGAGATAATTGATGGAAGTAATTAGAGTAAATGTTGCGTTACGGTTATGAAACTCAACGTCATCTCATCAAAGAAAACAAAATAGAATCGAAGAGTAACTAACTCAACGACTTATTCTTCGATTCTATTTTCTTTTCTTTGTTTAGAGTAACTAACTCAACGACTTACTCTTCGATTCTATTTTCTTTTCTTTGTTTAGAGTAACTAACTCAACGACTTACTCTTCGATTCTATTTTCTTTTCTTTGTTTAGAGTAACTAACTCAACGACTTACTCTTCGATTCTATTTTCTTTTCTTTGTTTAGAGTAACTAACTCAACGACTTACTCTTCGATTCTATTTTCTTTTCTTTGTTTAGAGTAACTAACTCAACGACTTACTCTTCGATTCTATTTTCTTTTCTTTGTTTAGAGTAACTAACTCAACGACTTACTCTTCGATTCTATTTTCTTTTCTTTGTTTAGAGTAACTAACTCAACGACTTACTCTTCGATTCTATTTTCTTTTCTTTGTTTAGAGTAACTAACTCAACGACTTACTCTTCGATTCTATTTTCTTTTCTTTGTTTAGAGTAACTAACTCAACGACTTACTCTTCGATTCTATTTTCTTTTCTTTGTTTAGAGTAACTAACTCAACGACTTACTCTTCGATTCTATTTTCTTTTCTTTGTTTAGAGTAACTAACTCAACGACTTACTCTTCGATTCTATTTTCTTTTCTTTGTTTAGAGTAACTAACTCAACGACTTACTCTTCGATTCTATTTTCTTTTCTTTGTTTAGAGTAACTAACTCAACGACTTACTCTTCGATTCTATTTTCTTTTCTTTGTTTAGAGTAACTAACTCAACGACTTACTCTTCTATTCTATTTTCTTTTCTTTTCTTCGATTCTATTTTCTTTTCTTTGATGGCAGTTAGTCAAAACTATTATGCCAATGTCAAGTAAAATGGAATAATATAAAATATCTTGAAATGTCTAGTCAGTTCGTCACGTTACGTCTTGATAAAATGGCGGCTATTCTACCAAAACCTTCTATGGACTTTTTTATCAACTTACATAAACATGTATTTGGGATAGGAAGGTAAACGAGCAGGCATGTCACCTGATGGAATTACTACTATTACTTACACACACACACACACACACACACACACATATATATATATATATATATATATATATATATATATATATATATATATATATATATATATATATATATATATATATATATATATATATATATATATATATATATATATATATATATATATATATATATATATAAGAAAATAGAATCGGCTCTCCATTAGAATTATTATTATAAATAATTATTATAAAGAATTAATATTTGAAAAACTGTATTAACATCGAGTGTCATCCGTTTAAAAAAATATATTTGAACTTGAGTGGATGAATAAAATGTATTCCTCCTTTTTTTTCTTTGATGGCAATAAGTTATAACTATTATGCCAGTGTCAACTAAAACAGGATAACATCTTATCTCTTGAACTTATAACTTATAACGTTACGTCTTGATAAATGGTGGCTATTCTACCAAAACCTACTATAGACTTTTTCAGTCAAGTTGACTTTTTATGTTAAAAAGTCACATAAATAAATGCATATGGCATTTATTTCATATCACTTTACTTACCACATACGCCTTAATCGAACTATTCGAGAATTTAATCGAATTATACAATATAACTGATAATAATATAAGTTTATGAAAATTAAATAAAAACACCCTTTGCCTTCCTATGCCATAAATAAAACAGGCTGTACTTATTTGTATCTACGGGATCTATCCATCTAAACTGCATCTTTTTATTAGTTTACTGATTTTTCTTTATTTTATGTATTGCAATTATGTTCTCCTTTATGAAAAGGCTCGGCTGGCGGTTCATCAGGGGGTGCTTGTTCCGCTGGCAGAAGAAGCATGAAAGCAGACTGAATGCGGTGGAAATGAGAGCATTAAGAAGTATGTAAGGTGTAACCTTGAATGATAGAATAAGAAATGAAGATATAAGAGAGCAATGCGAAGTAAAAGGTGTTGTGACAAAAGTTGAGAAAGGGATGCTTAGATGGTTTGGGCATATAGAGAGGATGGATGAAAGACGACTGGCGAAAGAAATTTACGTTGCGAATGTGGATGGAAGGGCTAGAAGAGGAAGATCACGGAAAACATACCTTGACCAAATTGCTGATGTTTTTAAGAAAGGCCAGGTCAAGAGTACCCTCAACCGGCGGGCTTGCATGAGGAGAATAATGAGTGTGGAGGAAGCAAGGGAAGTATGCCGAGATCGTAGCAGATGGAGATCTGTGGTCTCTGCCTCCCGCTACGGGAGACCGGCGTGACGATGATGATATGTAATTATGTTGTGTGTATGTATATGTTAAAGTAAGAGGAAAAATATACTACCAAATAAATATGTCTCCACTCACACCCGATAACCTATTTATACGTAATTTATTCTCATTTCAACACCATTATATCCCGTCTAAATTCTATTGCAGAAATTCTATCCCGAGCTGTAAAAATTACTCCAAGTTAATATCGACTGTATCACACAGCGATAGAACAGAGATTTGCTCGCGCCGATAAACTGTACTTAATTGTGAAGTGAGTATTAAAGGTTTTACAAGGGAAAATAAGCTCTAGTTAAAAGGTTTATGGATGAAATTTTATTGTCATGAAAAAGTTCATTCCTTAGCACTAAATAGTAACAACACAGTATTAAGGAATTTTCGGGATTAGTTCTTATGGGATAGAAATGCAAAGAAGTATAGAAATATACATAGAATTTGTTTATTTGCGATATATCTTTCTTTCTTTGCAAGAGCAAATGCTTTGCCGACCTTTAAGATATGGGAAAGCTTGTATTCAAATAAAAATATAAATTTAAAAATAGAAAAACGTTTATTACTGACATACATTTCTTTTACAAGTAATTAAATCTATAAAAAAATATAAATTCAATGTAACATAAAAATAGAAAAATTATAAACTAAGATTAGAACTAATAATAGAACTTTTTTGTATCACCACTCTTTTCCAATGCGGATTGGCGGGGTTACCAGACTCAGAATAAATATTTATAATCCATACATGGGTGGAGGGCCCCGCCACGGAGCCAATTGGTCGTCCTTTGATATATTCCACTCGAATTTTAAAATATTTAAAGATAAAGGTCTAGAAGTAATTAAAAAAAATATAATATTATATATTTTTGTACAAATACTCACATACACACACACACACACTCAAACAAGAAACACACACACACGCGCGCGCGTATATACACTGCATTATTAATTTATTCACATAACAAAACGAATGTAAAAGTTATTCGCAACGTCTAGTTTGTTCAATTGTCTGCATTAAATTTTAAGAATACTTCTATACAACACGTAAAATCCTTTATGGGCAGTACAATATGTAAATAATTAAAGTAAAATCTTCTATAGACGCGTTACACGACTCTGAGTAAGGAAAAAATCTATGGGTTCGCGTCAGCAGCATGTTAATGCTCAAGGTATATCTATAGGCTATAGACATATTTTAAACACAGTTAATGCGCGCGCAGCTGCCGACGTGCACGCACCACGCCAACACATTATATACCCGATTGTATGTGTGTGCGTTGGACGCTTCACGGATGGATAAAGTTTTGTGAGTCGCATCAGCAACATGCTGTAGTAATAACAGCATATCCGTAGTTATCACCCTGCCTTCGATTTTTTTTTGTAATTTCTCATCTAAGTGCTGTGTAAATAATTAAAAGTAAATGCTTTCTGTAAGGCGACTCACTAACTTCTTTATGATCTCAAAACAAAGACATTTTGAGTTGATTTCAAAAAGTGTCCCACAAAACCCCTTATTATATGGACAGTCAAAAGTTTTACTTAGCTAAGATCCGCGACAAGCAAAACAATAACAGAAAATTAATAATGTGTGTTTTCCGTTGGCTATATGAATTGAAATTGAACCAAAATCACTTTTAATCGGTTGTCTTTCCGTCAGCAGTCTATTATACACAATGCCAAGCATGCACTATCGCTGTTGGGGCTTGTACACGACACGTGTTTCGCCCCAACACGAGGCATCTTCAGGTATAGTAGACTCTACGGAAGAGTCTAGTGAGTGTTTGGTGTTGTGTATAGTGGTTGGTGGGTGGAGAGTTGCTGACGGCCGTTTTTCCGTATGTTTTTGGTTTAAGTTCCAAATAAATCCACTTCATCCAGCAGGAAAAAACACATTTTCTGTTATTGTTTTGCTTGTCGCAGATCTTAGTTAAGTAAAAGTTTTAAAACATAGTGATGGATTTCCGCAAGAGTAACATCAGACTCCATTAATCATCTATCAGCGTAATTAATTTACTTCCTGTAAAACGACGCACTAGCTCCTTTCTTGTGTATCTAAAAAATTTGATTTAATAAAGTGTCCCGAAAAAATCCATCAGCGTGGTCACCCCACACCGCCATCTCCCGACTATGCGACGCACGCCAGTTATTTAATAAGCGCTGAACCCACGACTGCCTCACGCGCTCGCCAAACACTTGTTGATCTCCTATAGATATATATCGGCCTCCTCTCGCCTCTTCATCTGTACAAACATAAATCGTTTTTCAAAGCTTTCGTTTTTTCATCATCGTCATCAAGGCATTACCAGTCCAGTAAATTTTTCCAGTCGGATCTTCCTTTAGCTTTTTCCCTCCAGCACCCCACACCGATTGCCTTTAAGTCGTCCTCGACTCCATCTAGCCATCTGAGCTTAGGCCTTCCTCGGTTTCTACGTACAAGGCACAAGTCAGGCCACACATGGAATACTGTTCTCACCTCTGGGCCGGGGCTCCCCAGTATCAACTTCTTCCTTTTGATCGCATTCAAAGTCGTGCGATCCGAATCGTCGATGACCAAGATCTCACTGATCGGGTTGATTCTCTAGCGCTGCGGAGAGATGTCTCATCTCTCAGCATTTTTTACCGCCTTTATCATGGGGAGGAATTGTTTGGAATAATTCCCGCCGCCGAATTCCACAACCGCACAACTCGCCGTAAAGAAAAATTTCATCCCCATCATCTGGATGAGTGGCGATCTACTACGGTGCGTTTCTCCCGTAACTTCTTTCCACGCACCACCAGTTTGTGGAATCAGCAGCCTCGGCGGTCTTTCCGAACCGTTACGACATTGGAACCTTAAAAAAACAAGCCTATACATACCTAAAAGGCCGGCAACGCTTCCGCGACTCCTGCGGTGTCGCGGTTGCCCGTGGGCGGCGTTGATTGCTTTCCATCAGGCGACACGCTTGCTCGTTTGCCCTCCTATCCCATAAAAAAAATACGTCTGGTTTGTAGAAGGCGTTTGGGTACTCTAGCCTCGTCCATCCATACCACGCGCCCGGCCCAACGAAAGCGTCCAATCTTAATGGTTGCGATGACTTTCGGCTCATTGTACAGCTCATATAGCTCGTGGTTGTAAAGTGTACGCACGTACTCATTTTCCGACACAGGATCAAAGATACGCCTTTTCGTTTTTCACAGCTCACACATAAGCCACTGCTAGGCACGGCCCATCCCCTTTGTTCTGGACGAATGGGCAAAATCCACGCAAAAGCGAAAGCGTAGTAAACCGCAAAACGAAAACATACCACTGGAGCCGAAAAAAACTTTCAAGATATCCGAAGAAAAAGTATCTCATTACTCAAAAACAGTCTGTTCCAACGCTGTACAAAATTTTCTATTGGCCATTGAGTTGCGAGATATTTTTATGGGATAGGAAGGCGAACGAGCAGGTGTGTCGCCTGATGGAAAGCAATCAATGCCGCCCACAGACATCCGCATCGCCATAGGCAGTGCGGAAGCGTTGCCAAACTTTAGGGAAAGTGTCATAATGGGAGTGGGAGGAAGAAGGGGGAGGGTGTTGGAAGAGTGTTGGGCCTCCGGAACTGGGCCGCTTACCGTACGAAGCGCGGTGGATAAGCTACCACTCAGACGCCGGTTTTCTGCGGGAGTGTGGTACTTCCCCGGTCGAATCAGTCCATTCACGCTACAGACAAATATTATGCCATTCTTGACAAAGTATTCGTCTGCAGCGTGGCTCTACCGCTAGTTTCTGATTTATATCTCATTATAGAAATTTTGATAGATATCTTAATTTATAATTTATTTCATTTACATGTATTTTTTATGTTACTGAAATCTTTATATACCATGGTACACATGTATATGAAAACAACGATGATTTTTCTCTGTAATAGAGGCTAAGGCATATCACAGCAAATGCTAATAACTACCAAAATTATAATTTTGTAAAAAAAAGAGAACTTGGTAGATGTGAAACATTGACAACGGATCGGTCTCTACCGTACGCTCACGGCCACGTGTAAGTGATCCTGTATAGAGTCGAGCGGAGGGGAGCGTAGCCTGAATCGAGACGACGCCTCGATCTATAATTTCACTCCCATCTTAAGATAAGATGTTTCACATTAAAAAGTCTCACGAATAACCCGGAAAACCCGGTTGTAGATGATTAAATTAATTATTTCTTATTTGAAAAAAATATATCACAAAAGCTTTTGCCGTCAATTACAATTCTATGTCTTCGGTATTGAGAATACAATGAGAGGGATCTGAATCGAGTTGGGCATGCCATCGTCAGGAGAAAATGAGAGGGCGATAATTGAGACGTCACTACCGAGAGGGTCAAAGATTAGGCGAATAATAAAACAGATGCGACTGTCTGTATAGTCGAAGATTAAAAAGCAGAAAATAAAGGAAAACTCATTTTTTTGCGAGCTGTAATGTTTATATTCATAAGTTTATGTTTTATATATTACTTTGTAATAAGACAAGATAATTCGCTGGCCAGAGTATTTGCAAATAATAAGATTAACACACTATGAATTTATAGAATTGAAAGTGCCACCAGCAACCAGTTTTTTTGTCAGGTTGTCCTTTGACATAGGCCTTCCCCAGTTTCATCCACTTTTCCCTGTCCCGGCTTAATCTTCTCCATCTCTTTATTTGCCGTCCCTTTTGTCTTCTCTCCATTCGTTAGATACACTCTACAAATTATATATAACAAGTAATATAAAAAATAAATTAAAATCAATTCCTACTTTCATAAATTCATTTTATAAATGCTAAATTTCTTATGCTGGCCTTAGTTTTAACAGTGGGCTTGTGAGCTCGAAGGTTCCAATGTCGTATTGGTTGAGAATTACCACTGAAGGTAGCTACTACCACAGAGTCGTGGTGCGTAGAATGAACTAAACATAAATTATATGGACAGTCAAAAGTTTTACTTAGCTAAGATCCGCGACAAGCAAAACAATAACAGAAAATTAATAATGTGTGTTTTTCCGTTGGGTTTAGTGGATTTATTTGGAACTTAAACCAAAAACTTACCGAAAATCGGCCATCAACTCTCCACCCACCAACCACTATACACAACACCAAACACACACACACAACACTTTTCCATCTTGTAAACGACACGTGTTTCGCCTCAACACGAGGCATCTTCAGGTATAGTAGACTCTACGGAAGAAGAACTTGTCGGTTGTCTTCCGTAGAGTCTACTATACCTGAAGATGCCTCGTGTTGGGGCGAAACACGTGTCGTGTACAAGATGGAAAAGTGATAGTGTGTGTTTGGCGTTATGTATAGTGGTTGGTGGGTGGAGAGTTGATGGCCGATTTTTGGTAAGTTTTTGGTTTAAGTTCAAAATAAATCCACTAAACCCAACGGAAAAACACACATTATTAATTTTCTGTTATTGTTTTGCTTGTTGCGGATATTAGCTAAGTAAAACTTTTGACTGTCCATATAGTGATGGATTTCCGCAAAGTAACGCCTGACTCCATTAATAACCTAAACATAAATTCCTGACTACAGATTTCTAATATTTTATCTTCTCTGTATAACCTATTTGGTAATCAAAAAATATTTCTTTTTATGGGATAGGAAGGCAAACGAGCAGGCGAACCTGATAGAAAGCAATCAACGCCGCCCATGAACATCTGCAGTACCATAGGCAGTACAGAAGCGTTGCCGGCCTATAAGAGAATTGACCCCGGTTTTCTGCGGGAGTGTGGTACTTCCCCGGGTGAGCCGCCCCATTCATACTACATACCAATAATAAGCCGTTCTTGACCAAGTATTTATCTACAGAGTGGCTCTACACATATATGTAATAGGTCAGAAATGATCAGTCAATCATGAATATTCGTACAAGTGCTAGTGTCAAGGCAAAGTAAAAACATAATTGTTAATAAATCAAAAATAATCTTCAATTATATTGTATTTCCCTCTTAATGAAATAAAAAATACTACTAAAAATCTGTTTGAAACACGATTTGATGTTATATTTATAAATAAATACAATATACATTTTTTATTTATAGGAAGGCAACGAGCAAGCTCGAAGATTCCGATGTTGTACCGATTCTGAAATACCGCTGAAAGTAGCTGGTTCAACAGGGTGGTGGTGCGTGGAAAGAACTTTCGCTAAAAGCGCATGGAACTGGATCGCCAGTTATCCAGATGGTGGGGATGAAACTATTATTTTTGGCAAGTTGTGCGGCAATGGAATTCTGTTTGATAGCACTCTCTATCCCGGTCCTCTCTCGGGTGTTTCTCAACCACAACATTTATCTACAACCAACTATCCTTTTTCCAGCAACTTTTCTCATCGTTGTGAGTTACAGGAGCTCAGTACAGGGGCTCTAGGATACCTAAACTGGTATTCTAGATAAGCAACTTTATTTTGCTTGATGGTTTTCAAAAGCTTGCGTTTCTGATCAACTCGTCGTAGAACGTCTTCGTTCTGTTATACCAATTCACTGAACCCTATAGAGCTGAGGGCTGCTGTATCAGCAATAAAGACTCAGAGTCTCAGTCGATGGGTATAGTTAGTCAACTCGAGCTTCCAGTTGCATAAAGACCTCCCGATTCTATATTATTCTATTGTAATAAAACAGTATGAAAACTTCAAATTAAAATCGTTTCAAATTCAATTTCTCTTTTTAAAAAACCTATCGACGTTTCACGCATAACAGTTCTTAACTTTTTATATCCACGAGATAGACATCATGTGCCTACAACGCCATATTGCGTCTTTACTTTTGTGTCTTTACGTCTGATATCGTACTTTATAAAAGACTATGGTCTAGACTTTTATTTTTCTGATAACAGAATTCCTTTATAGTGCTTAAATTCTATTTTTTGTTTTTGACATATTTCATTATAATGTGTCGGATCTGTTTGATACTCTTTGTACAAGGTTACGTACCACAGTACACATCGTAGCGTTCTCGCTTACATTATCTTGAACTAGTGATGGGACTCGAATAAAATTTTGCTATTCGAACCACTCAAATTACTCAAGTTACGTTAAAATTTTTGAGTCAATCGAGTTACTAGCACTTATATTTTATTATGTATGTGGATTAATAAATACACAGTATCACATTGTTTATTCTTTATTGGGTCCCGAGATACGGGGTTCTCGTTTCGGGATCGTCCGACAATTCAACTTTATATGCACATATGTATTTGCTTGCCTATGCCATAAAAAAAACACGTATTGTTCTGACTCAAACAACTACAAAAAACTCTGTAAAAATATTAATCTTTCAATATTTAAAACAAAACTTTAATCATTTGTTTTGGAATACAAAAGTACTATCGTTTTTATATTTAATTAAATATTGTCATACTGTTTCATTGGCATAATTATTTTTTTAATCTTTTCATTTTTGTAAAATAATATTATAATGCCCAGTGATTAATGCGTGATATTCAAGTGGTCTTGCCTCCGCAGCATTCTCGGTATTCACTGGCCCGAAAAAATAACTAACTACTAACTAATAACACTCTAATATGTGGACAGTCAAAAGTTTTACTTAGCTAAGATCCGCGACAAGCAAAACAATAACAGAAAATTAATAATGAGTGTTTCTTCTTTCTTCTTTCCACTTTTCGGTTGTCTTCCGTAGAGTCTACTGTACCTGAAGATGCCTCGTGTTGGGGCGAAACACGTATCGTTTGCAAGATGGAAAAGTGGTAGTGTGTGTTTGGTGTTGTTTATAGTGGTTGGCGGGTGGAGAATTGATGGCCGATTTACGGTAAGTTTTTGGTTTAAGTTCCAAATAAATCCACTTCATCCAGCACAAAAAACACACATTATTAATTTTCTGTTATTGTTTTGCTTGTCGCGGATCTTAGCTAAGTAAAACTTTTGACTATCCACATAGTGATGGATTTCCGCAAAGTAACGCTTGACTCCATTAATAATCTAAAAAAACTACAATTCATATTAATAAAATTCAATAACTATTACGAAGAAGAGAATTGCGGGATTTATATATTTTTTAAATTATTTCGGATTATTAATGGAGTCAGGCGTTACTTAGCGGAAATCCATCACTATGTGGACAGTCAAAAGTTTTACTTAGCCAAGATCCGCGACAAGCAAACAGTAACAGAAAATTAATAATGTGTGTTTTCTTGCTGGACAAAGTGGATTTATTTGATAAGTAGATTCTCCACGTGGGTGGAGAGTTGGTGGCCGTTTTTCGGTAAGTTTTCGGTTTAGGTTCCAAACAAATCCACTTTGTCCAGCAGCTCAGGGATCGACAATTAGGATTCCCAACCACCGCCGTCGGAGTCTAAGTGCGGCACTTAGCATCGCTGAGGCCACCCACCGTCGTCGAAGTTCCGGCGCAGCGCTGACCATCACGCAGGCCGCCCACCGCTGACAACTTGCAGGGGAGTGTTAGTCCGCTTACGTGGTAAAATCAGATCGGCCGTTTACCCACGACCTACAAATTTGTGGCTCACCTACCTGATCTTTTTCTTTTTGTTTTTGTAATAAACATTTCTTAATACAGATAACACCCTGGTTTTATTTGACAAAACCCAGTTAGGTGTTTTTCGCCCTTTTACGTGGTATCGTCTGATTTTGTTACATAAGTGGTTGCAGATTGTTCGTGAGTATTAAGTGTATTTTTTTGTGTAAATCATTGTTGGTCTACGTTTTTTTATTTGTTATGGTATTTTTACTATATATTTATAATTATTATTTTTGTCTCTTGTGTTAAATTGAATTTGATAAAATACTCTATAATATTATTATATGTACAGTCAATCACAAGCGTGTTTATATATATTGTACTAACTGTTGCCTGCGGCTTCGCTCGCGTGTAATTTTGTCTGCCATTTTAAGTTTCGTGACAGATCATTTTAAATAAATATATATATTTTTTTACTTAATAGTAAAATTATATTACGACCAAAATTACATAAAATCATTACAAATTGTAGCCTATATGTTATTCCGATGTATAACCTATATTACTGTAAAGTTTCATCCAAATCCGTCGAGTAGTTTTTTCGTGAAAGAGTAACAAACATACATCCAAACTCACAAACTTTCGCATTTATAATTTAAGGAGGATTTGAGAAATTTCCAGTAATATTAACATTTGCTGTTCGTGTTAAAAAAAATTGTGAAATTTCGTAATTTTTTTTTAATTTAATTTTTTATCTTATAATATATTTTCATTTTATTGGCTGTTAATCAGGGAACATTTTTTAATAATTAATATTGTAATAGAACGGTGTTTCGTTTTTATTTTAATTTGTTACGTGTGCTATTTAAAATTTATTTTAAATGATAATGGGTTTTCCGATAAGGTTTTTTCGGGTAGGGGTTTTTCGGAAAGGTTTTATAGACAATAGTTCAGAAGCTGAATACGGATTTTATCGTTGCAGAGTGATAAAATCCTGTTGAAGGTGTTTCAGTGGCTAAGGCCGAGCGTAGTCGCAAGCGTGCCGACCGTCCCGGGATCGGGCTCCCCCGAGTACTATGGTGTACTTATCTCAGCATGTAGGGCTCTGCTGGGGCTGACCTCCATCCTCCCTTGCGGCTCGTGGGATTCACTAAGACGAATTAAATATACCTAATTTGTTAAAAATGACAGTGACGTGGTTCGCCACCCGTCACGTCTTGATTCTTACGAGGACGAGAAGCGACCAATGGAGAGCCGTTTCGCTGCGATGAATGGTAGCGGATGAAAATCTGTGGTCTTTATAAATTATTTCGTCTTATGGTCAATATGGACACTGACAGTCCGTCTGCTTCATAAGCTCAGAGTCGCTCAGTCAGCTATTGAGAGAGCTATGCTCGGAGTTTCTCTGGTAGATATGATTCGGAATGAACAAATCCGCCAGAGAACTCAAGTCACGGACATAGGCTTTCGAATTAGCAAACTAAAGTGGCAATGGGCTGGCCACGTTTGTCGGAGATCCGACAATCGTTGGAGCTCACGAGTGCTGGAGTGGAGACTGGCAAACGTACTGTGAGACGCCCCCCGGCTAGATGGTGCGACGATCTGCGCAGGGCGGCTGGCAGAAACTGGATGCGTGTAGCCGAAGATCGGACTAGGTGGCGCTCCATGGGGGAGGCCTATGTCTAGCAGTGGACTGCCGCAGGCTGCTGATGATGATCAATATAAGCCATCATCAATATTCGTCACTCAATATTGCCAGGTCGGACACACCCTTGGAATCTAGCCACGGTATTCTGTGCCACTCGCTGAAGTACTGACGTCGGGATGCTGTTAACCTCGCTGTGAAGATATTTTCTTTTAGTACTGAGATGTTCTTCGGGTTTGTTTCAAAGATTATTAGGTACTCCCCACAGTAAAAAATCCATAGATCCGGCGGCGTGGGTAGCTAGGAGATATCAATATTAATTTGTTAGGGAAGCGATCACGAAGAATCTCCATGGTCTTTGAATGGTGAAGCGTGGTGTCAGTGGTAGAGCCACGCTGCGGACGAAAACTTTGTCAAAAATTGCTTAATATTTGTCTGTAGCGTGAATGGGCCGGCTCGCTCGGAGAAGTACCACACTCCCGCAGAAAACTAGCGTCTGAGTGGTGGCTTAGCTGCCGCGCTTCGTACGGTGAGCGGTTGGGTTCCGGAGGCACGCCCTCCCCCCTTCATACTTGGGAGATCCAGCCCAGAGATGAGAGTAGTGCTCCATATGTGGCCGCACTAACGCTTTGTACAACTAGAGACGGTGGGCGGGTGTGAAGTACAACTGCCTTGTTCTGTTTAGTACCCTAAGATATTTGGAAGCCAGGTTTTTTTTTCTCTCCAAATGACTCGGGACCTGAGCGTCACTTGATATGTCAACGCCGAGTATGCCGATATTAGGCATTATATTATATTTTATTATGGTCTTGGAATGTACTAGTCAGCTTGTCACGTTACGTCTTGATAAAATGGTGGCCATTCTACCAAAACAAAAGTGCATAGTAAATGCACTTTTGCAGTCAACAAATCACGAATAAATGCGTGTCATTTATTTCATATCACTCCACTTGTACGCCATAATCGAACTATATTTTATAATACGCCGCCACAATTAAACAATATAACTGTTAATAATATAAGAATATGAAAATAAAATAAAAACACAACGTCACTGATGTAAGTTGACGGGAAAAGTCGACAACCTACTTCTCAAGTCGAGGCGACTCATTATTATCTATTACCATTACAAAAGAAATGTTATCTCCATTCAGGAAATAGCAATTATGATTATTAAATAGCCAATAAAAAATGCCGGAGTATCCACCAAGTTTACACTCGATAATACTGTATCAATTAAGAATTTGCTGTTATCTGTTACAATCGATTTTGTTATCGCAAATTATCGAAATGACTACAACGGTACGAATAGCTTAGTGATATAACTTTGCTGGTGCAATATGTTTGTATATAGAATTATATAAACTAATAATTATATCATAATTTATATATAATAAGTATAAATTCAATTTATTATTTATAAATGTAAAACAAAAAACAAAAAAGTGTAGTGCAGTGAGTGACCTTGTGTGTGCGATTAAAAAAATAATCTTTGACATTTTTAACTTTTTAAATTTCAAACTGGTCAAGTGTGAATCGATATTACGTAATATTATTTATTTATATATTTGGACGAAAACTTTCAGTGGTTAGTACCGGGGTTGTTTTAAATATAGGAAAATTTTACTTCTTTATGTTATTCAGTATAGAAATTTTCCCATTTCCCTATTCCCATGGATTAATACTAGGCAACTTTGGGATTTAATATATACGAGTATATATATAAATACATTAGCGGTATCTTCTTGATATTGACACAAAAAGCGAAAACGCTGTAAATGAGACAGATGTCAAAAAAACGTTATTGCGTATTTCGGATCAGAAAAAAATACTGGGTAGAATGGTCTGAGTCTCACAGCTCTATGGCGAATAGAAATATCTCAAATGCCGGCCTTTAGCGAATTATATTTATACACATGGAAATGCAAATCTTTATAACTCTTTTTGATGGCAATAAGTTATATTTATTATACCAGTATCAAGTAAAATATATAATTATCAAATATCTTGAAATGTATTTACTAGTCATTTTTTTACGTTGTCATGATAAAATGGTGGTGATCCTACCAAATCGTTTTATGAACTTTTGCAGTCAGCTTAAAAAGTCACGATACACGCATTGATTTCATATCACTCAATTTATACTTCTTAATCGAACTATATTGTATAATACGCTACCACAATTAAACAATTTAACTGATAATAATATAAGATTATGAATATGAAATAAAAACACTTCACTTTTTTTTGCATAATACATTTATTTAAAAAAACCTCACTGTTGTAAGTTAGTAAGAAAAGTCCCCCTAATCTTCTGTTTTATATAAAGACATGAGTAGGGAACTCATCACGCTTGGAGTGGGCGCATTCTTCAAACTAAGCAATAAATGAATACCAAGGCTGTCGTCTACAGAGTCACAGGTCGCGGATTCGATCCCCGCATTGGTATGAATATATGTATGGCCTACAGATATTTATTCCGTGTCTGGTAACCCCGCAAATCCGCATTGGACGAGCGTGGTGGGTTTATCTCTCTTCCTTCAGCAATGGGCAGGCCCGTTCCCAGCAGTGGGTCATATAATGAACTGTGAACTGAAAACTTAATGTAGAAATGTCGTTATGCACATTTTTAATTGTTTTTGCCAGCAAGAAAGCAAGTTGGATTAGTAGTTCGACTTTGTCCAATCTTTCACAATACAGGCGGATCGGTTATAAAATTGCTGGGGGTGAGACAAGCGAAGTCTCTCCCAATTTTCAAAAGGCTTGTCAAAAATCAATATATATTTTTTTTTTATATATTCACGCCTATCCCCCGCAGGGGTTGGCAGAGACCACAGAGCTCTATCCGCTGCCATTCATCGCAGCGAAACGGCTCGTCATTGGTCGCTTTTCGCCCTTCGTGAGAATCAGGACGTGACGGGTGGCGAACCACGTCGCCGTCATTTTCGACAAATTAGGTATATTAAATTCGTCTTTAGTAAATCCCACGAGCCGCAAGGGAGGATGGAGGTCAGCCCCAGCAGAGCCCTGCATGCTGAGGTAAGGCACCATAGTCCCCGGGGGAGCCCGACCCCGGGACGATCGACACGTTTTTACGACTAGGCTCGCCCCTAGCCACGCATCCATTGGCACGGCAGACCGTGGATTGGCGGAGAGGAAGGGAAAGGATAGAGAAGAAAGGAAGGGGCAGGAAAGGAAATGCGGATTGGGGGGGTTACCAGACTCGGAATAAACATTTAAAAATCCATATAAATATTTATTCCGATGCGGGAATCGAACCCGCGACCATTGACTCCGCGGGCGGAGAGCCCCGCCACTGAGCCAATCGGTCGTCTTTATAAATATTTATGTATCCTTTTATTTATTCATTTATTATATACGCGTGTGTGTATGTATATATGTGTGTGTGTGGATATATACGAATATATATTGCATATGTGTGTGTGTGTGTGTGTGGGTATGTATATACTTATATTTTTGCTTATAGCTATTATCTTTGCTTATTAATATTTTTTTCCAACCATTCTACATCAAATTATCTTTTTAACACTGTGTTCATCCTACGATAGTCTGGAAGGAATCGCTATTAGCGATAAGACCGCCATTTGCATACAAAAATATTACAATCAGTAATTGTATAACTTTGTTTTTGGTGTACAATAAAGAACATATCTATATATCTAAAAACTTTTTCAACTCGACTGCAAAAGGCCATGCAAGTTTTGGTAGAATGACCACCATCTTATCCAAGACATATCGTGAATAGCTCATATTTCTATACAGGGTGTCCCAGAACTCGACGTCAAACCGAAACGGGGTGACAGGATTGATTGTAACCATCATGAGAAAAATCAGAAAAAAAATCTGTCCCATGCAGTTTGAAAATTATGGGCATTTAAGAAAAACCTAGAAATTTGGTCAAACTGTAACCATTTTTCGGTTTTTGTGGTTAATTTTTATTATTTTTGTTCATTTAAACTTTGCAACCGTAACCCTAAATAACATTTCTAGAATCACAGTAAAAAATAATGACTCAATGGCTAGAATTAAGACTATTTGTTAAACTATGAATTTAAAATTTTCAAAATTTGTCGACTTTGAAAGGCTCTCCTTTAAAAAAAAATACTAGAGTGCCTTGGCAAGTGACATTGTAAAATGGTACAATACTTGTTAGTTTCATACAAAAAACAAACGTGTAAAATAATAAAAACCTCAAGTAACCCGATTTTTGCTAACCCATTTTACCCAGATAAAATGTTTTTTATTCGCACAAGCTCTTGGTAGGTTCTTAATTTTAAGATCTTCAGATAGATTTTTTTTTTGATTTTTCTCACGATGGTTACAATCAATCCTGTCACCCCATTTCGGTTTGTCGTTGAGTTCTGGGACACTCTGTATATTTCTAACACGTGAGCTGCACGCTCGTTTGCCCGCTATGCTGTAAAACAACTAACCGCCGAATACTGTCATATCGTTAATTATAAATAGATTCTTACCCAATTGCACAGTCGTTATTATCAGCCACAATTACATACGTAATAGATTAAAGCTATAATCTATATATCTATCTATAAAGTGATGATAAGCTAGTGAACGTGTAGATGGAAGACGTTGGACACAGTCCTTTGTTGAAGTTCTTGGTTGCTGGAGCGGGGTAAGTGAAAATTTATCTATTCTCTCTGCTGGAGCTTCATCCTCCCTTGCGGCTCGTGGGACTACGACGAATCTTAATATACCTATTTCGTTGAAAAATGACGGCGATGTGGTTCGCCACCCGTCACGTCCTGATTCCCACGAGGAAGAAAAGTGACTAAAGGAGAGCCGTTTCGCTACAATGAATGTGAGAGGAAGGATGGATGAAAAAATGGATGAGTGTGAAGGAAGCAAGGAAGGTGTGTCGGGATCGTAGCGAATGTAGATGGGTGGTCTCTTCCTAACCCTACAGGAAGACAGGCGTGACTATATGTATATGTATGTATATATACGACGTGGATGAAGCAGCTCAGAGTCGCTCAGATAGGTATAGAGAGAGCTATGCTCGGAGTTTCTCTTACAGATATGATTCGGAATGAACAAATCCGCAAAAAAACTAAAGTCACCGACATAGATTTTCGAATTAGCAAACTAAAGTGGCAATTGGATGATCCGTTTTTCGGAGATCCGACGATCGTTGGAGCAAACGAGCGCTGGAGTGGAGACCGCGTCTCGGTAAACGTAGTGTGGGACGCCCCCCGGCTAGATGGTGCGACGATCTGCGCAGGGCGACAGGCAGAAACTGGATGCGTGAAGCCGAAGATCGGTCTATGTGGCGCTTCATGGGGGAGGCCTATGTCCAGCAGTGGACTGCCCAAGGCTGTTGACAATATACATTTAGAGGATAGGAAGGCAAACAAGCAGGCTTGTCGCCCAATGATTAGCAATCAACGCCGCCCATAGATATCCGCAGTCCCATAGCTACTCCCGAAGCGTTGCCGGCCTTCAAGGAAAGTGTAGGCTTGTTTTTCGAAGGTACCAATGTCGTATCGGTTCGAAAAGACCGCTGGAGGTAGCCGGTTCCAAAGAGTAGCGGTGCGTGGAAAGAAGTTTCTTCTAAGACGCCCCGTACTGGATCGCCACTCATCCAGATGGTGGGGCTGAAACTTTCCTTGTGGCGAGTTGTGGAGCAGTGGAATTGGACCAAGAAATCCAAACCAAGAAATATTCATTATTACAGAAAAATGTCAGAGCCGACGATAAATATAAAAGCTGAGTCAACATCAACCAACATCAAATCGGAAGTACCAGGCGAACAGAGCCTTAGAGATGGTAAGCTATTTTCTAGTCGGGTACTATGGTGCCTTACCTCAGCATGCAGGGCTCTGCTGGGGCTGACCTCCATCCTCCCTTGCGGCTCGTGGGATTCACTAAGACGAATTTAATATACCTAATTTGTTGAAAATGACGACGACGTGGTTCGCCACCCGTCACGTCCTGATTCTCACGAGGGCGAAAAGCGATTAATGGAGAGCCGTTTCGCTGCGATGAATCGCAATTTATTATACACCAAAAACAAAGTTATACAATTATCGATTGTAATATTAATATACAAATGGCGGTCTTATCGTTAATAGCGATTTCATTCACACAACCGTAGGATGGACGCAGTGTTAAAAGAATAATTTGATGTAGGTTGGTGATACATTATAACAAAACATACTGATAAAAAAAATGTTTTATTGAAAAATATATAATAAATACTTTATACCAGAGGTTCTCAAAGCGTGCCCCATAGAGCGAAGCGGGGCGCTATGAGGCGTGATAACTAATATTTAGACTTCGTCTTGCTATTTTTAATGTAGCATTTTTTTTTAATAGGATGTTGAATCATTTACAAAAAACAATTTAAAGCCAAACCCTACTGCATCGCACGATCTACACGCTTCGCGACTGACAATATTTATTCCTATTTAGGAATAAATAACATATAAATTTTTATATCCTGCTAAAATATCTTATATAAGAGAAACATTTTTCTCCCATATGATACTAAAATGAAATATATTAAATTTAATTAATGAATTAATATTTGAAAAGACTGTATTAACATCAAATGTCATACACTGCAGGGAAAAAAAATATTTAAAGTTTAATGGACGAAAAAAAATTATTTTATTAACGAAAGAAAATATGAAAAAGATTTTTTTTTATGTGATCAGAAGGCAAACGAGCAGGCGTGTCACCTGATGGAAAGCAATCAACGCCGCCCATAGACATCCGCAGCGCTATAGACAGTGCACAAGTGTTGCCGACCTTTAAGGATAGTTCCACTATGGAAGGGAGAGAGGGGGCGAGGGGATAGGCCTTCAGAACTCAACCGCTCACCAAACGAAGCGCGGCAGCTAAGCTACCACTCAGACGCCGGTATTCTGCGGGAGTGTGGTACTTCCCCGAGCGAGCCGGCCCATTCACGCTACAGACAAATAATATGCCATTGTTGAAAAAGTATTCGTCTGCAGCGTGGCTCTACCACAACCAATCTCTTGTCAATCAACGCATGCAGAACTAAGAATTAAATGCAATGTTCAAAGGTGCTGGAAACGAAGCTCTAACATCGGGTGATGGGAACGAAATCGCAACAACTGAAGATTTCTCCCTGGAGCCGGTAATAACTGTGACCAAGACGGAAACCACGCTCAGCAAGGGTGACCTAAAACAGCAGAAAGTCATTGTTACAGAGGACATATCGGTAAGATACCAGCATTTGTTCAAAAAGGAGACAACGCCAGGCAAAACTATTGTCACTACTGTACAGAGGCTGGACTATAAGTACTAAATGAAATAAAAACTAAACTAAAACTATTTGTGTTGTCTTTTTAATATATATATATATTTTTTAATATATATATAATTTTTAATTATATATTTTTTTTAATATATATATATGTATATATATATATATATATATATATATATATATATATATATATATATATATATATATATATATATATATCAGCGCCATCTAGTATGAAATGTTATGACTAAGTATAAACTCTACAACAGTGGAAAAGATGGCTGACAAAGAGTCCCCCTTGGCTTTTGCGAGATATCATAACTTAAGCTTATGACTTAGCGAATATATTTATTTATTTATTTATTATTTAGGGGCACCAAAAACTGATACATTTAAAGAAAAAAAAATCGGAAGCAGTCATGAGTACTGCCGACAGAAGTGAAAACTTAAAACTGAAATTTCAAACTAATTGTAATATTAAACGCTGGTATTACTACAGCATGTTGCTGACGCGACTCACAAAACTTTATCCATCCATGGCATCCAACGTCAACTCACACATAGAATCGGGTATATACAATGTGTTGGCGTGATGCGTGTACGTAGGCAGCTGCGCGCGCATTAAGTGTGCCATAGTTATAGATATACCTTAAGCATTAGCATGTTACTAACGCGAATCCATAGATTTTTTCCCTACCCAAAGTCGTGTAATGCGGCTATTCATTTCAAATTAATGCTCTACTTTTTAAAGTGGCACAATATGGGTTAAATATATGACAACTCAACGGCGCAGTGGCACGACCCCCGGAGTCAATGGTCGCGAGTTCGATCCCCGCATCGGAATAAATATATGTATGGCCTACAGATATTTATTCCGAGTCTGGTAACCCCGCCAAACCGCATTAGACAAGCGTGGTGGGTTAATGTCCGTTCCTCCAGAAATGGAGAGGCCCGTGGCCGCTCAGCAGTGGGACATATATGAGTTGTCGAAAAAAATATGACAACTATAATTAAAACTTATTACATATACACATATATCAGTTCTTTTTCCACCGAAATTACAACCCAGGATGAGTTTTGCCTCATTCTTCCCTATTTTATTTTTAGAGAATTTATTTAGGGAAAGGAACTCCGAACGTAGCTCTCTCCATAGCTTCCTGGGCGACTCTGAGCTCGTGAAGCTGGTGAACTGTCGGTATAAGGTTACAAGTTAGTTATTATATAAAAGTTGATTTTAACTTTGGCCGGGTACCTAACTAGCTAACTTCATTTATTTATTTATAGACAAACGCAAAATTTTCAGAACCCTACAAAAGCACATTGATTAATCGAGTCAGGCGTTACTTTGCGTAAAACCATTCCTATGTGGACAGTTAGAACTTTCACTAAGCTAAGATCCGCAATAAGCAAACAGAAACAGATAAATAAGAACAGAGAAATAATAATTTAGGTTTTTATAGTGGAAGAAGTGGATTTACGGGGAACTCACACTAAATTTTACCGAAAAAATGGCCGTCAGCAACTCTCCACCTCCCAACCACTATCAACAACACCAAACACACACTACCACTTTTCCACCTTGCACACGACACGTGTTACGCTTTAACACAAAGCATCATCAGGTATAGTAGACTCTACGGAAGATAATCGTTAAGTATTCCGTATAGTCTACTTACTATACCTGATGTAAAGCTGAAGCTAAGTAAAAGTTCTAACTTTCCACACACATACATTATTATACCTTTGAAAATTCCAGGAGACATTGAGGAGTCACCAAAGAACAGAAGATAGCGTTGTTAACAGACGTCTGACATACGAGATACACAGAACGGAAATGCCGGAAGGAGAAGTTGTAGGCAGAGATGAAGAAATTGAAAACGAAAACAAACGTGGAGAACTAGAAGGTAAACAATTGCTAAGATATACGGTATCCGGTGGTTGAATTAGGTCAAAGATCCAACAATCAAAAACACATGCTCACTGATCATTTTCTGCTAATACCGATAGAACATGTGGACAGTCAAAACTTTTACTTAGCTAAGATCCGCGACAAGCAAACAATAACAGAAAATTAATAATGTGTGTTTTCCTGCTGGATGAAGTGGATATACTTGGAACTTAAACCAAAACTTACCGAAAACGCCCGTCAGCAACTCACTATACACAACACCAAACACACACTACCACTTTTCCGCCTTATAAACGACACGTGTTTCGCCCCAACACGAGGCATCTTCAGGTATAGTAGACTCTACGGAAGACAACCGAAAAGTCTTTTCGGTTGTGTTCCATGTATAATGGTTGATGGGTGGAGGAGAGTTGCTGACGGCCGTTTTTCGGTAAGTTTTGGTTTAATTCCATGGTGAAAACGATAAAATATGCTGATAGATATAATATATCTCCAGAACACAAAGGAATCTAGCTATTTGGAGAGATATGAGTCACCATACCATTGCAAACTCAAAAAAATATTATAGAAAATTAAAAAACTATGTTTTTTACAGATAAAGAAGTTGAAGCCAAAAGGCCAAAAACTCGCATCCCTATAATGAGATTCAGGCAAGCCGTTGACAAAGTGAAAAGGGAAAGAAAAGAGCAGAGGAGATGTGACGCAAAACTGGAACAGGAGGTAAATTGAAAATAAACATATAGAACGATGGTGAAGGTAAAACAGTGGTTTGATAATTCTATATGTTACTGGGTTGCGTCTAAGCCTTATTATATATACAGCTTTATGGTACGTTAAGAAGTATCACCGACCAGCTACAAAATATGACAGACACAAAAAATCGAAAATATTGCATAATCGGATCAAAAAAAAACTGCGTCGATCGGTCTGAGTTTCACAGCTCTACAGCCAATAAACAATTTTATACAGCGTTGAAACTGACTGCTTCAGAGTGACAAAATACAATTTTTTCAGAAATCTTTTCATAAGTTTTTTTTTGGCTATGGTGATATATTTTCATTTTGCAATTTATTGTTTATTCGTTTTTTGCGTCGACATCTTTTATATTACGATTATTTTTTAACATCAACTTTACAAATATACGACTTCTTTCATGATTTTCAGAATCAAACACACTCCAACAGCAATCGTAAATCATCAATACCAAGATTAAGAGACAGCAAAATCACCTCACCGACATCTAGCAAAAACGATCCTATCATAAGTGAGCCAAGTCCAACAATTTCGAGAGCAGACGAAGAGTTTGACAAAATATTTCAAGAAGTAAACCAAGGTGATGACATCACTACAGAGGAAATTGAGGAACACATTGAAAGTTGTTTTGAAGAAATAATACACGCATACGAAGAAGATGAAATGATAGAGCCAATAAATGTAGATCAAGTTAAACATTCTAAAATACCTTTACTTAAACGTAAGAGTGAGCAAGCCATTGAATTAAGAAAAGGTAACAATACAACCACCTCCGTTATAGAAAATGTTACTCTTAATATGTCTACATCAAACACTACCAACAACAAAAGTACAAGAAAACATAGGACCATACGGCGAAATATCAAAAAAGATGACATAAATAAAATTTATACAGAAACTAAAGTGACAAGTGAAAAAAAAATACTCCAAAATGAAAATACTCACTCTGATGACTTTCAAGTTACAAAAAGCTTTGAGACACGCACCGAAGCAAATAAAAATCATACTGTCAATGATATTTATAACATGGCTACAAGTGATTTTAAAAATAGAGAAACATCTACAGTGGATTCAGAAGAAGTATCTAAATCAAGAATTACATCTCAAATATCAGAAGAATATATAAAAGAAACCGTCAAAGTTGCAACGCCTATATTAAACATGCCAATTATAGGAAACGATATAAAATTGATAGAAAAAAATGAAATAATACCAATAACAGAGGACATTGAAATATTTTTGCCAAAAACACCTACATACGCACATGAAGAGAATATCTTATCAAATACCCAAAACTCTTTAGAAATTAATGATGAAACAAAAATAAAGATAAGCAAGTTAAATGAGGAAGTAAAGACAATGGTACACAACAACTATAAAATTTACTACGCGAAAGAAGCAGACTTAAAAGATGCAAGTGATATTACAGAAACAGAAGTTGAAACCAGTGCTTGTAATGTGATTAAGAAAGATAATAATTTAGGTGAAGGCAAATTAAAAGATTCTATTAACAATGACACTGATAAAAAATTAAAAACAGCAAACGAGTTGTCAAATACAAATTTTCTAACAACATATGACGATGACCTTATGGAAGAAGATATGCCAATACTCAGAGGAAAAGTTAGTAGAATTATTCGTAGACTGCATACCACAGATAATATTAGGCCACTTGAATCTGAGTTTTCTGATGATAAACCCAAAAAGAAGACACTTTTGTCGAAGATAGCTTTGCTTCAGGTACTGTAATAATTTTTTTATTATATTATTATTTATAACAATAAGTAAAGAACATTTTTTTTAGTCTGGTTTGACGCCCTTTTTAATGTTAAAATTACCATTTCTTGTTGTATCTTGAGATCCGTGTTCATCAACATTGAGTCCTTTTATTTGCTTTTAAGTTAAATTCATCTTTTTTTTTTCATTTTACCAAATTCTTTTAGACAAAAATCATGTTTATTAAAATTTTGTTACGCCGGTCACATTTGTTTGGGAATCAGCATTTTTTGTATTTTGACAAACGATAAGCGGAAGGCAGCTGCTGTTATAGATGAAGATACCTTTTGGCCTGAATAATGCGCCTTAGGGAGACCAGAGAGGAGGGAAGAGCAGGCTGATAATTATGTAGTCCCTATATCCCTAAATTAAATGACAAACGTAACAAGCCAGTTTGAAGTTCCAAAGATTTTCAAAACTTGCAATATTTTAGTATTATTAAAAACCTTCTTAACCAAAACTAAACTAATGATGCTTGTTTAAGGTAAATTCACATCAATAATAAAATTTTAGAATCGAACCAATTATCTATCTTAGATTTTGAGTGCAGTGCAACCAATTGAGATTTTGCTGCTTATTCGCTTTAATATGGTTATATATGTTTGCAGCATGATGACTCATATGAAGTATTTCCGCGATCAAGAACACCTAAACCGGAACCAATAAACCAGCAACATACACCGACAACAGTAAGACCAACAAGTACCGAACTTCGAAGGCCTAAAATTGTGCAAGAGGTCCTAAAAGATCATACGGAACAAGAAAAAAAAGAAAAAAGTGTTACAAATTCTGAAACATCTAAAAGAGGTCATAAAACTGTAGGAGTTAGCACATTTGATATAGTTAAAGATGTAACTGGAGATTTTGACAAACTAAATAATATTACGCATAATAACAGTACAAATGAGAATAACGTTCTAAGAAAAGATTCAAAAACGAACGCTGAAGAAATAACAATATCAGTGAAAGATATAATAGATGAAATGGAGAAAAATTCCAAAACAACAGAAGTAATAAACATAACTCAATCTGAGGCTAAGACAAAAGAAGTTTCAAACAATGCTTATACATTTGATGTAGCAACTGATGTAACTAAAGAATATAATAAAATCAACGATATAAAAACTTGTGAAAGTATTGTTGAGAACAATAATGAATTAAAAGATCCTAAAATAAACGCTGAAGAGATAACAATATCAGTGAAAGGTATTATAGACGAAATGGAGAAGAGTTCGAAAACATTAAATACTTCAAATAATCAATCGGTGACTAAGACAGGACAAATTTCAGATAATTTCTATACGTCAAATGTAACGAACAACATTGAATCTAGATTAATGTCTGAAAAACAGATACTAAGAACAGATCAAGCAGGTAATCAAAAAGTCAAAACACCAGACGATTATTCTAAAAATATAACTGAATTGAACTCAATAAAAAAAGCTCACGCAATAGAAGTAAATGGTACAAACAGTAATGAAACTGAATTAAACAAATACAATGTTTCATATAAAGTCACAGAACAGAAAACAACTGAGAAATGCAATATCAGCAATTATGAAACGGAATATTTTGAAAATGTAAGAGATAAGAAACATAAAACTGAAAGAACGTCTAATATATTTGAGGTCTCTCCCATAGGTAGTAATTTCTATGAAAAATCCGAATCAATTATAAACCAATACAAGAGCAAATTAAACAAATCTGAATATGAAATAGCAAACATGTCATCAATACAGCAAACAAATCTATTTAGTTCAGAAGATTTAAAGAGTGACACAAATGATAATCAAATTATGAAAGTAGCTAGTGAAAGATATAGATTTGAAAATGGTTTCGAAGGAAAAATCAACAGAGATGAATCAGAAATGAGAAGAGCTAAATCAGCTGCAGAACTAGATTTAGGAATCGTATTAAAGGGAAGGGTACATCAAATGGTGACCAGAATGAATTCAATGGATTTCATGGAATACGGGAAGAGAGGAATAATTAATAAAAAAGAAAAACCTCGCAAAACGTCTGTCTCCGAAAAGATCGCTCTCTTTGAGGTAAGTTTTCTCATTTATGCAAGTATATTTTAGTTTTACACAATAATGAATTAAAATGTGGACAGTCAAAAGTTTTACTTAGCTAAGATCCGCAACAAGCAAACAATAACAGAAAATTAATAATGTGTGTTTTCCTGCTGGATGGAGTGGATTTATTTTAGACTTTTCGGTTGTCTTCCGTAGACTCTACTATACCTGAAGATGCCTCGTGTTGGGGCGAAACAGGTGTCGTTTGCAAGGTGGAAAAGTGGTAGTGTGTGTTTGGTGTTGTGTATAGTGGTTGGTGGGTGGAGAGTTGCTGGCCGTTTTTCGGTAAGTTTTTAATTTAAGTTCCAAATAAATCCTCTTCATCCAGCAAAAAAACACACATTATTAATTTTCTGTTATTGTTTGCTTGTCGCGGATCTTAGCTAAGTAAAACTTTTGACTTGAATTTAAATTGTACTACCAACATTATATATAGAAAACACGACGGACGACGTTTAAACGAAATATATATATATATATATATATATATATATATATATATATATATATATATATATATATATATATATATATATATATATATATATATATATATATATATATATATATATATATATATATATATATATATATATATATATATATATAAATAATATATATTATAAATATTTTATTTAAATAAATAAAATATTTATTATATATAGACCGACCAATTAGCTCAGTGGCGGGACCCTCCATCCACGGAGTCAATAGTCGCAGGTTCGATTCCCGCATCGGAATATATTATGACTAAGCTACCCCTAACCGTATCGGATATATATATATATATATATATATATATATATATATATATATATATATATATATATATATATATATATTCCGATACGGTTAGGGGCGAGCTTAGTCGCAAGCGTGCCGACCGTCCCGGGATCGGGCTCCCCCGGGTACTATGGTGCCTTACCTCAGCATGCAGGGCTCTGCTGGGGCTGACCTCCATCCTCCCTTGCGGCTCGTTGGGATTCACTGACAAGAATTAATATACCTAATTCGTTGAAAAATGACGGCGACGTGGTTCTCCACTCGTTACGTCCTGATTCTCACGAGGGCGAGTTTTTTATTTTGTTTATTATTTATGTTTTAAAACCTAATCCCCACCACCATACACCCTATATATTGTCTTACATATTGATAGAATTGTTATTAATAATAAAATATTTATTGATCATTACTTCTGCCAAACTAGGGCGAACCCCTGTACTACAGCAGACAGTTCTATGACACATTTATGTATTTTTTTTTATGGGATAGGAGGGCAAACGAGCAAGCGTGTCGCCTGATGGAAAGCAATCAACGCCGCCCATGGACAACCGCGACACCGCAGGAGTCACGGAAGCGTTGCCGGCCTTTTAGGTATGTGTAGGCTTGTTTTTTGAAGGTGCCAATGTCGTATCGGTTCGGAAAGACCGCCGAGGGTAGCTGATTCCAAAAACTGGTGGTGCGTGGAAAGAAGTTACGAGAGAAACTCATCCAGATGGTGGGGATGAAGTTTTCCTTTACGGCGAGTTGTGCGGTTGTGGAATTCTGCGGTGGGAATTATTCCAAACAATTCCTCGGAGCACTCCCCATGATAAAAGCGGTAAAATATACTGAGAGATATGTATTACATAATAATATATAATATATGTATTACATATATTATTTTAATTTCCATACTTAATGTAATTTTATAGAAGACTAAAACTTAATATTTTTAAGATTTTCGTTTGGAGTTGAACTTGAGAATGTTACCACTTTAGATTAAAATACGTCACGAAGCTTATGACTTATCAAACCCCTTGCCCACCTGCCTTCCCCATTAATAAAGTGACGTAATTCATAGACGTCCCCTTAATTCGTGAACAAATCCTAAACAACTGGGCTATAGATGCTTCAGTTTCGTTTAGTCAACGTATTATTGTTTTAAAATTAACATGGGTAGATTAAAATTATTTACAAAAGACACATTGAGGGTAGATAGTACAACAAAAGATAAGTTATTCATCAATTTGTTTGTATAATTTCATTAAATTTTACGTGAATGGAAATGCAATAAGTCTTTAGAATTGCTTTGAAGTTGAATTGAGATATATAATAAGTGTTTAAAAATGAATTTTAAATTGTTACTTATGTGGATCATAATGGTTGTAAGTAAAAATACTTATATATAATAAGATAATACGTGATGGCTTGCATGGAGAGAGTAATGAGTGTTGAGGATGCAAGGAAAGTGAGTCGAGATCGTAGCAGGTGGAGATCTAAGGTCTCTGCCAACCCCTGCAGGGGATAGGCATGAATATATATATATATATATATATATATATATATATATATATATATATATATATATATATATAGAAGTAATTGCTAAAACAACGCCCTTTTTATATAAATATTATATAATCAATTACTGTATAACTTTGTTTTTAGAATAGAATAGAACAGAAATAGAATATCTATAGAATAAGATCCGTCCCGGGATCGGACTCCCCCGGGTACTATGGTGCCTTACCTCAGCATTCAGGGGTCTGCTGGGGCTGACCTCCATCTTCCCTTGCGGCTCGTGGTATTCACTAAGACGAGTTTAATAGACCTAATTTGGTGAAAATTACGGCGACGTGGTTCGCCGCCCGTCACGTCTTGATTCCCACGCGTGCGAGAAGCGACGAACGGAGAGCCGTTTCGCTACGATGATTGTGAGAGGATGGGTGGATGAAAAGTTGTATGAGTGTGAAGGAAGCAAGGAAGGCGTGTCGGGATCGTAGCGGATGGAGATCTGTGGTCGCTACCTACCGCTATAGGGAGACAGGCGTGACTATATGTATGTATGTATGTATTATATCTTGTTTGGATGATGATTGTGATTATATGTTGGATTGTACAAATATTTTTACAATCCAACATATAATATATTAATATTGATAGATAGATAGATAGCCACGCTGCACACGAATACTTTGTCAAGAATCTCAGCTACCGCGCTTTGTACGGTGAGCGGTCGAGTTCCGGAGAACCTACTCCCCTCCTTTTTACATATCCCCCAATTGCATACATTTAGATTAACTAGTATTGCATAATATTGCAATTGAATAACTAATTTACTACAATAGTATTGCGTATAAATAGTATTATATTAATAAATAGTTTGATTTTTAGTTTAAGCTTCAAGTTTTATTTTTATTTCAAAAGGAGGCTCCTCCATTCAGTCTATATTTGCTTCATTCGCAACCCCGCACAACTCACCAAAAAGAGAAGTTTCATCCCCACCATCTGGATTAAAAGCGATCCTATACGGTGCGTTTTTCTCGAAACAATGTTCCACGTACCACCACTCTGAAACCAGCTACCAGCAGCGGTCTTTCCGAACCGATACGACATTGGAACCTTTAAAACACCAGCCTACTCCTGTCTCAAAGGTCGGCAACCATGCTTTTAGTGTTGCAAATATCAATGGACGGCGTTGGTTGCTTCCCATCGGGCGACACGCTTGCTCGTTTGCCGTCAAAACGAGAAATCATACACTAAATTGATTGAATAAATCTTTTTTTTCGAGACGACCGATCGGCTCAGTGGCGCGGCTCTCCGCCTGCGGAGTCAATGGTCGCGGGTTCGATTCCCGCATCGGAATAAATATTTATATGGATTTATAATGTTTTTTCCGAGTCCGGTAACCCCCTCAATCCGCATTTCCTTTCCCGCCCTTTCCTTTATTCTCTATCCTTTCCCTTCCTCTCCGCCAATCCACGGTCTGCCGTGCCAAAGGATGCATGGCTAAGGGCAAGCTTAGTCGCAAGCGTGCCAACCGTCCCGGGATCGACTCCCCCGGGTACTATGGTGCCTTACCTCAGCATGCGGGGCTCTGCTGGGGCTGACCTCCATCTTCCCTTGCGGCTCGTGTAATTCACTAAGACGAGTTTAATATACCTAATTTGGTGAAAATTACGGCGACGTGGTTCGCCACCCGTCACGTCCTGATTCTCACGAGGGCGAAAAGCGACTAATGAAGAGCCGTTTCGCTGCGATGAATGGTAGTGGATGGAGCTCTGTAGTCTCTGCCAACCCATGCGGGGGATAGACGTGAATATATAAAAAAAAACATTTCTTTTTTCAGGGGAAGATGTGCTCAATCAGGACAGAGAAAACCATCGAGTTCTCTCGCAAATCCAATCAAAACAAAACACAAGAGCAGCACAAGAGCGCTATAGACGAGGAAACATACAAGAAGATGGTAGCTGAGTTGTCCAACGCCAAGGTGAAATACGAAATTACAAACACCGCTTACATGGAACTCAGAGATAGAAGTCGGATGCCTGTGATAGCTTTGGGTACTGCTTTGGTAAGTCGTTTTGAACGCTAACCCATATTTCTCTCATCCATAGCTCATTAAGATCAATTTATTTTTATTAATTCATATATTCTTCCTACGCCCACGGAGTCAACGGTTGTGGGTTCGATACAGCATCGGAATAAAATATGACTCTGTTGATTTTAATTATATTGTACTGTATCTGTATTTGTGTATGTGTATATGAGTATGAGTATATATATATATGGATGTATTTGTATGTACGAGGTTGTCAGTATGAATGTCGTCACTGTGGTCCGCGATCTGACCACATTGGTTCTCGCTGAAAACCAGCGCCGGGTGCTCCAATAGTGCGCCCGGCATATGCTGAGCAAGAACCATTTTATGACACTAGTTAGATTAAAATTATTTGTTTTTGTTTTGTGTTTTTATTTGTATATATAATATTATTAAGGATTTAATTTTAGTTATTGTAAAAAAAGGTGTCATAAATAAAGTTTTTCTATTCTATTCTATTATATATGTATGGCCTGCGAGCTTAGTCGCAAGCGTGCCGACCGTCCAGGATTCGGGTACTATGGTGCCTTACCTCAGAATGCAGAAGCTGGGGCTGACCTCCATCCTCCCTTGCGGCTCGTGACATTCACTATGATGAATTTTAATAAACCTAATTCGTTAAAAATGACGGCGACGTGGTTCGCCACCCGTCATGTGCTAATTTCCACGAGAACGAGAAGCGACTAACGGGGAGCCGTTTCGCTACGATGAACGTGAAAGGAAGGATAGATGAAAAGATGGATGAGTGTGAAAGAAGCAAGAAGGGTGTGCCAGGATCGTAGCGGATGGAGATCTGTGGTCTCTGCCTAACCCTACAGGGAGACAGGCGTGAGTATATGTATGGACGTAAAATGTAGGCCTAGGCCTTTAGGCCCTAGCTAAAAACTCATGGCTTTTGGGCCCCCTGTCACACGTGGAGTTTTGAGTTTAAACTTTTAGCACTTTAAATTTATGCATGTTGCCACAAAGGTGGCACTCATGTCTCTCTTGTCACTCGATGTCACACTCTGTTGACTCCTTCCCTCCCCTTAACGTGCGACGTAATTTATGGATAGCCCCTCAGAAGGTGTACCTCACACTTCTCCACTTACCAGTTCATTTTGTGGAAGATCCTTAAAACTGACGACCAATTCGTTCAGTGGCGGGGCCCTCAGAGTCAGTTGTAACGGGTTCGATTCCCGCATTGGAATAAATATATCTATATATGGATTACAAATATTTATTCCGTGTCAGGTAGCCCCCACATCGGCAATTGGACAAGCGTGGTGGGATAACGTCCGTTCTTCCATAAATGGGGACGCCCGTGCTCAGCAGTGGGACATATATAGGTGTGAAAAAAAAAAAAAAAAAAAAAATATATATATATATATATATATATATATATATATATATATATATATATATATATATATATATATCTTGTTTTTTGAAGGTGCCAATGTCGTATCGTTTCGGAGAGACCGCTGATCGGCTTCACACTTCTTGACTTACCAATTTAGTTCCTAGAGGGTAATAAAAGTCTATATCCTCATTCCTTCCAGTTAGATCAACGGCTGGTGAAGCATATTGTCAAGGCTGGTATAGACCTGGGCTACCGAGCCATAGATACTGCCTACATCTACGGGAACGAGAAGGAAGTCGGAGAGGCCATCAAGGCGAAAATCGAAGACGGGACAGTTAAACGGTACGCAATCTTCTAGATTCCTTCACGCTATTTGGCTTGAAGAATGTGCCACACTGAATCTCCAAAAGAGAAATTTATTTTCAACACAAAATGTATTTCAAATTTTTAAGGTCTTTTAAGGTTCAGATATTAAAAACATTTTTTATTATGGTATAGGAAGGCAAACGAGCAGACGTGTCACCTGATGGAAAGCAATCAACGCCACCCATAGACTTCCGCAGCGCCATAGGCAGTGCGGAAGCGTGGCCGACCTTTAAGGAAAGTGATATACATTATGGCAGTGAGAGGAGGAGGGTGTTGGGCCTGCGGAACTCAGACCGCTCACCGTACGAAGCGCGGTAGCTAAGCTACCACTCAGACGCCGGTTCTCTGCGGGAGTGTGGTACTTCCCCGGGCGAGCCGGCCCATTCATTGCTGCAGACAACATGCCATTCATGACAAAGTATTCGTCTCTAGCGTGGCTACTACTGCCATGCAATTGTATCAAGAAAACGCTCCATTTCATTACATTCTTTTTCTGTCTCTGTGCTTGATTCTACTTATACTTTTACTTATATCTCTCCTTCTACCTCTACTGCTTTCTCAATTTATACTGTGCATCTCCGTGAGAGTCGGGCGATGGCAAATCATTTCTCTGCTCAACGAGTGGAGGTTTTTACTGAGTCATCGGCCATTTTCACCTATATGTACTGTAAATTAATATGTAATAATTTAATATGTACTCATGTGTGTTACTGCAGTAGGAAATAAATTTATCTATCTATCTACTATTCTACTTCTATAATTCATCCACCATATTTACAGTGAGGACCTTTTCATCATGTCAAAGCTTTGGAGCACGTTCCACCGGCGGGATCTAGTGGAGAAAGCCTGCCGAGCGTCCTTAGAACTAATGGGCTTGGAGTATTTCGATATGTACATGATACACAATCCCATGTCGTTCAAGGTAGGGGGGTCTATTCAAATAAAATTCTTTAAAATTGATATTAATTTATTCTTGTATTCTTGTGATAGGTATATATAATATATAATTTAAACTTTATTCATACTTTGTTAACACTTTACATTGTATATCTTAATATATTATTAATGGAGTCAGGCGTTACTTTGCGGAAATCCATCACTATATGGACAGTCAGAAGTTTTACTTAGCTAAGATCCGCGACAAGCAAAACAATAACAGAAAATTAATAACGGAAAAACACATTATTAATTTTCTGTTATTGTTTTGCTTGTCGCGAATCTTAGGTAAGTAAAACTTTTGACTGTCCATATCTCATATATATATATATATATATATATATATATATATATATATATATATATATATATATATATATATATAATCAATGTTTTGTGCCGGAATCCAAAAGACGTCATTCGAACTACTGCATTTTGTTTTATAACAATTTCCGTTTCATTTTAAATTTGAATATTACGAATGTAAAAAAAGTCGTGAAGACCGATTGGCTCAGTGGCGGGGCCCTCCGCCCGAGGAGTCAATGGTCTAGGTCTCGATCCCCGCATCGGAATAAATATATGTAATTTATAAATATTTATTCAGAGTCTGGTAACCCCCCCCCCAATCCGCATTTTTCGTTCCTGCCCTTTCCATTCTTCTCTATCCTTTCCCTTCCTCTCCGCCAATCCACGGTCTGCCGTGCCAATGGATGCGTGGCTAGGGGCGAGCTTAGTCGCAACGTGCCAACCGTCCCGGGATCGGGCTCCCCCGAGTACTATGGTTACCAGCATGCAGGGCTTTGCTTGGGCTGACCTCCATCCTCCCTTGCGGCTCGTGGGATTCACTAAAACGAATTTAATATACCTAATTTGTTGAAAAAATCGGCGACGTGGTTCGCCACCCGTCACGTCCTGATTCTCACGAGGGCGAGAAGCGACCAATGGAGAGCCGTATCGCTGCGATGAATGGTAGCGGATGCAGCTCTGTGGTCTCTGCCAACCCCTGCAGTGGGATAGGCGTGAATATATATAAAAAAAAGTAAGATGCATTAGTGATAAATTTATGAATGTATCACTACATTATTCATGTGTGTTCTTGCAGATGGAAATAAATTATTCCGCCTGTCTTTCAATCAAGATAACTTACATGATCAAGATACTAACAAAACCCACCTATTTTACCATTTTACAGGAAGGTGATGATCCGTTGCCCAAGATCGCCAACGTCCTTCAGTATTCGGAGCACGACTACCTAGACGCGTGGTACGGCATCGAGGATCTCATAAGCAAGGGTTTGGTGAAGCGCGGTGGCGTCAGCAATTTCAACTCCGTACAGATGCAGAGGGTGATCGATAAGGCGCGGTACAAGCCATTTATTAATCAGGTTTGAATTTATTTATTTATTTATTCGGCACAAAAACAAGTGACTTGAAGTCTTGAAAGATTAAAATATACTCCTTTGCAAAAGTTTGTTTGGTGTTGTGTGTAGTGGTTGGTGGGTGGAGAGTTGATGGCCGATTTTCGGTAAGTTTTCGGTAAGTGTTCGGTAAGTTTAAGTTCCAAATAAATCCACTAAACCCAACGGAAAAACACACATTATTAATTTTCTGTTATTGTTTTGCTTGTCGCGGATCTTAGCTAAGTAAAACTTTTGACTGTCCAAAACATCACAAACTAAAAAATGGGATTATTTTTTTTAAAAAAAAAAACAAAGATTTCGAATTTGGAATTAACTTTTTTTCATACCCAGACTCTTTATTAAGTGCCAGTAACATAGTTTGGCTATTAAAACCTCTTTAGAACTAAATTATTACCAATAATGTAATAGAAAAATTAACTGCCCGTTTTTTTGCAAAGGGGTGTATAAATAATATATGGACAATGTGGTTGTATAATATGTTACTTTTTTTATGGGATAGGAATGGTGTGTCACCTGATGGAAAGCAATCAACGCCGCCCATAGAATTCCGCAGCGCCATAGGTAGTACGGAAGCGTTGTCGACCTTTAAGGAATGTGTCATAATGGGTAGAAGGGAGAGGGTGCTGGGCCTCCGGAACTCAGCCGCTCACCGTACGAAGCGCGGTAGGTTATCTACCACTCAGACGCCGGTTTTACTTTTTGGATTATTGTATTTTTTTAGTTACTTAACTAATTTTGTCGTACCGTTTATTGTTCTTAAAAAAATTCAACGTCAATTGTACTAGATCAACTTTTATCTTCCAGGTGGAATGTCACCCGTACCTCAGCCAGCAGAAGCTGAGGAACTTCTGTGATGCCCTGGGTGTTAAGCTCTCTTGTTTCGGAGTCCTAGGGTCAAAGGGCACCCCGGCAGAAATGAAGAGCGGACAGACGCCGGTTATAGACGATCCGCTTATCCAGGTTATGGCTGCCGGACTGAATGTCACGCCAGCGCAATTGTTAATAGCGTGAGTTCTATTTACAAGTCATTAACTAATATATTACATGTTTGGAAGAACATAGGTCTTCTAAGTATTTCTAAGGTAGATAGATAGATAGATTTTTGATGGTATAGTAAGACAAACACGCAGGCGTGTCACCTGATGGAAAGCAATCAATGCCGCCCACAGACATCCGCAATGCTATAAGCATTGCCGGCCTTAAGAAAGTCAGTATGGGAGGGAAAAAGGGGGGGGTTAGCCCTCCGGCACTCAACCGCTTATCGGACGAAGCGCCTGTAGCATGAATGGACTTTAGCTACCTTAGCTACCGCGCTTCCAATGGCGAGGGGCTGAGTTCCGGAGACCCAATATCCTCCGTATTGCCCCTCGCCCTCCAACTCCCCCATAATGTCCATTTCCTTAAAGATGGGCAACGCTTCCACACTGCCTATGGCGCTGCGGATGTCTATGGGCGGCGTTGATTGCTTTCCATCAGATGACAAGCCTGCTCGTTTGCCTTCCTATCCAATAAAAAAATCTATGTACCCACAGACGATCCGCTAGGAGATTTAATTGCATATCTATTCCACAAAGATATCAAAGTAAATGCCCTTTGACAGATATCAGATCCAGAGTGGGCACAGCGTGGTGGTGAAGTCGTCTACATTAGCCCACTTGTGGGAAAACCTACGCGCGCCACAGTTACACCTGGAGCCCAGCCAGATCACCGCGCTCGACGCACTCAATAAGAACAAACGCAATTTCATTTTTAAAGGGTAAGCAGTGATTCTATATCATCATCATCTTCACTTGGTGTTATTTGGTAATTATTAATGGAGTCAGGCGTTACTTTACGGAAATCCATTATTATGTGGACAGTCAAAAGTTTTACTTGGCTAAGATCCGCGACAAGCAAAACAATAACAGAAAACTAGTAACGTCAACACACATTACTAGTTTTCTGTTATTGTTTTGCTTGTCGCGGATCTTAGCCAAGTAAAACTTTTGACTGTCCACATTATTTGGTAATGTAAAGATAGGTTCTCATTGCATTTGGATAAGTTTCTATAAAATTCTGTTGCTATATATACAATATCTTGTCTAGAGGTTGATTTGTTGTTCGCTTTTTTTCTGAGCTCCTTTATCCATTGTTTTCCTATTGATAATTGTTTGTAAGCTCTTTCTTTTGTTTCCTTTGATGATAATTAGTTATAACTATTACGCCAGTGTCAAGTGAAATACAATAATATTAAATCTCTTGAGATGTACTAGTCAGCTTATCACGTTACGTCTTGATAAAATGGTCAATCGATCAAGAATCCGTGAAAGTTAATTGTTTTTTTATGTTTCAAATTTTAAAATTACGAACGTTAAGAAAAGTAAAATAATCAAAAAGTCAATAACTACTATTAATTAAATTTAATTATTAATTAATATTTGAACAAAAATTGTATTAACATCACGTGTCATCCACTACAAACTACTACTTTAAAAATAAATATTTTAACTTTCTTTCTTTGATGGCAATTAGTTACAACAATCATACCAGTGTCAAGTAATATAATACAATAATATCCAATCTCTTGAAATGAAACAAATCAGCTCATCACGTTACGTCTACGTCAGGGCTTCTTAAACTTTTGTCATTCACGACCCCATTTACGATTGCGAGTTTCTTGACGACCCCATACAAATATAAAAGAAAAATAAATTAATATTATTTGATGATTTATTTATATACATATGCGCATTTTAAAACTATATATGAAAATATATAGTTTTAAAATGCGCGTGTCTAGACGCTGCAAGTCCTCTGTATTCCGCCAACTCTAGTGATGTTATAAAATGGTATATATAAATATTTGACATTAAAATCTCTCGCGACCGCAGAATTTTGCTACGCGACCCATAGTTTAAGAAGCTCTGGTCTACGTGATCAAATGATGGCAAGTTTTACCAAAAACCTTCTATAGACTCTTTCAGTCAACTCAAAAATCTACGATCTACGCATTTATTTCATATCACTTCACTTATACACCGTAATCGAACTATATTGTATAATACGCCACCACAATTAAACAATATAACTGATAATAATATAAGATTATGAAAATGTAATAAAGACGCAACGTCACTGATGTAAGTTGGCGGGAAAAGTCCATATTTTAACTTGGGTAAATAAATAAAATGTATTTTTTCTTTTCTTTTTGACAATTATTTATAACTATTATGCCAGTATCAAGTAAAATACGATAACTAGTCAACTTATTACGTTACATCTTTATAAAATGGTGGCTATTCTACCAAATCCTTCTATGGCCTTTTGCAGCAACTTAATACATGCGATACATGCATTTATTTCATATAACTCCAATTATACGCCTTAATCAAACCATATTGTTTAATACGTCGCCACAATTAAACAATATAAGATTATAATATACGATTATGAAGATTATATAAAAACGTCACTGGTGTAAATTGGCGGGAAAAGTCTCTACTATAATTAGCAAAGTTGTCAAACAAAGTTTTTTCAAGTAGTGATTCGCTCAGTCGCGTTTACGATATCCATATCGATGCAAAAAAAGCGAAAACGCTGTTAATGACAATTCACGCATCGTATTAAATCTAACATATCAAAAAAAAGAATTATATTTGAACTCAAAGTCTGACAATTTTTGAAGTCGCGTTCGTATTAGTATAAAGTACTTGCTGCACATTAAATATCTTTTTTTAGATTTTTTATGTTTTTTTTTCGTTTACTTATATATTTATGTGTGTATTTTAATTAATATTGTAATTTAAAAAATATAATTAATATTTAATTTATTTTATTACAAGCTGCATAACCTCCAAATCAATTGTCTCAGTTTCGCAGATTGACCGGAAGAGAATGCTCAATGGCATTAAGTCAGCCCGACGTGCAAAAAAGTTTAAATAAATGTATAGAAAGCAATAAATAAAAAGTCAAACTTTATTCAGGCCAAATTTATTGCCCAAATCTTTAAGGAAATAAATTTTGTATCATTAAAGTAATGCGAAACACAATTGATTTTGTTCTTTTTGTTTTTCAGAATGGGCGACACTCACAAGAACTATCCGTTCAAGATACCGTTCTGAAACAAAGCAACAAGACATTAGATTTAATTATTTTATTTTTTTACAATTTTTTTATACAATTTTTATGACGAATTTAGTTATTTACGATGATGTATTTATTTTAAATATGACTAATTTTATGACTTGCTTAATTTTATCTGTAAATTAAATATTAAGAACCAATTATGTAAAGTTAGGTTATAAGAATGAAATGGAAATAGTATTGTTATAAGGACGGAATAGTAAAAAAATAAAACATATTCTTATTATTACTTTAGAAATTTTATCATTCTATATTTTATTCAAGATAACAATAATTAAGAAGGAGCAATTATAGTGATTTTTCTGTTAAGTAATTGCATGCAAACTACAAGAATAGAAGATGGCGTTTCAAAAGTAAGTGATCAATGACCTAACATAACCATGTTTTTTTTTTAGAACAACAAAGAAAATAAAAAGACTAAACTATTTATTTACTCTAGCAATATTAAAAAAGGGTTTTAAAAAAGCAACCTCCGGTTACTTTTATAATGTAATATAATAAAATAACCGACATTGTAAAATGAGTTTTATTGCGTAACGATAGAATGCAATTTTTTAACCAAGTTCGACAGTACCCATTGGTTCTATATCATGACACTATGGTTTATTATATCAATATTTAAATAACAACAGCTATCTATACATAATAATATAGACTATTATTTCCATTGTCCGGAAATCCGTTTCACTTGACAATAGCCAGACAAATTATTAAATTGTGTTGGCGTGGTTTAAATAGTTTTACAAATGTCAAATAAAACGTCCAAATGTATTGTAAGAAACTTAAAATAATGTTAAAATAACATGGATTATTTTAACATTATTTTAAGTTAATAATATAGACTATTATTTCCATTGACCGGAAATCCGTTTCACTTGACAATAGCGAGACAAATTATCAAATTGGGTTCATCAGCAGCCTAGCAGCCTTTTTAGCAGCCAAATTGGGTTGGCGTGGTTTAAATAGTTTTACAAATGCCAAATAAAACGTCCAAATGTATTGTAAGAAACTTAAAATAATGTTAAAATAATCCATGTGTGTAAATGTCTTAGAGTAAATTATATGTAATCGACATTGTCGTTTTATTTTTTCTATTGTTTTATTACTGCCCAAAGTCCTAAGTTTGATAATCGATTACAGTGTAAATGTCACAAAGACGATCAAAAGTATTCTAACCGTTCCGACGCTTTTGGATCAACTCTGATTTTTTGGCAACCGCGGTTGCCAACCATTCATGTTTTGATTTAGTTTCTGACAATTTTTATTAATTAAAAATAATGGATGGAAATTAGATTAAAAGAGAAGAGATTTAGATAAAAAGAGAAATATTTTGAGTTAAGTATGAAGCACTAGAGCGGCTAACAAAAATATTGCAAAGTAAATGCATTATTACCTTTAATAAACAAAGAGAACAGGCCACAGGTGGGAACTAGCAACAACTCACAATGGACAGAATCACACCATAATTTATAAGATTTTATTATGGGATAGGACGGCAAACGAGCAGGCGTGTCACTCGATGGAAAGCAATCAACGCCGTCCATAAATATCCGCAGTACCATAGACAACGTAGAAGCGTTGTTGGCGTTTAATGAAAATGTCGTTATGGAAGGGAGCAGGGAGGCTGGCTGACCACCACCGTGCGATTTATTCGGTTATCCGCCCCGAACTGTACAAATGTGGATGGGTTTCCCACCTGCGGCGTTCCCACTTGGGGCACATAGAGGCATTCAAGAAAGGAGCGTATGTGTTCCCAAAAGGCCGGCAACGCATATGAGATGTTGCGGATGTGTATCGGCGGCGGTGATCGCTTACCACCAAGTGACCCGCATGCTCGTATGTAGTGCTTTTAGCAGAGCTACCCTCTCATCATAAAAATAAAAGGCTTTTTTGTCAATTCATCATTTAATCACATACATTTCTTAAAAATATAATATTTCATTATTTTTTCATTGGTCGAAGGGTTATTTAACGTGATTGCTTGAACAGGTACATATAAACATATATATTAAAATAGCTCACAAAAATATTTTTTTTATTCCAGAGATATATCAAGAGAAGAACATAGTTATACATAATCTCACAGAACCGAAATTCTGGTGAATTCATAACGAACTACATCGCCACCATATTGGGTCCGAATTTTCGGCTAAATTGCTTCACTGCTCAGTGAAGATTCATATTGGCCAAAATAAATTAACGGGTTTTCAAAAACATATAGCATTTAAATTATTTATTTTGGCGAAATTAACTGGTAATTTTCACGAAAGAATCGAGTAAATAGAATTGATTTACAAATTTAGGACGAATTCCAGTTTCGAAACATATGATATCTGAATATTCGGCCAAATTTTAAAAAGAATTTTGAATTACGAACGATTGTCATATTATATCACTATGTCGAATCTCAAATACACCTCATTCGTTACAAAATGACGGCGACGTGGTTCGCCACCCGTCACGTCCTGATTCCCACGAGGGCGAGAAGAGACGAACGGAGAGCCGTTTCGCTATGTTGAATGTGAGAAGAAGGATTGATAAAAAGATGGATGAGTGTGAAGGAAGCAAGGAGGGTGTGTCGGGATCGTAGCGGATGGAGATCTGTGGTCTCTGCCTAACTCTACAGGGAGACAAGCGTGACTATATATATGTATGTTATATTATTTCAAAACCAATATTATAAATTATTATCTTGTAAAAAGCTAACGTTGAACAAAGATATATATTTATAACAAATAAAATAAAAGGTAATTTTATTCTTAGTTTAGCCGAACTTGAGGAACAAATTTAGGCCGAACAAAGGACGAATTTCGGTTTTTAGCACATATTACAACCAAGTATTCGGTGAGGCCCTACAAATAATGACAATAATACAAATGAAACGAATTATGATCCAAAAAAATTAATATATACGAAACAAGAAACTAATACTTCTGATTTTTAATTAAAAAATAAATATTTTGAAGTTATATATAAACCTATTTACAACATCTAAAAATGTGGAATTTCCAGTCAGAATTTTTACTTAGCCAAGATCCGCGACAAGCAAACAACAATAGAAAATTAATAATTTGTGTTTTCCAGCTGGGAGAAGTGGATTTACGGGGAACGTAAACTAAATCTTACCGAAAAACGGCCGTCAGCAACACTCCACTTTTCTGTTTTTGTTCGCTCATCGCGAATCTTAGCTAATTAAAAATTCTGACTGTCCACATAGTAATGGATTTCCACAAAGTAACGCCTGACTCCATTAAACTTCTAAAAATATTAAGCGTCAAGGTGTAGTAAGAGATTTGTCAGCCATAGTCCGCTAGCTTTGACCTTGTAGTTTTATCTCAAGGTCAACAATCACTCAAACACCGACATAAATCATTAACATACATAATAAAATAACGACTTTCTCTTCTCATCGTGTTTTTGGATTCCGCTAAGATTTCCTTACCAATCCTGCAACATACAGAAACAAGTGATATATATATATATATATATATATAAGATTTCCTACGCTAAGATTTCCTTACCAATCCTGCAACATACAGAAACAAGTGATATATATATATCAATCTTAAGTTCATAAGACTTTACACATATAGCATCTGCGAAGATTGCCCACATTTGGGCATCTCTACTGACAACCCCACACAAACTCTTCATTCCAGCTCCACCGGGGAAGTATTGCATACGCCTGTCTCCCGTAGGGGTAGGCAGAGACCACAATCCATCTGCTACGATCTCGGCATACTTTCCTTGCTCCCTCCACACTCATTGCTCTCCTCATGCAAGGTTAAAGGTACTCTTGACCTGGCTTTTTTTAAAAACAGTCATACTCATATAAAATACAATAAAATTAAAAATAAATAAACATGGTAACTTTGGTGTTTGCGAATGTCATAGAAATATATACATTGTCATAGGCCAACAATGGACAGAGTTGCTAGTAAGGAATCTCTAGCCCTAGATGGGCCTAGACTCCCAGGTGGATTGGCCAAACTAAAGCCAATAAAGCCAACAACCAGTTGACTTTCTGTCTGAATCTATGTTGCTTCTAAAACATGTTTACACCTAATCTTATATAAAAAATATGAGATAAAACAAACAGGTTGTTAGAGTATTCTGTTGACACTTACGTGGGATTTTAGATGTTTGTGTCCGTGATTTGCTCCCAAAATTGTGACCTGAGCTATCCTCGGATATTCTATAAAGTGAATCCTGTGTTTTCCTAGAACTCTGCCCGCTACCCTGTGTTGTCTTGACAAGGGATTTTCCTATAAACATTAAAAGGATTAAATTATACATACCTATGCAACATGTCTTTTGTCTTTTTTGTCAAAAGTTGAGAAAGGGACGCTACATAAAAAGGATGGATGAAAGACGACTGGCAAGACAAATTTACATTGCGAATGTGGATGGTAGGTTTGGTAGGGGAAGACCACTGAAAACATACCTTGACCAAATAGCTGAAGTTTTTAAGAGAGGCCAGGTCAAATGTACTGTAGCGATACATTATTAAATGTATCACTAATGAAATAAAACTTTTTATATTATTTCTTTTTAAATTCGTTATTTGAAGTTTGAAATAAAAATGAAATAAATTGTTTTCTATTAAAACAAACTATTTGTACGATTGATGTCTTATATATAGACGTGTCACCCGTCCGGCAGATATATATAATGTAAATTGAAAAGTGTAAAATATAATAAAGTATTAATATGAATAAGATGTAAATGTAAGAATATTATTAATATAATTTTGAAGAATTTTATTAGAAGATAAAAACCCCCTAAAGATCCCGGGTGTCGCCGTGAATAGTACGGCTGGCACGCCACAGTATCCAAAACCGCGCGGGCTTGCACGAGGAGAGTAATGAGTGTGGAGGGAGCAATGGAAGTATGCAGAGATCGTAGCGGATGGAGATCTGTGGTCTCTGCCTACCCCTGGGGGATACAGGCGATCAGTTTGCAGCGGTATCGGCATTGTTTTTATTATTATACAGGGTGTCCCACAACTCAATGTCAAACCGAAACGGGGTGACAGGATTGATTGTAACCATCATGAGAAAAATCAGAAAAAAATCTATCTGAAAATCTTAAAATTAAGAACCTACCAAGAGTTTGTGCGAATAAAAAACATTTTAACTGAGTAAAATGGGTTAGCAAAAATCGGGTTACTTGAGGTTTTTATTTTTTTACTCGTTTTTTTTAGTATGAAACTAACAAGTATTGTACCATTTTACAATCCTTATTAAATGCGCCAACTTTTAATGGCATTTGCCAAGCCACTCTAGTACTTTTTTTATAAAGGAGGGCCTTTCAAAGTCGACAAATTTTGAAAATTTTAAATTCATAGTTTAACAAAGTCTTAATTCTAGGAAACTTGGGGCAATTGTGTCATTATTTTTTACTGTGATTCAAGAAATGTTATTTAGGGTTACGGTTACAAAGTTTAAATTAACAAAAACAATGCATGCATGGATAAGATTCTTTTTCTGATTTTCTGTATTGTAATATTTGGTCAAGGTATGTTGTCCGTGGTCTTTCCCTACCGACCCTTCCATTCTCATTCGCAACGTAAATTTCCTTTGCCAGTCGTCTTTCATCCATCCTCTCTATGTGCCCAAACCATCTAAGCATCCTCAACTTATCTCACAACACCTCTGTTGTGAATAAAGTTGAGAAGTTGAGGTGATGATTCTGTATGTAAAAGCCAAAATCCATTCTAATTCGAATCACCGTTGAGGTGGAAACATCCTTACCTTTACTGTCGTTATGTTTGGCTTTTTTCACTTTACTGTTGTCGTCACTTTTACTGTTGTGGCACGTTTTCATGTGTTTGCTTTCTCTCTGACTGTGGACATTCTCTTTGCCCTTCTGCTTCTTCTTCGGCAAAGACTTGGGCGGCGCCATAACTTCACTGTCCTTGTTGATCAACACCCTCCCAGAGTGTTGTTTGGAGACTGTGGGCGTATCGTCGTTTCTCCCTGTTTCGGACTCGGTATCCATACTTTGGTTTGCGCCGGGATCAACGCCCCGGGCCTCTAAGCAGGCCGTCACGATCTTGGCCAACAAGAGAGTCCTTTCGTCGGTTTCCAACGCCGGATTGGCTAGTTCATTGTAAGCCTCCCAGATTATTCTGACGTACGCCTCATCTGTAATGCGAACGTGTGAACGATTATACATACAGGGTGCTACTACACGAACTACATACAGGGTGTCCAGTATCAGAATTAGGTTTTAGGTCGAATAATCAGTATACTGATTACTTTCTGCCAATTAATTTTTTTTATGGGATAGTAAGGCAAACGGACAGGCGTGTCACCTGATAGAAAGCAACCATCGCCATTCACCATCGCTCATTGCCTTGCTGGCTGGCTAGTTGTGCATGGTAGTGGAATTCAGCGGCGAAAATTATTCCTTTAAATTCCTAGGAACACTACCCGTGGTGAAAACGTATTAAATAATCAATGAAACATTTGGGAACTTGATGTCTTCTCATCGCCAATACCTTAGAGCCCCCATAGTAAAGACTCACCCATATAGTCACAATTAAACTTCATTCGGTGATAGAACGGTGCTATGGACGACTTCTTGTTCTGAAGAGTCCAAGATACGTTTAGCAGATCAGCACACTTCAACATGAAACCACCTTCGGGCTGGAAAAATAAAGTTCACTATTCCACATTTGCTGTATGATATATAGGCCATAGATATGGCCATCCCATTCCTTCCCATGGGTGTCTTAGAGCGATTAAAAATAATCATATAATAAATAAGAAGAAAATGTGGGCGCCCAAAACAAACTTGGCGGCCTACTGTGACGGTCGAAATGCAGAAGATGGGCCTATCCTGGAGTGAAGTAAAGCATATGGCCTTCGACAGGTCGAGATGGAGAAACGTCGTGTCTGCCCTATGGGGACTTAGGGGGGCTTAGGACTCACAGGGAGAGATATAATACAAGCTTCTTTATTTCATTATACATTTTGTTTTACAATTTAAATCTAATATCTCGTGTTACAGTGTTTGTTATCGAACTCCTCCGAAAGGGATTGACCGATTTTTATAATTTTTTTTTATAGGATTAGAGGGCAAATGAACAGGCGTGTCACCTGATGGAAAGCAATCAACGCCGCCCACAAACATCCGCAGTGTCATAGGCAGTGCAGAAGCGTTGCCGGCCTTTAAGGAAACTGTCATTATATAAGGGGGAGGACCACCTCCCATAATGACATTTTCCTTTGGAGTTGCTGACGGCAGTTTTTTCGGTAAGATTTAGTTTAAGTTCCCCGTAAATCTACTTCTTCGAGTAGAAAACACACATTATTGTCTTTCTGTTTTTATTTGCGTGTCGTGGATCTTAGCTAAGTAAAAGTTCTGACTATCCACTTTGAAAATTAATGGGTCCCGAGATACGGGCAATCGCCTAGTTAATGGCACACCGGAAATTCAAACTTGTATAGGGACATGTATTGTATAAATAAATTAAATATTAAAATATCTTACCATTGGCTCCATATGCAAAGAGTTTCCATATCGTTCGGCCAGTCGGGCGAGGGTGATGCGCCTAGAACGAGTAGCCTCTGAATAACTCTTCAACACCTGGAAATATTGATAAATTCATATTAATAAAAAATTGTTCACTATACTATACTTTGTATCTAGAAAAACTTTTTAATGGTAGAGCCACGCTGCAGATGAATACTTTGTCAAGAATGAAATATTATTTGTCTGTAGCATGAATGGGCCGGCTCGCCCGGGGAAGTACCACACTCCCGCAGAGAACCGGCGTCTGAGTGGTAGGAAGTACCACACTCCCGCAGAGAACCGGCGTCTGAGTGGTAGCTTAGATACCGCGCTTCGTCCGGTGAGCGGCTAAGTTCCGGCCCAGACCCCTCCCTCCCGTAATGACAGTTTCTTTAAAGGCCGGCAACGCTTCCGCACTGCCTACGGTACTGCGAAAGTCTATGGACCGTGTTGATTGCTTTACATCAGATTACACGCCTGATCGTTTGCATTCCCATTCCATAAAAAAAAAACATCACCTCAAAAGCATCGCTGGGTGTAGTAACAGTGGGCAGAATGGACTTGGCTAGCTCCAACTCGTGCGCCTGCTTCACCAGGGCCACGTGAAGACTTCGATATGTAAGCGGCCCATGTTTCCGGTGCTAGAACAGAGAAGATGGGTAGGTAAGCTTTATTGTTGGACTGTGGTTGACAGAGGCAGCTTTACCTACATTCCCTAGCCAAATTATTAGACGCACTGTATTTTTTTTAGTAATTTAATGTTTCTTAAGAGTTTGTATTCAATAATGGTATATTTAAACTACAACATTATTGTAGTTTAAATATACTAAGATTGGCCGGCCCTAATATGAACCCAATTGAAAATGTGCGGGAGCTGATGAAAAGAGAATTGGCTAAAGATGTGATTACCAACAAAACCCAGCTCCTACAAAAGATTATTTATGTGTGGAATCATCATCCTCAAATGCAGGAGACAGTACAGTCTCGCATAGATAGCATAATTTTGCTAAATATTGACTATTACTAAAATTAATTTCACTTCTCTTTAAAAATTAATAAACTTATGCTTTTCTAAATTAATGCTATTTTATTTATGTCAAATAAATCTGTAATTGATTAGATAATATAAAAATAAAAAACAAATCAATTTAAAATAATTAAACGGTACAGTATCACTCGGCAATTAATATTTTACATGAAATCCTGCAGTGCGTCTAATAATTTGGCCAGGGACTGTATGGTGCGGGGGGTGGGTTGCACACGGGCGCACCGGGTGTTGGGTTTAATGAACCTGCGCTCGTGTTATGATGCCAGGTGTTAGCGCCAGACCCTCCATACAAAATGACCAATCAGCTGATAGATATAGTGTTAAGGTAAAGAAAATTTTTTTTAGCATTGACATAACATGTAGACAACCTATAGTCACGCCTGTCTCCCGTAGGGGTAGGCAGAGACCACAGATCTCCACCCGCTACGATCCCGACACACCTTCCTTGCCGCCTTCACACTCATCCATCTTTTCATCCATCCTTCCTCTCACATTCATCGTAGCGAAATGGCACGCCGTTCGTCGCTTCTTGCCCTCGTGGGTAGGACGTGACGGGTGGTGAACCACCGGGTGGTTTATTAAGATTCGTCATAGTGAATCCCACGAGCTGCAAGGGCGGATGGAGGTCAGCCCCAGCAGAGCCCTGCATGCTGAGGTAAAGCACTATAGGTCGCGTACCGTGTACCAATACCACAAATACCGGACAAGCGGCTAAGCAAAGATACTGCCTGACCATTAGGATGATGATAATGTCAATTTTGGAAATAAGATATAAAAATATATCTCAATATAAAAATATATCTCACCGGCGTGTGAACATAAAACTTCATGGTGAACTGAATGTTGCCGATTTTGCATTCCTCAAACACCTCATGCCACGTTCCACTTTCAGTTACAGGCACCTCCCTATAACATTAATAAATATATAATATTATTTGTTTACCGAAGGCATTGTTTGTGAAGCCGAAGAACCGGGCTAGGTGGCGCTATTTGGGGAAGACTTATGTCCAGCAAAGGACTGTTGCAGGTTGATTATAATGTCTAAGTAAAATTGAAGAGGAGGTTTTCCTTACAAATATCATTTAAATCATTATGATGAAAACCAATTTGCTGATTGCCATATGGCACCCCAGGGTCGTACGAACCAGCTTTGGGAGCAAATATAAGTGGATGGCGAGTATTGTCTATGTGAGTAAAGAAACCAATTTATAAACCAGAGCATATGGATTGTGGCAGGAGTGACAAACTCAACATATATATATAAGTGCAGTCGGTAGTTGTCACTAGATGTCGTGCTCGGGACGATGACGAGTCACATTAGGAGTCCCTTCAAACCAGAGCTGCCGTTAGAGCCACTGACACCCCGGGCAAAAATGTTATGTTGCCAACTTAAGGAAATAAAAATTAATTTTTTCGTGAACCAATATGAACACATACTTAGAATTTCATCTTTCCTTTAGCATCAACCAGATTCAACAATGTGGACGAAGTTTTGCAGCTCCCCCCTTTTTACTATCTATATATTATTTTAGAAGGTTTAACTATCCCCACCATCATGTCCACATGTCCGTGTGGCAGTGGAAGCATTCTCTCCCCCAAACTCCAGCACTGCTTTGAACAGATGAGTGTATTATTAAGTGGTTGCAAGGCAATAGAGGGCTTGTAGGCCTACTAGGCATCTTCCATTAGATGTCTTCTGTAGTCTTCCGTAAGAATTAGATTGTTTATTCTATATTTTCCACTTCTTTTAATAAAGATAAAATATTTTTTTTTAGTTTGCTTTTTTTCAATATTAACTAACTAAAATTCTGACCATCCATATAAATTAAAACCTCTTACCCTTCAAAATTTGGATCTTGAACCAAGATATTAACCTCCGAATTTAGGATCTCTAAGTCCGTAAGCTCCTGTGTAGCTGCCAAAGCTGTTTGCAAAGCCAATAGCTTGCTCTTTAACTCTTTAGCCGTGTGTGGTTTATTTTGAAGGATCTGTAGCTCTGAGTCGGAGTCTGAGCTGGAATATGACACGTCTCTAATATAAATGGTGCTTAATAATTCTAACTCAAAACTAAAAACTATTAAGAATAAAATTGGACACCTCACAAATTGAACATATAGGTCATGTGGTGGTAAGTGGTCACCACCACCAGACAGTCGCAACGCTGGAGGTGTCACAGATGTGTCACCAGCAGTGAACAAATACTTATGGATCAGAGAAGCGACACTAAAAAACGTAATAATTTTATATTTTTCCGCAATTAAAGCAACTTCTTCAAATAATTGACGAGCAAAAATTAATCAGTAGACATTAGGCAAAAGATTAAGCTAATGATAATTCATATTTTAAATACTGATACCTTCCATCAGAGTCATAATAAATCGTTTGGTCTTCTTTGACTTCTTGGATTCTGTTCTCGTAATATTTTAACTCCTTAAGAAGTAACTCTTTACGTTCCATCAGCATTCTTTTATTGTTTTTAATCATTTTGACTTCATAAATTTGTTTAATGAACAACAAAATAAACAATGAAAATGATAATCGGTTTCAAACGTCTTTTAAAATCAAATATTTAATCATAGACAAGTTTAAGCCTTTTTTTTTGTTGTTGTTGTTATGAATGATTTTACGACTCTGGGTTCAAGCTTTTTATCCGGCTTGTAAATTGTGTAATATTTAGCTATGTAAGTTATGTCTGGATAAAATGGTGACCATTGTACAAAAACCCTTCTATAAACCTTTGCAATCAACTTAAAAAGTCACGATACGCATATTTCTTTCATATTCACTTATATTTTGCCTTAATCCGACTATAGTGTACATTACTCCACTACAATAAAACAGCACTTTTAAGATCTAGCGTGCGGACAAATATGTTTAAAATGATTACTGTAAAATATATAATTATTATAAATAAAAACTTACCATAGATTAAGGTAAGAGTTAGGGCCTGCATACATGTCCGGAAATTACGAAAATTGACCGCGGACACTAAGGTCTCAGGCGAGTTATCGACGGTACAACCGCGAGCTCTTTAGTATCAAGAAGGTATATTGCGGTATCTACGATCGTAACTTGCGAAGAGGTAAATTTGCTCTGTGATTGGTAGAAAAAAAGTGTTACCAAACACCGAGCAGATTAAGTTTTCGGCCGGATCCCTGCATCGTCGGGCATGCAATCCTCGCCCCGGCGCCACGTACGTTCGTTCACTCCCGGCTCACCTATGCTGCGCTTCCTGGTGGTCTTTGGCCTCGGAAACCCAGTGCAAATGTTGGACGCATTTGACTAATGCCATCCAGCAGAATCTGTCTCTGTGCGCCATCGTAGGGGAAGCTCGTAAGTTCCAGATAGTTCGGAAGTTTTCGTCCACACATCGACCGACGGCGTCCGACCACAGTATAGTCGGACGCCCAAATGCTGCTGGGAACAGCGGATCCTAGGAACAGGGAGCGGTAGGTAGGTAGGTAGGGCAGGACGGCGTGAATTGTTCATAATTGCGTGAACCGCTATCAATAATATCCTATATTTATGTAAGACGAAAATATAGACAATAATGATAGATGATAGATGCACTTGACTTTTTTCTTTTCTTTTCTTTTTTGAAAGCAATTAGTTAAAATTATTATGCCAGTAACAAGTAAAATGGAATAATATCAAATCTCTTGAAATGTCTAGTCGGCTTGTCACGTTACGTTTTGATAAGATTATGGCTATTCTACCAAAAACTTTCTATGGACTCTGTTAGTCAAATTAAAAAGTCACGATACACGCATTTATTTTCATATCACTTCACACATATGCCTTAATCGAACTAGATTAAGGCATATGTGTGAAGTGTAATACACCATCACAATTAAACAATATAACTGATATTAATATAACATTATGAAAATGAAACAAAAACACAACATCAATGAGGTAAATTGGCGGGAAAATTTGATTCGACTTATTATTATAAATGTTATTTAAAAACAGAATGTCATAAATAGTTAAATTGTTTACTAGTATTTAACAGAAAAACGCCATATCAATCAACATAAGACGATAAGAACATTTAGCTCAAGGGTAAAATTATTTTGCATTCGAGCAAAGATTTCTGACCTCAAATCCAAATTGAAACTTAAAAAAATATTAAATTATGTTTTCGGGCCTCTGGATGTAATTTCTGTATTTATTTTACCTCTTATACACGCACATCTTAATAAAGAATTAAATTTAATTTAGTTACACGCATATGAATGAAGTAATCTAATAAGTGAACTCTAATAAGTTATGTTCCAAGTATCCGAATGTTATCTTATTCAAAATCAAATGCTAATGTCAAAGTACATCGCAAAGTGGCAGATCCGTAATATTTTTATAGTTAAAGTAAAACACTAGAATTTAATAAAAACAATTAAAGTTATGTCGAATAAAACTATTATAACGTGAATTGTATGTTAGACTTGAGTATAATAGGAGATTTTGCAGATCCCAATAAGAAACGCGCGTTTGCGAGTTACGTTTTCTACGAAGATTTAATTAATAATAAAGGTAAACATGTGTATATAATAGTTCACAGTTCAAGCTTCTATGGATGAAAGACTGTATATGAACTATCAAGTGTTGAGAGGACATAATTTTTGTTCAAATAACAGTTATATCACGATATTTCTGTGGTCGGAGGAAGTGTGAATTTCTTGGAGATATGGGGCAGACAGGGAGTGCTATGCCCGGTAAGTGATGTTAATTTTATCATACAAGTTGCAAACGGGCTCTAACAAGATTCTAATTGGGAATATTGCTGTTTACACTAATATAACCTATTTAAACGATGACGCATATTACCGTAATATTTTACGGTTGTAATGCATGGAGTATACGCTGTACACTTGTAATTACATGCATGTAATTAAATAAATTAAAATAAAATGTAAATACATGTTAAATTTTTACATTGTATTTACATGTTAAAAATACCATATACCAATAAGTACAAAAGATGCATTAGTAGTTTCTGTTGTAGATTAACCATTAATTTAATAACTACATATAAAGAAATTACAATGACTTAATTGGCTCAGTGTTGAAATTACCTCTTTCAGAATCAGTGATCGTAGATTCGTTTGGCGCATCGACATAATTATATGCCATTCTGTCCATATAGGCCAAAAAATATATGCTTTCAACAAATGTGTTTTTTTTAGAATTGCAATGTGCCTAACTATGGAACATCTGTGGGCTGTAAAAAATGTAATTACGCCATATACTTGATGTATTAGGAGTAGTGAAATTTTTTGAATGAATTGAAAGAAAAACTTTGCTATATATAAGCACATTGCTCACAAGAAAGAATGTGATATGTGGTATGATAAATTCATTTGAAAAAAAGTGCAGAAATATAAAATAAAAAAATTGATATCATATTGTGTACTTGTGGTGGTGTACTATATAATATAGTTCGATTAAGGCTTATAAGTGAAGTGACATGAAATAAATGTGTGTATCGTGACTTTTTAAGTTGACTGCAAAAGTCCATAGAAGGTTTTGGTAGAATAGCCACCATTTTATTAAGACATAATGTGACAAGGTGAAGGTTTTTATTGAAGCTTTCTTCAAAAGTACATCTATTCTTTTAGTTTAATCATTTTCCCAAAGAAAATGAACAAGTTTCAGTAACAATGACAGTGTATATTGAATTTAGTAAATTAGTTTACTTAAATTTCCTTTCGTAGCAACAAGCAAGTTTCATTTCATAGCAACGCAGGTAAGCTAGTTTCATATAAATTTCATACAAAATCTACAGCACATGATATGCACATTTATATAACACTTATATAAATTATTGAAAACTTATGAAGCCAATTATGGATATTACATTTTAATTATGATAACTTATATTAAAATATGTATAAATTTGTTGGTCAGGACTAATCAAAAACACTTTATATATTTATATGTAATATTATTGTATGTGTGTGTGTGTGAGAGGCAAGAGAGTATATTTAATATTAATTATTGTAGGAGAGAATATTAATAATTTTTCTTCTTCTTCTCCCTTTAAATATCTTATTATAGGATTAATGTGTACAAGGTTAGGTTAGCTAAATAGTAGAGTTTTGTGTTAAGTTTGTTTTTGAACAAGTAAAAAAAAAACAAACTCCTAAATTAATTTACACATACATACATATTGTTACGCCTGTCTCCCATAGGGGTAGGCTGAAACTAATGATCTCCATCCATGGGCGGCGTTGATTGCTTTCTAACAGACGACACGCTTGCTCGTTTGCCCCCCTATCCCATTAGAAAAATACATGAGATTATAGAAATTAAATAAAAAATGAACATTACTGCTCTAACTTTGCTGGAGTTTATTTGCAACTAGATAAATTTCCAATACGTAAAAAATAAAATAAAATAGAGAAAGCCTTTTATTCCACACACATTACAATTTTGTACAAAAAAATAAACATAATATTAATTTTTAATTTGGTTGCATGGATCCCTCTCAGGCGAAGGCCTCTTCCAAGGATTTTTCTCTATTTTTTGCTACATGGTAGATGTATATCGTATAGTATTTTTTTGGATATTTTTTGCTATTTCTAGCCAGTTTGTTCCTGCTGTTCTTTTTTATATCATCCTCCCATGTCATGGAGGATCTCCATGCTCGGCGTTTGCTTGGCGGGCCCTTCCATGTGTATATGTTATAGTCATCTGAATTTCAGGGGTTGAGCATAAACCAGCGCATCTATCACTTTAGTATAGCTTCTTTTTATGTGTCATATTTTTGGTTTTTCTTTGTATTCAGCATACTACGCTCCGTTCCCTTCTGGAACGAACACTAACTTTTGTTTTTTTATTTTTTCTTTGTAAATTTCCACGTCTGACAGCCATATGTTAGGGCAGAATGCAAATTGCCAGTACATAAGATCTATTGATAACAACAAATAAGGTATACACAGTGTGAATAGCCTGGCTGTTTCTTGCAACTCCTTTGTCCGATCAGCTGATTTAAAAAAAAAACAGGTACCTATTTTTGCATAACCATAGTCCAAACCATGTATGTGCGTGAAATAAAAATTGAACCTTACGGCGATAGCGAAAAGGAAGAATTTCGCATGCGCATCGTATTTCGCACTGGCGGAATGCACGTGGCGCGTAAAGAAAAAAATTTAAAAAGAATGACAGGTAGAGTTACACCACAGATGATCGTCAGCTGTTTGCGCAATGAAAGGTTATGACTTTTGTGTGCGCAATTAAAAATGAACCCTACTTCCTTTCGATAGAACATTTTTTTTATTATTATATATATATCAAAATTAATATCGGTTTTAAAGTAGCTATTGTAAAGTAAAATGAAACCTATGGAAACGATTCAAAGCCCTATTTCGAACAAAATCATGTGCACTATGTGTTTTTTTTTTCTTCTAAGCTAAGGTCATTTCTGAGATAGATTTGAGACAAGTTGCGAATTCTAAAGACATGGTTTTTGTGGTTTCCCGGTGAAAGCACATGATTTATTATTACTATTATTTTAAAAAGAAGACCAGAAATGTTTCGATATTACCTTTATATATTAACATTCTTGTTTATCGTTCCAACATACATACATATTTACATATAATCACGCCTGTTTCCTCGTAGGGGTAGGCAGAAACCTCAGTACCTTCATCTGCTACGATCCCGGCACACTCTCTTTGCTCTATCCACACTCATCGCTCTCTTTATACAAACTGGACGGTTAATGGTACTTTTGACCTGGCCTTTCTTGAAGAACTTCAACTATTTAGCCAATGCATGTTCTCCTTGGTCTTCCCCTACCTTCCATCCGCATCCTCCAAGTAAATTTATTTTATCAGTCGTCTTTCATCCATGCTCTATATGTGTCCAAAGCATCTTTTCTCAACTTTTGTCATGAATGTTCCAACTAAGTTAATAATAGGAAAACATGATCTCTCCAGCGATATCTGGGTTAACTGTGGAACAACTGGCCTACAACCACGACACCAACACTCACACCCACCCCGGCTCCAGCCGAGCACGTAGAGAGCACTTCTACACCGGCCGGGTGGGTTCTCACCCCCTAGACCTTAGGGACTATAGTTACTTCGGTCCAATCCTCCCCTACAAGTTTAACGTACGTCACGACGAAATTAAAATTGACGCACACACACACACATGGAATCTGCCGAATATGTTTTTCTTTTTTTTTTTATGGGATAGGAAGGCAAACGAGCAGGTGTTTCACCTGATTGAAAGCAATCAACGCTGTCCATAGACTTCCGCAGCGCCATAGGCAGTGCGGAAGCGTTGCAGACCTTTAAGGAAAGTGACATTATGGGAGCGGAAGGGGGAAGGGGAGTGGGTGGGGGAAGGGAAGTGGGAGGGGGAGGGTGTTCGACCTCCGGGCCGCTTACCGCACGAAGCGCGGTAGTTAAGCTACCACTCAGACGCCGGTTTTCAGCGGGAGTGTGGTACTTCCCCGGGCGGGCCGGCCCATTCGTGCTACAGACAAATAATATGCCATTCTTGACGAAGTATTCGTCTGCGGCGTGGCTCTACCACTAAAGATTTGTGTTCGCGGGTCTTAGCAAAGTGAGTTGTAGTGTCCATTTTCATCATATAGAAAAGCGCTTTCAGTTTTCCGAACATTTTTTTTTACGTTTCTTCTCTCTAAAAACGTAATTGACGACCGATTGGCTCAGTGGCGGGGCTCTCCGCCCGCGAAGTCAATGGTCGCGGGTTCGATTCCCGCATCGGAATAAATATTTATATGGATTTTTAAATGTTTATTCCGAGTCTGGTAACCCCCCCAATCCGCATTTCCTTTCCTGCCCCTTCCTTTCTTCTCTATCCTTTCCCTTCCACTCCGCCAATCCACGGTCTGCCGTACCAATGGATGCGTGGCTAGGGGCGAGCCTAGTCGTAAACGATCTGTGCCGATCGTCCCGGGGTCGGGCTCCCCCGGGGACTATGGTGCCTTACCTCAGCATGCAGGGCTCTGCTGGGGCTGACCTCCATCCTCCCTTGCGGCTCGTGGGATTCACTAAAGACGAATTTAATATACCTAATTTGTCGAAAATGACGGCGACGTGGTTCGCCACCCGTCACGTCCTGATTCTCACGAGGGCGAAAAGCGACCAATGAAGAGCCGTTTCGCTGCGATGAATGGCAGCGGATGGAGCTCTGTGGTCTCTGCCAACCCCTGCGGGGGATAAGCGTGAATATATAAAAAAAATAAAAACGTAATTATGTACATTTTTTTTAAATTATCCGAATCGGCCATCCACGCTCTTGCCAACCTGGTATTCTTTTAGTCACAGTCAAATGATTTTAATCCATAACATAATTGTATAAGATTGCAATTAGCACGAGCCGGGACTCCTTTACAATTCAAAAGCCAGCTGACTGTCAGCTGTTCTTGCAAAAACTATCACAATGACATACAATGCCTCGTTACGCAGCCCTTAATACGTGAGTGTTAAAGTTCAAATTGGATTGCTCGCGCCAATAGAGAAATTCCTGAATTTACCTGCATATGTGTACATATTTCTTTTTCTTGGCTATAATTTGTAAGAACTCTAGTTGCTGGGCATAATTATAACAGACTTGTTTACTCCTGTTGTAGTTTTACATACATATCGTCACTCCTGTCTCCCGTAGGGGTAGGCAGAGACCACAGATCTCCATCCGCTACGATCCCGGCACACTCATCCATCCTACCTCTTGCATTCATAGTAGCGAAACGGCTCTCCGTTAGTCGCTTCTCGCCCTCGTGGGAACCGGGACGTGACGGGTGGCGAACCACGTCGTCATAATTTTTAACAAATTAGGTTTAGTAGTTTTAATTAGATGAAGGATGGATTTATTTCTCGCACACAGTATTCCTACAATAAGCCAGCAAAAACAGAAAAATAATAATGTGTGTTTTATACTGGAAGAAGTGAATTTACAGGGAACTCCTCTTCACCTCCTCTCCACCTTCCCAACCACTATCAACGACACCAAACACACACTACCACTTTTCCACATTGCACACGACACGTGTTTCGCTTCAACACGAGGCATCATCAGGTATGGTCAACGGAACACATACCGTTAAGTTGTGACTGTCCACATAGTTTTCTAAAATGTGCCGAGATCGTAGCGGATGGAGATCTGTGGTCCCTGTCTACCCCCACGGAAGACAGGCGTGACGATATGTATATGTATGTATGTACGTATGTCCACATAGTATTGGATTTCCGAAAAGTAACGCCTGACTCCATGAATCATCCTAAAAGAAAAAAATATTAAAAATCCTATCAGAAAATAATTATTATTAAATATACCACCACTCTTGCCTCTCACGCACATACACACATTCACACATTGCACACATACACATGTGTATTTATAAACAAATATTATATTATCCTACTTCCTACTAATATTATAAATGCGAAAGTTTGTGAGTATGGATGTATGTTTGTTACTCTTTCACGAAAAAACCACTGGACGGATTTGGATGAAACATTACAGTAATATAGGTTATACATCGGAATAACATATAGGCTACAATTTGTAATGATTTTATGTAATTTTGGGCGTAATATAACGATACATGTCTATTAAGTCGGAAAAATATCTGGCCTCTGAGAGCTATCTTGGCATACGCTGCCTAAAGCATTGGAGTTACACAAAGATGATGTACCGTAGGATTGTTTGTCTTGAATAGTTCTAAATAAAAGTCCGCGACAGCATATATCTACCTTTTATGTGGAAGCCACTGAGACCAAAATTGTGAACCATAAATTAAGTAACAAAATTTTTTTTATTTAAAATAATCTGTCACGAAACTTAATGTGGCAGACCAAATTCCATGCGAGCGAAGCCGCGGGCAAAAGCTAGTTATATTATATAGATATATAAAAATCAATTGCTGTTCGTTAGTCTCGCTAAAACTCGAGAACGGCTGGACCGATTTGGTTAATTTTGGTTTTGAATTATTTTCGAAAGTCCAGGGAAGGTTTAAAAGATGAGTAAATATGATAAAAATATTAGGAATATAGTAAAATCAACAATTTCGTTTTCCCTTAGAAACTATTCCTACCTGTCGAATATTTGATCAAATATTTATTTTGTAAGTATCTAATCGTTGTGACGTGACTATTTTTAATATATAATAATAATAAAACTTAATTTACTATATTTAATCTGTGTTGTATTTAATGAGATAACAAGTTTCAAATTAGAACCGTACACTACAAACTTTATTTTGTAAAACTCATAACGTTTGTGACATAACAATTTTTCAAGCAACATCATGTGTAATTAAAAATAATAATAAAACCTAATACATATCCAGCATTTTTTTATTGATTACGATTTATATGGACAGTCAAAAGTTTTACTTAGCTAAGATCCGCGACAAGCAAAACAATAACAGAAAATTAATAATGTGTGTTTTTCCGTTGGGTTTAGTGGATTTATTTGGAACTTAAACCAAAAACTTACCGAAAATAGGCCATCAACTCTTCACCCACCGTAAACTCTACGGAAGACAACCGAAAAACACTTTTCGGTTGTCTTCCGTAGAGTCTACTATGCCTGAAGATGCCTCGTGTTGGGGCGAAACACGTGTCGTGTACAAGATGGAAAAGTGATAGTGTGTGTTTGGCGTTGTGTATAGTGGTTGGTGGGTGGAGAGTTGATGGCCGATTTTCGGTAAGTTTTTGGTTTAAGTTCCAAATAAATCCACTTAACCCAACGGAAAAACACCCATTATTAATTTTCTGTTATTGTTTTGCTTGTCGCGGATCTTAGCTAAGTAAAACTTTTGATTGTCCATATAGTGATGGATTTCCGCAAAGTAACGCCTGACTCCATTAATAATCCATTAATAATGATTACGATTTCTTTTTGTTCGTGTTAAGTTTTGACCACATTTTTTACTAAAGTTGAAATATTAAGTCAATTATCGTTCAGCTTTTTTATTTATTGATTCTGAGGCGGTACGAAGTTTGCCGGGTCAGCTAGTATTATATAGAATAACGCCATGAGCAACAAATTTTGTATCCTCTTCGATCGTTGTGTGACCTACTACAAATATCATATGTGAAAAGAAACAACGCCTCGACTAGTTGTAGAGCCACGCTGCAGACGAATACTTTGTCAAGAATGGCATATTATTTGTCTGTAACGTACCCATTCACGTTACAGACAAATAATATGTGTGGTACTTCCCCGCTCGCCCGGGGAAGTACCACACTCCCGCAGAAAACCGGCGTCTGAGTGGTAGCTCAGCTACCGCGCTTCGTACAGTGAGCGATCTGAGTTCCCACTCCCCATCTCACTCCCATAATTTCACTTTCCTTTAAGGTCGGCAACGCTTCCGCACTGCCTATGGCGTTGCGGATGTCTATGGGCGGCGTTGGTTGCTTTCCATCAGGTGACACGCCTGCTCGTTTGCCTTCCTATACCGTGAAAAAAAAAGACATTCCCTACATCAGTGTGGTACAATTCACGCACCGTATCAAATCAAACATTTAAGTCTCTGTATAACATTTGATCTGTGTCTTCACTTTATGTTAGTGTCCTGTCCGTCTATAATTGGGATTATATTTTGGTATGTTTTTATAACTATTTAGAATAATGTATGAATAATGTAACTCATGTTGATGGTCCATAAATAAATAAATAAAAGATAATAAAATGTAAGCCCATTATTGGCTCTATAAGTGTTCAAATTAGACGAACAATTGGCTCAGTGGCGGGGCCCTCTGCCCGCGGAGTCGATGATCACGAGTTCGATCCCCGCATCGGAATAAATATATGTATGGATTACAAATATTTATTCCGAGTCTGGTAACCCCGCCAATCCACATTGGACAAGGGTGGTGGGTTAACGTCTATTACTCCAGAAATGGATAGGCCCGTGCTCAGCAGTGGGACATACATAAGGTGTTAAAAAAAAGTTCATTGGCACAGTGGCGCGGCCCTCCGCCCACGGAGTTAATGGTCGTGGGTTCGATTCCTGCATCGGAATAAATATATATATATATATATATATATATATATATATATATATATATATATATATATATATATATATATATATATATGGATTTATAAATATATTTATTCCGAGTCTAGTAACCCCCCAAATCCGCATTTCCTTTGCTGCCCTTTCCTTTCTTCTCTATCCTTTCCCTTCCTCTCCGCCAATCCACGGTCTGCCGTGCCAATGGATGCGTGGCCAGAGGCGAGCCTATACGAAAGCGTGCCGACCGTCTCGGGATCGGGCTCCCCCGGCTACTATGGTGCCTTACCTCAGCATGCAGGGCTCTGCTGGGGCTGACCTCCATCCTCCCTTGCGGCTCGTGGGATTCACCAAGACGAATTTAATATACCTAATTTGTTGAAAAATTACGGCGACGTGGTTCGCCACCCGTCACGTCCTGATTCTCACGAGGGCGAAAAGCGACCAATGGAGAGCCGTTTCGCTGCGATGAATGGTAGCGGATGGAGCTCTGTGGTCTCTGCCAACCCCTGTGGAGTATATATATATATATATATATATATATATATATGTATATATATATATATATATATATATATATATATATATATATATATATATATATATATATATATATATATATATATATATATATATATATATATATATATATATATATATATATATATATATATATATATATATATATATATATATATATATATATATATATATGTGTGTGTATATATATATATAGCGTATAAAGCGATATCACGCTAGCCTTCAAAGAAAGCCGATCGTTGGGCGAATCTCGCACATCTGTTATTGATCTTGCAATATAATATGATATTTGGTTAGACATTCGCTTCACACCGGGTGGGTCGAAGCTCTGTCGTTGATTTTTTTTTATTAAATTTTACTCTTAAGTATTTTATTAATATAGAATCCATGAGTTTGTGGTTTGGTTGGCTCGGAAGATGTTCAATCGAACCCACAATGGACTCACATACATACATATCGTCACGCCTGTTTCCCGTAGGGATAGGCAGAGACCATACATCTCCATCCGCTACGACCCCGGCACCTTGCTTCCTCCACACTCATCCATCCTTTCTCTCACATTCATCGTAGTGAAACGGCTCTCCGTTGATCGCTTCTCGCCCTCGTGGAAATCAGGACGTGACGGGTGGCGAACCACGTCGCCGTCGTTTTCAACAAATTAGGTATATTAAATTGGTCTTAGTGAATCCCACGAGCAGCTAGGGAGGATGGAGGTCAGCCCAAGCAGAGCCCTGCATGCTGAGGTAAGGCACCGTAGTACCCGGGGGAGCCCGATCCCGGGACGGTCGGCACGCTTGCGACTAAGCTCGCCTTTAGCCACGCATCGAGGAAGGGAAAGGATAGAGAAGAAAGGAAAGGGTAGGAACGATAACACGGATTGGGGGGGAGGGGTTACCAGACTCGGAATAAATATTTATAAATCCATACATATATTTATTCCGATGCGGGGATCGAACCCGCGACCATTGACTCCGCGGGCGGAGGGCCTCGCCGCTGAGCCAATCCGTCGTCTCTGTATTATAGCGAACAAATTAAAACATTTTTTTTTATATTTATTGGTATTACTTTAATACATTGGAACTCGATCGTCCCACGCGCCGCGCGCGTGCCCTAACAGATGCTCCCGGGTTCTGTGTTTTTTGTGACGCGCCGGCCCGCGGGACAGCCTTCCGGCCGCGACAGCCCCCGGCGTTTAATCTCACCCCCCCCCCCCACACCTCACCTCCTCCTCTTTTGCGAACAATAGAACCTCTCCGACTTGAACTTTGAGAGCATTACCAACACGCAGACGTACCTACTATGGTACGCCATTCTATGAAGAAATTACAATTCGACGCGAGGAAAAGCGAAAACGCAGTTAACCGCAAAACGTTTTATGTTGTACCTATATATTATATTTTTTTTATTCGTAAACCTTGTAAACAAAATAAAAAAAAATAATTCAAATCGATCGAGACTAAGGACTCAGCGACTTCTTTGACTGGGCCGCGTTGTGAGGATGGGGGAGGATCGCGCAGTCAAGAGAGCGTATGTGGGTCGCCCAACTGGACTACGTCCTGTGGGGCGCCCCAAGTACCGCTGTAGAGATATGGTGGAGGATGACTTGCGCGACCTTCAAATCTGCAACTGGTGGAGGTGGAGCAGGCAAAGAAAGAATGAACGATGAACTTTGTTTCACCTACAATTTATGATCCCCTGGTATTTATCGTCTCCTGGTATGTTAGTACTTAGATATGCAATACTTTTCAAAGTCGCACAAACGAAACGACAGTTTTCTATAACAAACAAGTCTGTTAGACCATAAAGCCGCCACGAACGCCATCTATTGAAGGTAATTAGAAATAAAAAGAAGAAAAAGATTTTTTTTCACTTTCCAAGCTGTTCTTTTATGGTAACCCTCCTTGTATTAGAGCGTATAAAATAAAAAAAAAATAATTCAAATCGATCGAGACTAAGGCACACCGACTTCTTTAGCTGGGCCACGTTTAGAGGATGGGGGAGGATGACTTGCGCAACCTATAAATCTGCTACTGGCAGGAGGTGGAGCAGGACAGGGCACGGTGGCCTAAGATCTGTTCGGAGGCCAAGATCCATTTTAGATCACTGCGCCAACAAAGTTAGTCCATTTTTATATATCAATATCAATATCAGCCCGCGGCAGTCCACTGCTGGACATAGGCCTCACCCAAAGCGCGCCACCTAGCCCGATCTTCGGCTACACGCATCCAGTCTCTGCCAGCCGCCTTGCGCAGATCGTCGCTCCATCTAGCAGGAGGGCGTCCCACACTACGTTTGCCGAGTCGCGGTCTCCACTCCAGCACTCGTCTACTCCAACGATTGTCGGTTCTCCGACAAACGTGTCCAGCCCATTGCCACTTCAGTCTGCTAACTTGAAGAGCAATGTCGGTGACTCTGGTTCTCCGGCGAATTTCTTCATTTCGAATTCTGTCCACCAGAGAAACCCCGAGCATAGCTCTCTCCATAGCCCTCTGAGCGACTTTGAGCTTGGCGAGGAGACGGACTGTCAGTGTCCACGTCTCGGCACCGTAAGAGAGTACGGGCAGGACGCACTGGTTGAAGACTTTTGTCGTCAGACTTTGTAGTATCCTAAACGCTGCCCAGCCCAACTGTATCCTTCTGTCGGCTTCTTTCTCAAAGTTGTCTCCGGCTAATCGCCTAATAATAATATATATATATATATATATATATATATATATATATATATATATATATATATATATATATATATATATATATATATATATATATATATATATATATATATATATATATATATATATATATATATATATATATATATATATATATATTATATATATATATAAATAAAAATGTACGATAATAAATTCTCCATTACACCGTTAGAGATGGATCGTAGGAATGCTTGCAAAAAGCGACATGTGCTAAAGTATTATAATTAAACTTGGATGTACTGTGTTCACCTTTTGTGGAATTACGCCCGCCTGCACCCTTCGTACAGCCGTGAACTTTCCAAACGCCATTATTCGAGAAAAACTCACACCTTTTTGACACATGCCCCGCGCTGGGGTTGCCAGCGAAGAAAAACTACAAATTCAAAATACATACATACATATAGTAACGCCTATCTCCCAGTAGGGTTGGGCAGAGACCACAGATCTCCCATCTGCTGCGATCTCGGCGCACTTTCATAGCTTCATCCACTCATCACTCTCTTCATACAAGCTCGTCGGTTAAGGGTACGTTTGACCTGACTTTTCTAAGAACTTCAGGTCAAGGTATGTTCTCCTTGGTCCCCTACCGACCCTTCCATCCACATCCGCAACGTAAATTTCTTTTGCCAGTCGTTTTTCATACATCCTCTCTATGTGCCCAAAGCTTCTACGCCTCCCTCTCAATTTCTGTCACGACACCTTTCACTTTTACTAATTTAAGACAAAATTTCCCGCGCCGCCTGTAAAGACACCACTGCTGACAGTTCACAAGAACCATCAGCGCTAGCAGATGAGATTGACATTAGGGTTAAAGAGATGATATACATAAGATATTAAAGCCACTCTCCTTTATTCCGAATATACATTAAAATATTTTTTGACGTCTGTTCCATTCCCCGCTTTTTCGCTTTTTGCGTCGACGTACATATATGTATATACTACTAGCTTTTGCCCGCGGCCTAGCTCGCGTCAAATTTGGTCTGCCGCATTAAGTTTCAAGACAGATCATTTTAAATAAATATATTTTTTTTTTACTTAATTTATGGTTCTTTTGTTTAGAAATATTCAAGACAAACAATCCTACCGTACGTCATCTTTTTGTAACTCCAATGGTTTAGGCAGCGTACGCCAAGATAGCTCTCAGAGGCCAGATTTTTTCCCGACTTAATTGACATGTTTCGTTATATTACGACCAAAATTACGTAAAATCATTACAAATTGTAGCCCATATATTATTCCGATGTATAACCTATATTACTGTAAAGTTTCATCCAAATCCGTCCAGTAGTTTTTTCGTGAAAGAGTTACAAACATACATCCATACTAACAAACTTTCGCATTTATAATATTAGTAGGATATTGTGTACATGAAGATATACATATCTAGAGCGTAGTCCGTCCAAGCGATAACTAATTACTTAATTGGATCTTGAGTCACCCCGGATGACCCCGAGACCTGTTCCTAATCGCCATAATTAGTGACCGGCTAATCTTCAATTGGGGGTTCAAGTCTGGAAAAAGTTGTGAGTGAGTGTACCTAATGAATGGTTAGTCCATTCTGTATTTTGAAAAGAAAAAAGGTTGTCAATTTATGAAGGTCGTCTTTCGATAGGCAACGCTTTGTTATTAAACAAATTCTTTTCGGAATTTATCTCGGCTATATACGTACCAGAGTCACCAACAGCTCTTCAAGTTAGCAGACTGAAGTGGCAATGGGCTGGACACGTTTGTCGTAGAACCGACAATCGTTGGAGCAGACGAGTGCTGGAGGCGAGACCGTGTTTCGGCAGACGTAGTGTGGAACGCCCTCATGCTAGATGGAGCGACGATCTGCGCAAGGCGGCTGGCAGAGACTGGATGCGTGTAGTCGAAGATCGGGCTAAGTGGCGCGCCTTGAGTGAGGCCTATATCCAGCAGTGGACTGCCGCGGGCTGATATTGATATATAAAACAGTCACCAACAGCTCTTCAAGTTAGCAAACTGAAGTGGCAATGGGCTGGACACGTTTGTCGGAGAGACGAGTGCTGGAGTGGAGACCGCGTCTCGGCAAACGTAGTGTGTGCCCCTCTGCTAGATTGATGCGAGTAGCCGAAGGTCGGGCTAGATGGCGCGCCTTGGGCGAGGCCTACATCCAGCTGTGGACTGCCCCGGGTTGATATTGATACTTCAGGCACTGGCCCGCCGGATTATTCAGATATTTAAACCCAAACACACTGTAAGGCGTGGGTGTGTAAATAATTATGAATTATGATAAAGGGTAGGTACGTACATTGAAGCAGTAAATCATAAAAATTGAGAACGACAAGCCCAAACAAAGGAAGCCCGTCAGCCGTCGATGAGGAAGTGGTGTATGCACACATCCGATACCTTTGTGCGCTGCGCCATGCCAAATCACAAATGCCAAGTGGGTCAGTGAACTGGTTGAAAAACTTGGCTAAGCCCGGCAGATGTCGCTGAATTAGAGGCGACACGCGCAGGCTCTTCGCAAGGTGCGGGCGAGCATCTGCCCTCTGTGGGTGGGTGTCCATGAACCTTAAATTTTGCGGACAGTCCTGTTCAATTAATATTAAGTAAACCCTCCTATAACGCAATTTCGTATAACGCGATTTCATGCCCCTCGTATAACGCGGGGATATCCCAAGTCATATATTTGTATGTTCTGTAAAAAATTTATAATGATTTGACAGTCTATAATCAACTTGTTTGCACATTTAGTTTTTATAAAATTAAATTATTTTATTTAGTTTTTGTTCCCAGCTTTTGAATTTTAGCAACGTTGATTGTACAGTACAGTGATCCCTCGTCTAACGCGTTTTCCTATAACGCGGAACCGATCTACCGCTTTATAGGAGTGTTTACTGTATTTAAATCCTTTTCTTCTTTTTCAACATCACAACTAACATTAAATTTGTCAAACGTCAAGCTTTTAATACCATTTCGTATTGAAATTCCACTGGACGTAGATGAAACAGCGTAAGAAACTCTGCAGATAAAACTAACTAACTTTGTTGGCGCAGCGACCCAAAATGGATCTTGGCCTCCGATCAGATCTTAGCCACCGTGCCGTGTTCTACGCCAGCTTCTGCCAGTTGAAGACTTAAAGTTTGCGCAAGTCATCCTCGAAACGATATCCACATTTTATCTCCTTCCCACAATGCGGCAATGTTTGCGAATTAGAATAAATAAGACGCTCTAGTACTCCCGGGAGCAATAATTCCAAGTCTAAAACATAAACCTTAACATCTCCACATTGTATTTTTCCGAATCCTCCATCTTTTGCTAAAAATTATGATTACAGATAGAAATAAAATAGCTAATCAATTAAACAAATTGCAAAACTAAATCAACTTATTAGCCTGGAGGCCCCGGGCCTCTGATGGCCTTCAAGCCTTAGTCCATCACTGTATTTCTCTTCTCTCTATTTAATGACGGCTCTAAGTGACGCTAATGTTTTAACTATATAATAGGTCGGGGCAAAGGTATTTTCGTATTTTGAATGTATTATTAGTAGTCAAACCTCTTGGGCTGTACTGAATGTAACTGGGTGGTTTTAATACCATATTAAATGTGACATTCTGAAGACGCAACAAATAAAAAACAAACTAGTTCCCGCCATTTTTCAATTGTTTTTCAAGCAAGCAAAATGAACGTATGTGACGAAGAAATTCGGTACATTTTAAAGTTTTATTACAAAAAAGGTAAAAATGCGACGAACGCCGCGAATAAAATTTGTGCGATTTACGGACCTAATGCGGTATCAATAAGAGTAGCACAAATGTGGTTCAAGCGTTTCAAGTCTGGAAATTTTAGTGTGAAAGATGAGGTTCGCTCTGGACGCCAGAGCACACAGTCACAGATAAAATCAGTGCCATCTTTGTGAAAGTGGAGCAAGATCGACATGTTAGTAGCTACAACATTACTGGAAAACTGGATGTACTGTAAAACAGTTTTACGTCATTTAGGAAAGTCTGGGTGCAAGTAAAAACCTGACATTTGGGTACCACACGATCTCACTGAGAGAAACCATGACAACGCCAGACCGCACTCATGTATAGCCACGCAGCAAAAATTGAGAGAGCTTGGCTGGGATGTGTTGATGCATCCTCCGTATAGCCCTGACCTTGCTCCATCAGATTTCCACCTGTTTCGGTCATTGCAGAACTCTTTAGGAAGCATAAAGCTAACCCCAAAGAACACTGTGAACAAAACCCGTCAGATTTTTTTAATCAAAAATCTCAAAATTTCTACAGGAATGGGATCATGGCACTACCCACAAGATGGCAACAAGTCAACGATCAAAACGGCACATACATATTATAAATAAATAAACAATTATACCTAAAAAAAAATATTTTCCTTTGTATGAATAATACGAAAATACTTTTGCTCCGACCTAATATATATTTCATTCCTAAATTACCGGGAAGGATGTCTTCCCGGTAATGTATGAAAGTTGGTCACCCTATTCAATTGCAACAGGGCATACCTCCACATCGCTTTCACGACATTCAGGCTAAACGGAATGCGGGTAGGTAACTTTTATTATTAACTAACGATATATGTTAATTATGTTAACGAGACATACATATCGTCACGCCTGTCTCCCGTAGGGGGTAGGCAGAGACCACAGATCTCCATCCGCTACGATCTCGGCACACTTCCTTTGCTCCAGCCACACTCATCCATCTTTTCATCCATCCTTCCTCTCACATTCATCGTAGCGAAACGGCTAACCGTTAGTCGCTTCTCGCCCTCGTGGGAATCAGGACGTGACGGATGGCGAACCACGTCGTCGTCATTTTTCAACAAATTAGGTCTTTAAAAATTCGTCATAGTGAATCCCACGAGCCGCGAGGGATGATGGAGATCTACCTTTCCTTCTTTTCTCATCTTGGCCACGATCCTGTTCCACTTTTAATATATGTCTGCGTCCTTCCATCTTTAATCCTTTTTTTAATTAGATGGCCCGCCCGTTTCCATTTTAGTTTGTTTTATTCGCTACTTAAAATCAACATGAAGGCAAACGAGCAGGCGTGACATTCGATGGAAAGCAATCAAAGCCGCCCACAGACATCCGCAGTGCCATAGCCACTCCGGAAGCGTTGCCGGCCTTCAAGGAAAGTGTAGGCTTGGTTTTTTGAAGTTGCCAATGTCGTAACGGAAACACCTCCGGTTGCAGCTGGTTCCACGGGAAAGAAGTTACTTTGTTTCCTGATTGTTGTTAAAGTATGTTGTCTTTTTTTTATTATTTTATGTTGAGAATACTTCTTTCCAGTGATTTAATGGTTTTGTTTGTGCAACTCCATGTTTGACACCCATAGGTCATGCTTGGCAGAATACTTACTAAATAAAAAACAGCTACAAAACAAGATGATTAATGGTATATGGACAGTCAAAAGTTTTACTTAGCTAAGATCCGCGACAAGGAAAACAATAACAGAAAATTAATAAACCGAAAAGTTTTCGGTTGTCTTCCGTAGAGTCTACTATACCTGAGGATGCCTCGTGTTGGGGCGAAACACGTGTCGTGTACAAGATGGAAAAGTGATAGTGTGTGTTTGGCGTTGTGTATAGTGGTTGGTGGGTGGAGAGTTGATGGCCAATTTTCGGTAAGTTTTTGGTTTAAGTTCCAAATAAATCCACTAAACCCAGCGGAAAAACACACATTATTAATTTTCTGTTATTGTTTTGCTTGTCGCGGATCTTAGCTAAGTAAAACTTTTGACTGTCCATATAGTGATGGATTTCCGCAAAGTAACGCCTGACTCTATTAATAATAATTAATGGTGTCAGACGTTACATTGTGGAAATCCATTCTTATGTGGACAGTCAGGATGTTTACTTATAATAGCTAAGATCCGCGACAAGCAAACAAAAATAGGAAAGTAATAATGTGTGTTTTTTACTGGAAGAACTGGATTAAGGTATAATACTCTGCGGAAGACTCTCTTAACTGTTGTCTTGCATAGTCTACTATACCTGATGATGCCTCGTGTTGACGCGAAACTCGTGTCGTGTGCAATGTGGAAAAGTGGTGGTGTGTGTCTGGTGTTGTTGCTAGTGGTTGGGAGGTGGAGAGTTGCTGACGGCCGGATTTCAATACGATTTAGTCTAAGTTCCCTGTAAATTCATTTCTTCCAGTATAAAACGCACATTATTACTTTTCTATTTTTGTTCGCTTGTCGCGAATCTTAGCTAAGTAAAAACTCTGCGTGTCCATATACGAAACAAATGGGCCAGCCCTGATGTATCCCATCATCAACTAAATACAATTAAACAGTTCACAGTAGATGATTTACTAATTACAAATATAATTAATGGCGTTACTTTGTGGAAATCCATTACTATGTGGACAGTCACAATTCTAACTTAGCTAAGATCCGCGACAAGCGAACAAAGATGGAAAAATAGCAATAATGTGTGTTTTCTACTGGAATAAGTGGATTTACGGGGAACTCGGGATATCATTATAACGATAATGTATCACCAAGCTACATCAATCGATGCGCCTCAGCTGCAGATTTTTTCACATTAAAGAAGTAAATCAAAAGTTCCCGCAAATGATGCTTATTCGGAATAAAACTTGACATTTTCGCACGAAAAAAATTACGTGATGCTGATACGGAATCACTAGTACTTTAAGGTTATGGTGTTGCCAGATGACTAAACTTGGGATATTACGTTTTACATCTGACAATTTCTCCATAACCTTCTGGTGGGGCCATCTTTTGACAAACCGCGGAAACTTATTTGTACACCTAATATCTTTTTAACATTGTGTCCTAGTGTACTAGGGTTGTCGCTATTAGCGATTACACCGCCATTTGTATATAAATATTAGAATCAAACTGATATATCAAAATCAATATCAGCCCGCGGCAGTCCACTGCCTCACCCAAGGCGCGCCACCTAGCCCGATCTTCGGCTACACGCATCCAGTCTCTGTCAGCCGCCTTGCGCAGATCGTCGCTCCATCTAGCAAAAGGGCGTCCCACACTACGTTTGCCGAGTCGCGTTCTCCACTCCAGCACTCGTCTACTCCAACCATTGTCGGTTCTCCGACAAACGTGTCCAGCCCATTACCATTTTAGTCTGCTAACTTGAAGAGCAATGTCGGTGACTCTGGTTTATATATATATAAGGTGTAGTTGTCCGGAACATCAGTCCACGCAGCACTACCTCGTCGAACCGGCTACCTCGAGGTGTTTTCGGACCGATATAACCCTGGAGGTTTCACAAAACATGCCCACTCTCGTCTCATAGCCCGGCGGCGCGTTTGCCACGCCTGGTGCTGCGGATGTCCATGCTCGTTTGCCTTCCTAACCCATAAAAGCAATATATCAATTTACCTGATTATTTATGTCTCTTCATCTCCGTATTTGTCCCTCTGTTGACAAAAGCCCCTTCAATTGTAACTCGCCGTAACGAAAACTTTCATCCCCACCATATGGATGATTGGCGATCCACTACGGTGCCCTTCTCTCGAAGCTTCTTTCCACGCATCACCACTCCGTGGAACCAGCTAGCTACCTTCGGCGGTCTTTCCCACACGATACGACATTGGCACCTTCAAAAAACAAGCCTACGCATACCTAAAAGGCCGGCAACGCTTCCGTGACTCCTACGGTGTCGCAGTTGTCCATGGGCGGCGTTGATTGCTTTCCATCGGGCGGCACGCTTGCTCGTTTGCCCTCCTATCCCATAAAAAAACATATTTCTCTCTTGGTAATTTAAAATCGAAATTTTTTCTGTTTTCACTAAAATTTCGAACTTCATTCACTCAGTCTCACTATTTTCAGGCTCTTTCTTGATAATAACCAATGTATGTCAGAGCGTGACGGTTGACCAAAGAAGATGATCTGTCCCTATATTGCAAGTTGGTTTTATCTCTGTGCCTACTTAGACTAAAGTGTCTAGCTGAACATGAAAGTAATACACGAAAGCACATTACCGGGGCAGCTGAAAACGATTGCATTGTCTGTCGCACTTAGGGTAATGCGTTAGAAAGAGAGACATGTTGGTTATGTAGGGTGACCAACGATCGATGATTAGAACATATTTTACTTTATGCCTTTTTATTATAACTAACTAACTTTGTTGGCGCAGCGACCCAAAATGGATCTAGGCCTCCGAACAGATCTTACGCTACCGTGCCCTGTCCTGCGCCACCTCCTGCCAGTTACAGACTTGAAGGTTGCGCAAGTCATCTTCAATCGTGTCTCTTCAGCGATACCTGGGGCATCCAACAGGACGTCGTCCTGTTGGGCGACTCACATACGCTCTCTTGATTGCGTGATCCTCCCCCATCCTCTCCACGTATCCGAGCCAACGAAGTCGTTGAGCCTTAGTCACTCCTATTGCATTAGGTTAAGCCACCAGATGCTCAATTATTTTTTTATTATATAATATTTATTTTATTTGTATTACTGGTTTAAAACACTTTTGACTTGCACTTGGCACTCCAGACAAATTAGTGCATATGTTTAAAAAATACTCGTAAATTAGAAAAGTTTTTGGTTTTAAAAAAATAATAAACAAACACTATTCATAATTTCTTACATTTGTACAATTAATGAATTCACTTTTTACCTTGTTAGAATTCTTGTTAACTTATAGAATTGGTACACATCAATTATTATGACTTTAATAAAGCGTAACTCTTAATTATTAAGTTAGAGGTCGCTACAAAGTGTGAATTGAAACCAAACATAAACAAAAAAGTTTTTGTTATGGAGTAAGGAGGCTAACGTACGTGTCACCTCTTAAAAAGCAATCAAAGCCTGGTGGAAAGTGATCATTTGACATTTCGAGAATTCCTAACAGAAATTTGTCATCAACATAATCCAAGTCTTAAAATCTACGCCAGTATCAGCTCTCTCTGATTGAACAAGAAACTTGCATCAACAAAAACCCTATTGTCGATGGTGATAATACTAGTTTAAAAAAAAAACAAGCCTATACATACATTAGCGGCGTTGATTGATTTCCATCAGGCGACACGCTTGCTCGTTTGCCATCTTACTCCAAAAAAAAAAAGTCTCGTAATGTGAGCTTGTAGACATGGTCACCCTAAACAGGACCCGTGCGTACTGCGTACAGCTCAAGCCCTTCGCGCGTGACACGACGCTCGTCTCGTCACTCCGCCGCGAGCTACCGTTGCGAGCGGACGTCCTCGCGTCGCGTACAGCGCCCGACGTCACGCTCTCGTGACCAGTGTAGAATTAATTTTATACGTTCGTGCGCGTTATACGTTTTCGTGACCATCGGCCTGTCATGAAATAGGAATAATTGTTTTTTTTTTGTTTTCACGTTCAATAAGCAAGCGATGATGGGTGTGAGTGGTTGTATGAGTGTGAGGCCCGTTAGGGGTGCGTGCCACTGCCCCGCTTGCCCCAGGGCTTCGGGTCACGGGGCTCCTATGCCGCCGCAGACTTTGGTGCTGCCCCCGATGGCGTTAGAGCCGGAAACGACTCCCGTTAAGGACAAAAAGGGCTCCAAAATGAAAGTGCTGAAGAAGATCAAGAAGAAGATGGGTCTAGGTGAGTGTTTTAGTTTTTTGTACGGCGTGTAGCCTGATGGAAGGCAATCAACGGCCGCCCGTGGAATTTCGCAGTGTCACAAGCGTCACAGAAGCGTTGCCGACCTTTTAGAAATGTGAAGGCTTGTTTTTTTTTTAATATTCCAATGTCGTATTTGTTGGGGCACACCGTTAGTGGTAGCTGGTTCCACAGGGTAGTGGTGCAAGGAAAATATGGCGACGCGGGATCTTTAGGGGGTTTTATCTTCAATATAGTTAAACTCTTCCAAGTGAAGTTAATTTATTAATGAATCATTTTACATTTTATATGTTTATATTGACGAATTATATTTTATATTAATGAATCACTTTACATTTAATATTCAATATCAATTTCTTATGCCAGGAAAGGTGACACGTCCCTCGAAAGACGACTCGATCGAATCTTGTTTTTTTTTTGTATATAACAAATTATTTATTTTCGTTTTAAAATTATGAATGTAAAAAAAGTAAAAAATTTTCATTATATTTAAATAAAAAATTAATACATGGGAATGTATTAATTTTATTCTAATGAGGAGTGTAGTGATACATTTATCAATGTATCACTACACTCCTGATTAGGAGGACCCACCTTATTAGGAGGGTGGTGTAAAGACACTTATTTTTTAAACTTTATAACAATGATGGTTGCGATGTGCGTATTTTTTATATAAATCGAATGGAAATACTTAAAAATGTAAATTCCGCAATGGCTTATATCATGCATATTAAAAAATTTATAAATATAATCTTAGTAATAAGATGTAGATTTTATTCAATAATACATTAATATAATACTATGAAGACATTTTGTATTAAGACGATCTACATGGCTCGGTGGTAAAGCGGGTTTGATTCCCGCATTGGGATAAATATTTTTTTTTTTGGGCACTAGCCTCACCGTTTCTGGAGAAACGGACATCAACCCACCACGTTTATCCAATGCGGATTAGCGGGGATGATCAGACACGGAATAAATATCTGTATGCTACACATATAGATAGATAGATATATTCTTTATTGTACATCAAAAACAAAGTTATACAGTATTTGATTGTAATATTAATATACAATTGGCGGTCTTATCGCTAATAGCGAAGACAACCGAAAAGTCTTCTGTCTTCCGTAGGGCCTACTATACCTGAAGATGCTTCGTGTTGGGGCGAAACATATATCGTTTACAAGATGGAAAAGTGGTAGTGTGTGTTTGGTGTTGTGTATAGTGGTTGGTGGGTGGAGAATTGATGGCCGATTTTCGGTAAGTTTTTGGTTTACGCTCCAAATAAATCCACGTCATCCAGCACATAAAACACACGTTATTGATTTTCTGTTATCGTTTCGCTTGTCGCGGATCTTAGCTAAGTAAGACTTGACTGTCCACATAGTGATGGATTTCCGCAAAGTAACGCCTGACTCCATTAATAAGCCTAACCTACATATAACATACCTTAAAGGTCGGCAACGCTTCTGCGTTGCCTATGGTGTCGTGGATGTCTTTGGAAGGCGTCGATTGCATTCCTACAGGTAACACGCTTGCTCGTTTGCCTTCCTGCCCCCATAAAAACACCAGTACCCACTAATTAATTCAACTGCAATGTAATTTTAAAGCAGTTGTTTCTAATCTACCCGCAACTGTCCTTTTAAAATACATCTAATTTAGAATCTATATAAGACCTTACTCAATTTTGAACCTTATGTACGACAGTCTAGAGTGCAAGTTTGTGTGTAATTTCAAGACCATCTGCTCCAAAACACCTGATGCTCTAACATCTGATTCTTCACAGCTGTTTTATGCACCTTATCTAATCAAGATTGTTACTTATGTATTAATTACGGCTTGATTTGAAAATGAGTTTGGTGACACCTGTCGAAGAGAATCAGGTCATCTGTGGGTCGGCAACCAGTGCCTGCCATGAGCATCTGTAACTTAGTGGTAGAGCGACGCTGCAGGCGAATACTTTGCCAAGAACGGCATAATATTTGTCTGTAGCGTGAATGGGCCCGCTCGCCCGGGGAAGTACCACACTCCCGCAGAAAATCAGCGTCTGAGGGTAATTGTTTTTTTTTAATGGGATAGGAAGGCAAACGAGCAGGCATGTCACCTAATGTAAATCGTCTGCAGCGTGCGTTTACCACTGATCGACTATCCACATTTTTTTTATTAAAAAAATGAGGGTACCTAGTGGTTTTCTCGGATCTCGCTGCTGCAATTCTTCTAGGAGTTGGGGTAGATGGAATAGCAGCTATTCATTCAACTAGCATACAAAATAGGCGCATATTGACGTCGAGTTGCGAATTATCCGCCCGCTCTAACATCTACCACTGAGGGGGCCTCCACAAATTACGTCACACGTTAATCGAGTGACAAGAGTGAGATGTGTCTTAACCTTTGTGATATAGCATGTATAAATTTAACCCTTTGCGCTCGAGTGGTGCCTCTCAGGCACCACAACATGTGATGCAATAACTCGAGCGGTGCCTGAGAGGCACCATTCAGATCGATGTGTTTATTTCTGTTTGACTTAAGGAATATCGCTTGAAAAGTCTACTTGGCCTTTTGTAGATCATTTTACGAGGTGTCTAAATGTCTTATCTCGGGTGATTCTCACCCGACAAGCCAAGAATGCACATTGGAGATTGTTTCACAAAATATCATAAGAAGCAAAATTATAGAATATAATTATTTAATAATTGTATTACATTAAGCTAATAGTGTTAAAATATACGAGTTTAAAGTGTCTTATTGTGTCTAAAATTATTTTAAGTTAACAATAACGAACTCATGAAGTAAGCGGGAGCGCGTGCGATTACTCTCGAGTTGCTGGTTCATCCGACAGAAAAGCGCCTCGAGCGCAAAGGGTTAAAGTCAGGCCTTATGGTTGGCATAATCATGAATTGCAATGTAACGTAATTTGTGGTAGGTCCCTTATGGCTTTGTAGTGTGACCGACCCAGATCGGATAGGATATTACGCGTACATCGTATAACACGGTGGTAACTTTCTCTTCGTGTCCTCTTGGTAATAATTTCCGTTGCATTCTACATCTTACTTTAGCTTTCTTTTCGTTCAGTTTCCCATCCGGTGCTAAACTAGAACCTTCAAGAAACAAGCCTACCGTACCGTGCCAGCCATACTGCTTACAAGGACAGAGAAGACAGACACACGAGATCCGTAGGGGGTTTTGTCTTCGATGTAGTTGAAATTCTTCCAAGTGAAATTAATTTATGTTCCTATTCACTGCACATTTCACTCCGAAACTCGGCCGCTCACCGTACGAAGCGCGGTAGATAAGCTACCACTCAGACGCCGGTTTTCTGCACGTGTGTTGTACTTCCCCGGGCCAGAGAGCCGGCCCATTCATGCTACAGACAAATATTATGCCATTCTCGACGAATTATTCGGCTGCAGCTTGGCTCTATCACTATTAAAGACTTGAAGTCAGGCGACCTGGGTGGCAAGGAGTCGTTTAAACTGCTTAATAGTTTGTTAGAGAAGCAGTCACGAAGAAGCCCGTCCCTTCGTGGTCCCTCTGGCAATGCGGTGCTCGTGGAGTAAAGGCAGGATGTTCTTTCAAATATTGAGAGCGGATTATCCTCCGCCAATAGTAAGCGTGCGTTTAATGATTCTCCGACCTATAACCCAACTCTGCTAACTAATTAAAAGCGCAGTCAGAGTTACTAAGCCATCGCTGGCGAGCAAAATGCCATCACAACCTCTCTATTCTTCCGTTTCCCGTGTAGTGGAATATGAAAAAAAGAACATATGTAGAGAGCGAATGTCCTTTTGTATTTAAACGCTCTTGGCAGCTGACTTGAACAATTCGCATTAAGATCAGGGCTGTCAAAATTTGTAATAAATAAAATAATTTGTAATAAATAATAAATAATAATATGTATGTATATATATATATATATATATATATATATATATATATATATATATATATATATATATATATAGCAGTAGTATCACTTGCTACCACTTACATTATGTTATTATATTACTTGTATGTATATTGTATGTATATTTTATGTGTATGTATGTATTTATGTATATTTATATATGTATTCCTAGTTTGAACAATGACCGAATCGGAAGGTCTCAGCACGGGCTTGCCTAGTGACACCTACTATGCTCCATCCAACTTCCCTGTAAATTGTAACAAATAAAATAAAATAAATAAATACATATGATAATAACGAAACATGAAGCTTAATTGTAAGTGAAACATGATAAAATAAATAAACCAAGCCATTACTGATTTATATAATTAACAATTGTCAGTCTACAGTTGATGTATGGCCTGCATTTGACAGCTTGGCCCCTTTTTTATGGGATAGGGAGACGAGGCGAGCGTGTCGCCTGAATGAAAGCCATCAACGCCTATGGTTAGCCGAAAATGGTTCACATCAATAGTCCAATGAAGGATACGAACCCACGACTTAGGAGTACGATCCTTTCGAAACTTTTACTGTTTTTAATATATTACTTATATATTGAATTGACATGATATGATGAAGACGTGGATACGGATATCCGGTAAATAGATATTGTAGTTAATTGAAAATATATCTACATGTAGCCGAAGATCCGGCTAGGTGGCGTGCCTTGGGTGAGGCCTATGTCCAGCAGTGAACTGCCGTGGGCTGATATTGAATATTGAATATCTACATGTAAAAAGATGTGTGGATATTTAAGTGCTATATAAAAAAAAACTCCGCCTTTGACAAGCATCGTGGGTTGATGTCCATTCCTCTAGAAATATGGAGGAAAATATATAAATTATATATTTATTAAAAACATTGTTCACTTGTGACAGCCCTACGCCATCTTGCGCAGGCACATGCCTAAGATCCCGTTGCTAAACAGCTGGTCTCGTTTGATAATACGTGTGACAGAGACTGCACACACTTGGCCTGGCGAGAAAGAGACGAACATACAACATGTGTTTGTATATTGATAAGGCGCTACCGAATGTGAACTGGGGAGTTTTTTTTATTTAGGTAAAAAAACGTTACATTACTTTTAAAGGGCAAAGAACTTTATACATACAGCTTGGCTGACACGTACAAATATTTGTAGAATAGAATAGAAAAAACTTTATTTATGAGACATTTTACTCAAGCTAAAATTAAAACAATAATATTACAATATAAAAATAAACAAAACAAAAAGAAAATAATTATAATCTAACAAGTTTCATTAAATGGTTCTTGCTCAGCATATGCCAGGCGTTCTATTGGAGCACCTGGTGCTGGTTTTCACCAAGAACCAGCGTGGTCAGATCGCGAACCACAGTGACGACATTGATACTGACACACACACATACACATACATCCATATGTATATATATATCCATACAATACAATAAACACAACTAAATCATGTAATAAATTCAGTCAATTATATATTATTACTTTATTAATTCTGTCAATTTCGTTCTTGTAAGTCCGTAATATTTTCATGAAATTTCATGAAATAATGAATCTTTTTTTCCTAGCCCGATTTTCGGTTTCACGTATTCAGTTTCTCCTACATTTTACCCTAGGGCAAGATAGATGCCTTAGGGTAAAATGTAGAAGAAACTGTTTACATTTGCCACGCGATCTCCATTCCATCACTAACCGAACGGTTCTTCGTTCTCAAACCTCGCCGATCCATTGCCTCTTCAATTTGCTAGGAATGCTATTTCGGTGACTTGCGTCTCCTACGTATTTATTCGTATCCTATCATCATACATGCTTTTGGAGTCAATCAATGAGAGCTGGTTCGATTCCTCGTCGGGATAAATATATCGTGATAAATGTATTACTTCAAGATATTTATTTCGAGTCTGAGTGTACCGCTGAGCTGCCTCATATTAGCGTAATTGGTTAGTCCAGTCATTCCTCCAGGATCTCCATTCCTCTCAGTAGGAGATATATGAGCTGTAAAAAGAATTATCTTCCATATATTTTATTTATATAGCATTAAATAAAATAAAACATATGGATTAAAAAACTAATCAATACCAGGGAAACATAATATATAAAGACGATACTTTTGTACCATCTGCTACTATCTGTCCTTTTCTATCAGTATAAATAAAAGAGAGATATGTGTACTTTGAATTTACGCAGATAGGCAATAATGGCAGCTGCTGAATTTGAAATAATTTTTCAACCATATGCCTTGAAAAACAATAATTTGTTTGATTTTGAACTTTACGTGCAATACATGTAAGATCTAATTTTGCTCGCGGCATTTTGTTTTCCAGGTGTAAACATCCATTTTCAGTTAAAATAATATTTGTTGCATTTCAATGTGAGCTTTATGTTATAAGCTTAGGTTTGTTTTTCGATTGCGTCTATTTATTTTTTTTAAGGTCGACATTCGTGTTGTAAAGATGGCAGATACATAAATGCTGTTGTAAGAAAAGGACGGATGATATCAAAAGGTGTTCCGGACGACAGCTGATACGTTTGAACGTAATATCTATGAAAAAATGGAATTGGTAGAAATTTTGTTTGCGGATATGGTATTATTCTTAAAAATATAAAGTCATAGGCACATTCTTAGAAGCCATTTCTTGAAATTTCATGTATTTAAAAATAAATATGAGAGCGATGTGGAGTATAAGAAGGTGTCATGACATAAGTTGAGAAGTTAACTAAGAAGTAAGTGCAAATGTCAGATTTCAGTCATTTCTGTTTATTTACGATCTCAAGAAAGCAACATTGCGTACCACACCAAAATTGGGTATCAGAACCCAACCGGCGAGCTATCTATGCCTTAGGAAGATCGGCTTATGATCGTGGGAAAAAGATTTAAGATCGGCGCGATTGAAATGTTACGAATATTTCTGCAATTGGTGTTGCCATATTATAATTTTATTACCGGATTGGTAATTATTTACAGAAAAAAAATTTTACGCTCCGTCTCCTTGTGAACTGATTCAATATTAGAACCTTTCTCAAAGGTCATCAAGGGAACATCTGCAACACCATAAGTATTGCAGATATCTATGGGTGGCGGTGGTGTCTATATAGCTTTGAAAGATAGAATAAGAAATGAAGATATAAGAGAGCGGATGTGGAGTAAAAGGAGGTGTTGTGACTAAATTTGAGAAAGGTATGCTTAGATGGTTTGGGCGTATAGAGAGGACGGATGAAAGACGACTGGCAAGGAATGGACTGGATGGATATGGGTCGGTAGGGGAAGACCACGGAAAACATACCTTGACCAAATTGCTGAAATTTTTAGGAAAAGGCAGGTCAAGAGTACTTTTAACCGACGGGCTTTCATGAGGAGAATGATGAGGGTGGATGAAGCAAGGAAAGTATGCCGGGATCGTAGCAGATTGAGATCTGTGGTCTCTGCCTACCCCTTCGGGAGACAGGCGTGGCGATATGTATGTGTGTATAGGCGACATCGATTGATTTTCATCGGGCGACACACGCTTACTAATTTCCCTTTATATCCCATGAAAAAACACACTATGCAGTATGTCTCGTGAAGTTTTATTACGCTAATAAATTTCTAAGTAAATTCATAACTCTTTGTTTGCCAGTGGGAAAGCATTTAGCAACCTTGATATTGCTGAGAGTTTCAACGGAGTCAGCTTGTTACGTGTTCAAATAAGTATGTACGGTTGACGTTCGTGTGAACCACGTTGGGGAATTCTGCGTATTTAACGAACTCGAAATCCAGTTTGTTGTGTGTTGCCCGTTTAGGTAACTGTTTCCCAATTTATAAGGACTACTATCTAGTTTGTTTTTTTTTATGAGATAGGATGGCAAACGAGCAGGCGTGTCACCTGATAATGAAACAGGCGTATGTCTCATCATCATCAAGACTTTACAGCCGCGGGTGAGATTTAGCCTGGTTCAGTAAATTTTTCCAGTCTGACATTAGCTAATAATTGGCTTTCTCTATGTGGACAGTCAGAATTTTTACTTAGCTAAGATCCGAGACAAGCAAACAAAAAGAGAAAATTAATAATGTGTGTTTTCCTCTACTTTATTTACTTTTACTAGACTCTATGGAAGACAACCGTTTACGGAAACAACTTAACGCTTGTCTTCCGTAGAGTCTACTTTACCTGATGATGCCTGGTGTTGAGGCGAAACACGTGTCGTTTGCAAGGTGGATAGGTGGTAGTGTGTGTTTGGTGTTGTGTTGTGGATGGTGGTTGGAAGGTGGAGAATTGCCGACGGCCGTTTTTCGGTAAGATTTAGTTTAGGTTCCCGTAAATCCGCTTCTGGGGGAAATGGAAACACACATTGTTAATTTTCTGTTTTTTTGCTTGTCTCGGATTTTAGCTAAGTAATAACTCTGACTGTCTACATAGTAATGGATTTCAGCAAAGTAACGCCCGATCATCTTGGCTTTTTCTCTCTAGCCCCTCACACCTTTACATCGTTCTCGATTCCATTTAGCCATCTGAGCTTAGGCCTCCTGCGGCTTCTACGACCATCTGGTTTGCCGTCGAGTTTGGGTGCTCTAGCTTCGTCCATAAAAGTTTACTCCGGTGACTTATATCCCCTCTCTCCCCTACAAAGTTCTTTCTTCACGCATTAATACATTGAGATACGTAAGTGTATATATATTATTTAATAAGTCTATAATAACGGGGCGCTGTCGACATAAAATTCGGATTGTACGCACCGCGGAGATTTCAAAGCGCGGCCAAACCACCGAATCGTGACCGGCGAATTGGTGGCAGATCGTCTGTGAAGATAGTTATCCAACCAATTAACCCATATAACTGAGCATGGGTATTACACCACCTGAGAAACGAGGATGTTTATGGTGTGTAACTTGTTTTTTAATGAGCTATAGAGCCCTTACACACTCTGTGTATTGTGGGAAACCATTAACTATTCTTTGTGAGATCTTTCATTCTCCCGTGACAAGTTATTCTATGATAATATTTATAATAATTCTTTATTTGCATAATGTGAGGTGTAACATGAAAATAGACGTCTAAAAGCACCATCACATTGCCACTTATGGCGTACGAATTTCATTAATTATTTATTTATAATTTCAACTCTACGTAAACTATATACACTTATAGACACAGAGATGAAAATACATAAGTCGCTTTTGGTTACAAAGCATTAAATTATTAATAAACTGTTACATTGTCATTAAAATTATAATTGATTCATCTATTACTGTGTCTGCGTGTAAGTGAGTGAGTATATGCGGTTTTTATAAACTATATAATAATATATAAAATACTTGTTGACTTTTCCCGCCACTGTCCCATCACAATAGCCACCATTTTATCAGCACGTAACGTGACTAGCTGACTGGTACATTTCAAAATACTTGATATTATCATATCGTACTTGACACTGGCATAATAGTTGTAAATAATTGCCATCAAAGAAAAAAAAAGATACTTGTTATTATTTTACTTGGCACTGACATAATAGATGTATGCCATCAAAGAACAAAGATGTGTAGAACCGACAAACATACCTTCAATCGTTTTAGGATATTATAACCATCGTAATAGAGGTGGGGTCACCAAGTCGGTCGTGGGAGAGATATGCGTGCGTACCTCGCGCTCCCATCTTCCGGGCGTTTATTACGTAAACTATACTTTCGATTCTGTGGACCGGCTGCCTTCTATTTTCCTGGATATACTGTCATCATCTTTGACAGAAAAAGTTACCAAAAGAAAAATTACCAAAAAAACTTTTTTTTTTTTCACTTTACCCGCCAATTTACGTCAGTCATACGAACACGGGCTCTTTGTAATTATGTTTTCCTGGTACTTTTGCTGTACATGATGGGAAAGGACGTTATGTTTTTTTATTTTATTGTCATAATTCTCATATTTATTATCAGTTATATTGTTTCAAATGGTGGCTAATTGTACAATATATTTCATTTAAGATGTAGTGGAGTGAAGTTATATATATAAATGAAATCCTTGTTTTTTAAAATTGACTGTAGTTTTGGTAGGATGGCCGCCATCTTATCGAGACGTATTCTTGTTATTATTTGCCACCAATCCATAAGGGCAAAGTACAAAGACAAAAAAGTACAAGACATGGGACTTTTCCCGCCAACTTACGTCAGAGACGTTTTGTATCTATTTCATTTTTAAAATCTTATATTATTATAGCATATATATCTTATAATATAATACATATACCACCATAATTAAAGCACATAACTAATGTTGTTTAATTATGGTGGTGTATTATACAATATATGTAGTTCGATTAAGGCGTATAAGTGACGAGATATGAAATAATAGCTCGCTAGCTCTTTGTTGATTATACGTAAAAATTTAATGCTTCATAAATTGATTAGCATATACTATTTATAATTTGTCGGGTTACAAGGTACTCCCATTAAAAAAATTGCGGACTATAGAGTGAATTTTGGATTATCGAGTATTGCCTAAGACAGTCTTCTTAATACTTAATATTATAAATGCGAAAGTTTGTGAGTATGGATGTATGTTTGTTACTCTTTCACGGAAAAATTACTGAAAGGATTTGGATGAAACTTTACAGTAATATATATAGGTTATACATCGGAATAACATATAGGCTACAATTTGTAATGATTTTATGTACATGTCAATTAAGTCGGAAAAAAATGTGGCCTCTGAGAGCTATCTTAGCGTACGCTGCCTAAAACCATTGGAGTTACACAAAGATGATGTACCGTTGGATTGTTTGTCTTGAATAGTTCTAAATAAAAGTCCGCGACAGTATATAATCTACAGTTTATGTGGAAGCCACTATGACCAAAATCGTGAACCATAAATTAAGTAAGAGAAATATATTTATTTAAAATGATCTGTCACGAAACTTAATGTGGCAGACCAAATTTCACGCGAGCGAAGCCGCGGGCAAAAGCTAGTACTCTATAATCCGTAAAAAATTTGCCGTTGGTCCACTGTATTGCGTTTGCAGACTCTTAAAAGACCTGAAGGCTAGACATATATTTATCACGAAGCGAATCGAACCCGCATTCGATTCCGAAAGCTGTAACTTCAGCACTGAGCTATGTAGGTCGTCTAAGAGTTTACTAATCGCAGTTAATCTTCACGAGATAAAGAGCAAGATGGATTACAATATCTTAGGAACTTTTCCCACGGACGGCGAGGAGATTAATTACAGACAATGGAGGCTTCGTGGCGTGTATGATAGACGAGCGAGAGAGCGAATGGTGCGAGCGAGTGGGCAGAAAACGTTTGATTCACCTCACGAATTTCTGTTGCCCGAGTATTTCCTACGAGGCATCAACACAAAGTGTCTCGTGTTTCTTACTACTAATTTTTTTTTATTAACAAGAGTGACTTAGTAGACTTAAAAAGTCACTGTACACGCATTAATCGAACTATATTGCATAATACACCACCACAATTAATTGTTAATAATAAAAGATTATGAAAATGAAATCAAAACACAACGTCAATGATGTAAGTTGGCGGGAAAAGACTATAAACATCTTTTTTTTTTTTTTGATGGCAATTAGTTACAACTATTATGCCAGTGTCAAGTTATATACAATAATATCCAGTCTCTTGAAATGTAACAAGTCACTTCATCACGTTACCTCTTGATAAAATGGTGGCAATTTTACCAAAAACCTTCAATGGACTTTTTCAGTCAACTTAAAAAGTTACGATACAAGCATTTATTTCATATCACTTCACTTATACACCTTAATAGATCTATATTGATCGATCGATCTATACTGATAATAATATAAGATTATGAAAATGAAATCCTAACACAACGTCAATGATGTAAGTTGGCGAAAAAAATCCATCGACATCTTGATTACAGATGTAAAGAGTATTATTTTTAATAAATGCATTGTCCATTACACTGTATTCTTTCCGGTCATTTGTTTGTAATGTTATTACCCTAAACCGAAATCCATTCATACATTTGTTGTAGGTTTAACTTTATGATTTTATGTTTCTTTGTCTCCCACTTTCCCACAGACTCGCTAAAAAGCAACTTTTTAAAGCAAAGTTTCATCTGCCCAACAGATGTTATATGGCAACCCTTTAAAAGATTTTCAAATTTGGAATTTCTCTGAAACGGCGCGTGGGAATAGAAGTCGAAATTATTCAAAAAAACTATATATTGTACTATTGAAGTAAACGAAAAGCGAACGTGTGTGTATGAAATATCGTTCAATTTAGCGGTGTTGCTAGAGGTTTTCGCTCGTGCAATTTTGTGACAGAGTAAATTTAACCTTACTACGTAAACATTAAAGTACATAATCTCATCATATAACCAATTTGTTGTTTGTCCACTACCTACTGTTGTGAATTACTAATTATTTTGCATTGCGGTTGGAAGATGTTTATTTCCTGAAAGCAAATACAATCTCATATTTTATACTCGCCTGGTACTTTAAGAAAATCATAACTGGTTGTTTAAATTTCTAAAAAGCATTGACAAATGGGCATAGCGGTGAAATAATGACGTCTTCAGACCTGGGGTCGCCGGTTCCTTGATTAACTAACTAACTTTGTTGGCGCGGCGACCCAAAATGGATCTTGGCCTCCGAACAGATCTAACGACACTTTGCCCTGTCCTGCGCCACCTCCTGCCTGCCAGTTACAGACTTGAAGGTTGCGCAAGTCATCTTCAGTCATGTCTCTCCAGCGGTACCTGGGGCGCCCCACAGGACGTCGTCCAGTTGGGCGACCCACATACGCTCTTTTGACTGCGCAATCCTCCCCCATCCTCTCCACGTGGCCCAGCCAACGAAGTCGATGAGCCTTAGTCACTCCTTGATTAATCAAATTATTTTCTACGTTTAAAACAAGCTTCAGTTTCGACTGGGATTTGATGCCGGAACCCTAAGCTCGGAGGTCTCTAAACCACTCAGCTACGGGCCTCAGCTGTATATCTATTATCCCAATTGCATATCTATTATCAACACAGGTGGACATAGACTTCAGACTTATATAGAATCGTCACCCCATTAATTTTATATATATTCATTTATTATATATTATTTGAATAATAAAATTATATTTTAATATATTCAAATAAATAATCAGATTTAAGATTTAAAAGTAAAAATATATGTAATTACCTTGCATGTATAATATATGCATAATAAAATACTATTTATTATTAATGCATTTATAATTATAATTATAAAATAAAAAGTATCTTGTAATATACCAGTCAGCTTGTCTTGTCACGTTACGTGTTTTTAAAACCCATGGAATTTAGCGGTCAAGAAGGTCACGATATATTGCATTTATTTCATTTCACTCCACTTGTACGCCTTAATCGAACTATATTGCGCAATAAGCTACCAGAATTAAATAATATAATCAATAAATGTGATAATAAACACACCGCGTAACTGATTTAGCGGGAAAAGTCCTCTATTTCCTTAGTAGATCCGATCAATTTATGGTTGGTTTCCACAGTTGACAAAGCTTCATAGTTTGGATCATTAGGTGCGTATTTAGACTATTGAGTACCAGGAGCACATCGATAAACAAGTGGTATCGAATCACGAGACGATACATCGTCAATCGGAAAGGTGAAGTTCCCACGGTCCGTGAGAATCTTACCGGCCTAACGCTCGAAAGTGAGACGGCCATTGCGAGATACGCGCGAGAGAGCGAGACGCGTGCGCTGTCATTGCGCGCGTTCCAATTACGTAAAGTTACTGTTACATCTGTTATGCCGATTTACACATAATTGCTTTTGTTTTAGAATTGGAATTGGCTTGAATTATTTTGTGTCTAGTAAGTACAGTGCCTACGATGAAGTACCACAGATAACCAAATATTTTAGATTTTTTTTTTAATGTTGACAATGACACTGTGGCTGAGACATTATAATTTACATTATTATCTATGTTTACACGTGACTTTTTCTGTGTTGGATGTCACAATCCCTTTTTTTATTTAGGCTGCTTGTTAGACAGTGAAATATATATATAGCTGAAGTGAATATTATGTCCCATTAAAATTGAAATAAAGTTTTGAGTAATATATTTTTTTAATTTATATGATTTCTAACGAAATTTATGAAATCATTTTGGGTTTACAATTTTTATAGAAATATGATTAGCAGGAGATGAAAAGAATTTAAACAATTTACGACTTTTATGATTAATAGAGTCAGGCGTCACTTTGCGGAAATTCCATTACTATGTGGACAGTCAGAACTTTTACTTAGCCAAGATCTGCGACAAGCAAACAAAAACAGAAAAATAATAATGTGCGTTTTCTACTGGAAGAAGTGGATTCACGGGGAACTCTTTTCGGGGAAGACTTACTACTTAACGGTTGTCTTCCGTAGAGTCTAATATACTTGATGATGCCTCGTGTTGAGGCGAAACATGTGTCGTGTGCAGTGAGGAAAAGTGGTAGTGTGTGTTTGGTGTTGTGTTGATAGTGGTTGGGAGGCGGAATGTTGCTGACGGCCATTTTTTTGGTTAGATTTAGTTTAAATTCCTCGTAAATCACATTAAACACACAAAAATACACATTGTTATTTTTCTGTTTTTTTATTTGCTTCTCGCGGATCTTAGCCAAGTAAAAGTTCTTACTGTCCACATACAACTATGTAGTAGTCTGTAAACTTATATTCTGATTTATGAAGCTTTATTATAATCACTTCTTCCTCGTATTAGTAAAATATAAAAAGTCAATCATCATTCACGGAGATTTTTTTTTATGGGATAGGAGGGCAAACGAGCAAGCGTGTCGCCTGATGGAAAGCAATCAACGCGTTGCCAGCCTTTTAGGTATGTATAGGCTTGTTTCTTGAAGGTTCCAATGTCGTAGCGTATGCGGATATTTAGTAGAATGCACTATAATAACAAGTGGCGCCATCTTTATTTCACGTGCAATAAAAAATAATCACATATTACCAGTGAGAAAAAAACTAGGCAACGGTACATTTAAAAAAACAAAAGGACTGAAAGTGAATCGATTCCCACGATGTTGACCGTTTAATAAAAATATATAGTAGTAACCTGTCCGACTGGGTTTCAAGGCATATGCCCACTAAAAGCTATTAAATATGAATTGCTAATAGATGGCAATATTATATTTTTAAAACTAAGGATTTTTTAAGGAGTCTGGTAACCCCCCCCAATCCCCATTTCCTTTCCTGCCCCTTCCTTTCTTCTCTATCTTTTCCCTTCCTCTCCGCAAATCCACGGTCTGCCGTGCCAATGGATGCGTGGCTAGGGGCGAGCCTAGTCGTAAGCGTGCCGATCGTCCCGGGGTCGGGCTCCCCCGGGGACTATGGTGCCTTACCTCAGCATGCAGGGCTCTGCTGGGGCTGACCTCCATCCTCCCTTGCAGCTCGTAGGATTCACTAAAAAGACGAATTTAATATACCTAATTTGTCGAAAATGACGGCGACGTGGTTCGCCACCCGTCACGTCCTGATTCTCACGAGGGCGAAAAGAGACCAATGACGAGCCGTTTCGCTGCGATGATGATGCGCTGCGGCAGCGGATGGAGCTCTGTGGTCTCTGCCAACCCCTGCGGGGGATAGGCGTGAATATATAAAAAAAAAAACTAAGGATTTTTTGCTTTAAAACTTGGATCGAATGTATGTAATAGATGAATCAATTATAATTTTAATGACAATGTAACAGTTTATTAATAATTTAATGCTTTGTAACCATAAGCGATAGGCTAGAGTACCCAAACACTGACTCACACCTACTCGAAGGCAAACCAGATGGTAGTAGAAGCCGCGGAAGGCCTAAGCTCAGATGGCTAGATGGAGTCGAGGACGACTTAAAGGCACTCTAAACTAAGATCTGACTGGAAAAATTTACTGAACCAAGTTAAGGCCTACCCGCGGCTGTAATGGCGAACCATAAGCGACTTATGAATTTAGATCTCTATGTATCTATACGTGTATATAGTTTATTTACGGTTGACAATATAAACAAATAATTATATATTTATAATTAATGAAATTTATTCGCCATAAGTGGCAATGTGATGGAGCTTTGAACGTCTTTTTTCATCTTGTTACACCTCACATTATGCAAATAAAGAAATATTATTATTAAATATTGTCAGCTATGAATAGGATATAATACGGGCTTTTCGTATTGTCGATGACCAAGATCTTTTTAAAAAGATATATTATTGAGAACGTCTTCAAACATTTTTTTTTGATTGATTTTAAAAGCTATATATATTTTATATAGTATAGCTGACGGTGTAAACATGGTACAAATCCAACACGCGTTGTCTGAAAACTCTATTCATTGAGAGATGATCTTGGAAGCTGTCTCTCACGGGGCCATGCGTTGTACACATAAAAACAGTTGAAGTATTGCTAGCTTCTTGTGTATGTTTTTGACGCCAAGCTTCTAGTATTATGTTACAAGTAGCGATCAGAATAGTCTGTGTTGTTTTTGGTACTTGCGGTATTTTTTCTTTGTCTTCATCTATACTATGAAACTATTTATTACTTTTTTTATAGGGTAAGAAGGCAAACGAGCAGGCGTATCACCTGATGGAAAACAATCAACGCTGCCAATAGACAACCGCAGCGCCATAGGCAGTGCGGAAGCGTTGCGGAACTTAAAGGAAAGTGTCATTATGGGAATGGGAGGGGGGGAGGGGGGGGTCCTCCGGAACTCAACCGCTCACCGTACGAAGCGCGGTAGCTATGCTACCACTCAGACGCCGATTTTCTGCGGGAGTGTGGTACTTCCCCGGGCGAACCGGCCCTACATGCTAACACGCTACAGACAAATATTATGCCATTGTCGACAAATTATTCGTCTGCAGCGTGGCTCTACCGCTATCAAAACATCTATTTTAGATCAATGACCTCAAGGTTATATAATTATAACATTATTATAATATAACGGTATTTAAAAAAGTTAAAACGTTTAACAATCGAGAAAACCTTATTTTTTTATGTACATTAAACACGCAAGTCACGTCCATTTTGTGAAACAAAAGCAAAACAAAATGGCGTCGATCGCTGCAAAAAAATATAAGGCAAGCGACACTAGAGAGACGGCTACGTGGGAAACGAGATGCAATCCCGTTACAATAATGATGGACCTGTGTTGACATTTTTAAAAAAAGGTATAAGGAGTTGCTAATAATCTATGCTGCCCTGGTAGGTCCTGTACTGAGCATTATTTTTCTTTGATGGCAATTGGCTATAATAACTATTATGCTATTGTCAAGTAAATCCCGTTACAATAATTATGGACCTGTGTTGACATTTTTAAAAAAAGGTATAAGGAGTCGCTAATAATCTATGCTGCCCTGGTAGGTCCTGTACTGAGCATTATTTTTCTTTGATGGCAATTGGCTATAATAACTATTATGCCATTGTCAAGTAAATCCCGTTACAATAATTATGGACCTGTGTTGACATTTTTAAAAAAGG